>MTQE01001725.1:3195190-3206578 GCA_014337955.1 Aspidoscelis marmoratus
AGCTGTCTTTTCCGCGTTCCGTTCAGCCCCGTGCGAAAACGTCTATGGTTCTTGCAGAAGTTTAATTCATTGTGAAAGTGGCTTTGAGAAATACTGCAGTAGCCACAGTTTCCAACAGAAAGGAATGAATTCAGCTGGATTCAGTGTTTTGCCTGCTGTAGCCTTCCTTATAGGAAACAGATGGCTTCACACCACCCTTCTTCCTTCAGAAGTACCGTGGGTGAAGATCTCCATCTGGTACCTACAGACAGGGTCCCTGAATAGTTAATCGCACCAGCAGCTCCTATCTGCAAGTTGAGAGAGTTCCTGAACTACTTAGTCGCAGGTGAAGAGAACAAGAGTCAACATTCAGTCCGGCTGGCAGGACCCAGAGAGTGGAAAACAAGAAGTGAAAACAGTTGACTGCACTCTGATCCACGCAGATTGTTTCGAGGGGTAGTTCTGATACCAAATTATCCCTCTTATGCAAATTTCCTCCCCAACGGGCCAGTTCCCAGTTATGCATGGGGAGAAGCGGTGGCCACATCTGCTTCCCGTTTTGCCATTTCGGAGGCTCACCATCTGTCTGGCCTCATCCCGGCCAGCCTGCGCTGTGCTGATTAACTTCCTCACCCTGCCAGCCCAAGGCTATCTTCTGCTTCGGCAAGGTGTAGGGTTTTTTCCTTCCCCTGAACTGCAAACCAGACCCTTCGTTTTTCTCCCTAGGGACAGGAAGGCGTTGGCTTGCGAGGCTTTCAGCAGGGATGACGCTGGCAGATGTCGGCTGGTGCGCACATGTTTCGTGTATGGTCTGGGCAGATAAACACAGGGCACCTCCCAGAGTGTTGCTTTGGTACTGACTGTGGCCCTGAGAAGAGCCACTTACTCATGGATATTGATTTTATCAAACGATTCCTACTCCTTTGACATGCGTTGGTTGTTTCTGAGATAAAATAGGACGTCACATCTGCATGTCACAGAAGTGGTAAACATAGAATTGTGCAATGCTGTGCAGTCAGCTTTCTAGCAGTAGGCCTCAAAGTCAAGTCTGCTGCTGTTCGCACAGCAACGATGCTGTACTTTTTCTAGACCGTTCCAGTGCATTGCAGGCTGACAAATTTTGACAAAATATACCCCCTAGACACATCGGATACATTTGCTGTCATTGATAAGAGCCATTTTATTGATGTGCAAAGAAAATGCATCCTATTACAGATCTGCATGTTCTCCCTGTGTGTCTGTCTGCACTTATGAGCCAGTTTGGTCTAGTCCGGTGATGGCCAACCTATGACACGCGTGTCACAGGTGACACGCCAAGCCCTTTTAGGTGACACACATGGTCACCCTGGCACCTGGGCGTGTAGTGCTTGCTTGTTCTTGAAGTGTACAAAATACCAACTTTCAATTGAAGATTTAGCAAATGTAAAGAATTATTCATTTTTGCTTTTAATAAAATACATGTATCAAAAATATAACTTTCTTACTAGAGCTACAAATATCACAAAATTATGGATATTTCTGGAAGTGACACGGCACCCGAGTTAAGCTAGGTTTTCTTGTGAATTTTGACACACCAAGCTCAAAAGGTTAGCCATCACTGGTCTAGTCGTTAGGGAGCCGGACTCTTATCTGGGAATACTGGGTTCGATTCCGCCCTCCCCCATGAAGCCAGCAGGGTGACCTTGGGCTAGTCACAGCCCCACCTACCTCACAGGGTGTCCGTTATGGGGAGAAGAATAGAAAAGCTTTGTCAGCTGCTTTGAGACCTCTTAAATGGGTGAGAAAAGCGGGGTAGAAATGCCAACTCTTCTTCCTCCTCCTCCATGAAGCCAGCTGCACGACCTTGGGCTAGTCACAGCTCTCTTCTGAGCTCTCACAGCCTCACGCACCTCACAGGGTGTTCTGTTGTCGGGAGAAGAACAGAAGCTTTGCCAGCTGCTTTGAGTCCCCTTAAATGGGTGAGGAAAAGCTGGTAGAAAAGCCAACTCTTCTTCTTCTGTAAACTTTTCCCCTGCTGGTTTTGGAGATGGGGGTGGGGAAGTCTTATGGTTGTGTGCTATAAAGTTCTCTGGTGCACCTCAATTTTTACGCCTTGGATTAGAAAGCCACATTCTGTTCAATAGCTGCTTTCAGGGGGTAAGGATTATGCAGCTGGGACATGGGAACACCAGGAACACCAGGAAGCTGCAAGTTCAACAAGAACGTGACCACAGGATTTGTGGAGAAGGCTTGCAGGCTATGAGTTTCATGGCAATGCAGTATAGGTGGGGTGGGAGAAGGGAGGTGGATGGTCCTTGCTTTCTCCAGGCATGGCACTGCCGTTGCAATAAGATGAAAGGGCCCAGCTCCACCTAAATCTCCATGCCCTTTCAATCCACCTTGGAAGTAGAATAACGCATCAGCAAAATGACATTTTCCTTCTGCATGATTTAACCCCCCCCCCCCAAATAGACCTTGGGGTTAGACGGTAGGGAAAGAAAATGGCTATGAATCAAAAGTTGATTAAAGATTAGCTACCCTTGGAAAACAATGACATGGCTCCTTCTCCTATTTCTCTAGTTTATCTTTTCTTTAGTTTTATCTAAGCCTTGGTCTTGGAACATGTGGGATGGGGAGAGGAGCAGCTCCAGAAATGTTCTCCTTCTCCTTGACTACTGAATGGCCGGACCAAGAGTGTGTAAACCAGAGCAAAATGTATGCATGACATCCAGGGGCGTTGCAACTCCAGCAACCCACGGAATTAAGCCGCCCTTTTGTTTACAAAACATTTCCCCGGAAATACTTCATCTTGGGGTTTCTAAATCTCAGGTAGCTTGCCAAAATTATGGGACCTATCCAGAGCTGCTAGTGTAAATTCTATTAAAGCCTGTCCTTCTCTGTGGTAGCCCCCAGGCTGTAGAACATCCTCACTTCTGTACATATTTAGATACATGATAAACACACACCTTTTTAGTCTTTGGCCCCTATTCCAGATTGTATCTCGGAACAGGGGGCTGCCATCCATGTCCCTTTAGACTACGGCAGACTCCAGGCAAGAAATCTGGAACACGGCATAACAGCCCCAAAACTGCTACAAATGAGGTCTTCTGTAGTCTGCACCAGCATGGGATGGAAGACCACTAGTCCTATATCTAAACCAGAGGTGTTTTCGCACCAAGGCGAAGATGCCTTGGAATGCTCCCCCCCCCGAACGGGTTGAGAACACTTTCCCGTTCGCATGAGGGCAGGTAAGGAACGCTTTGAGAGCAGTTCCCTTACCTGCCAGTGTGAACGGAAAAGTGTTCTCAACCATTTGGGGGGGGGGAGACCGTCCCCCGGGCTGCTCCCATTGGCTCCTATGGAGCCAGTGTGGGCAGCCCGGGTGCCTTCTTTCCCTGGGTTCCTGCTCACTCCCGAACCCCAGATCAGGCCCCAGGGGTGGGCAGGAATGCCAGCCAAAAGCCCCCAACCCATACGTGCGTGTGAATGGGGCTTACCTTCTCCTGCTGGCCCAATTCTGTGTAGACTAGGCCGGGCTGTTCTGAGCATGCTCGAGGGGGGTGGCCCCTCATTGGCTGGGCACCCGCACATGCTCAGATGGCCAGTTGAGACCAGACGAGTCACCCCCCTCGAGCATGTTTGTCATGTTAGGATGTTTCTGCACAGGCTGTTGAGATCCCATTACGCACTTGATAAGGACACCTATAGCACACATCCACAAGTTACCTTCCACACAGCAGGATGGATTAGGGCCCCTTCAAGGACAGCACTTCCGCACAGCCTCTCGTGAGATCCGTCTCTAATGGGGTCTAGAGGCCACTGAATCCAGTTTTGAGAAGACCTGAAAAATTAGGTCTTCAAACCATTCCTGCTTGCAAATTCCAGGTCAAAGGGCGATGCTTCTGCCCAGGGACAGGAGAGGTAATGCATGTGGGCAGGACCAGAAGTTGCCATGTTGAGTGCAGCTGGGCATCCACGGGATCTCAGGCATGCCACTGATTGGTGGGCAGTCTGTCCCTGACACACCCACGCATGGTGGAAATGAACGGTGACTGATGGCTGAGTGCTCCAATCACATGGCACCTTGGGTGGCAGGGCCGCAGAGAGGCCAGATCCTTCTGGATATCGGTGCTCCGGCATCCACACAGCAAACACATGATGCGTTCCTCACTATCCGTGCTTCCCGTTGTGTTAAGCCTCGTTTGGATCCATCCCTATTTCAGACAGATCTTCCCAGGGACAGATTTCCTTAATCCAGATTTCCAGCGGTAAGTGCGGAAACTCCCTTAGTGAGTTCATTTTTTACTGTTTTTGTATACTGATTTTCTTGTAACCCACTCTGGGACCGTGCTTCTTGAAACCGCAAGTGATGGGCACATGTCTAACTTTCCTTTTCCTTTTTATGTGTTTCCATATTAAAACGTTCATCCTGTAGGATACTTTTCATTGCTTTGCTTCGATTTGCTAATCCTTTGGATTTACTGCATTGCAAGTTAAACTACCATTGCTTGTGTTTACATTAGCTGTTCATCACTTTAGGGGTTTTAAATGGAATGCAGGTCAGGATTTCATAACGGAACTCTACCCTTTGGTGACTTAGCAAAGTGCTATCAAGATTTTCCAGGTACACTGTGCTTTTATTTGGTAGCTTTCCTTGCAGTTTCCCCTTTGTATTGTTCAGCAGAATGTTACTGATCAGACTGTCTGTGGCTGCGTCCCCAAGCAACTTATTTGCCTCTCTATTGTCTCTCTATTCCAACGGACTTTAAAAGTGCTGTTCATTTCCAGAATAAACGGCCCCATGAGGTTTGGTAAAACATGCATTTTAAATGTACCTACCATCCCCAAGGAAGCGTGTTTTGTTTGCCCGCATCTTTTTCTCCCCACCCCCTCTCTGCTTGATAGGGTGCCGGCAGGAATGGGGAGGGGCTGTGATCTGCGTGGCCACAACCAGGGAGACAACTCCCGACAAGTCCAAAAGAAAAATAGTCATATTTACAAGTTCTCTGTTCATCTCCCCTGCCTGCAAAACCCACCAGAAACATTTATCACTTTGGGATCCAGACCTTGATTTCACTGTAAAAATCCACCCCATACAGCAGCGGTTACACTGTAGCAATCCACCCATTTCACACCTGATAACAATGTTGCAATTCTGTGCAATTCTGGCTCCTTAAAAGTTCTGACCTTTAGAAAGGGAAAAGGAAGGGAAGGTGCTGCAGTTCTGGGAGATGTGTGGATGTTTAAGGCTGTGTGTGCAGGCAGCAAAGGCAGCAGAGCCAGGGTGCTTTTTTCGGAGATCTTGGCCGACAATCCCCACCCCTTTTGCTACGGAGTGTCTCCATGCACAATGTTGCTAGGAATACCCGTGGCTTCTAAAAAGTGTGGTGGTAGTCTTGTTTAAAGGACACTTTTTTTCGTGCATTTTCCTCCTTTTGTGCTGCTGGAAGCTCGGAGAAAAGCTGTGCATGGAGACGCTCCGTGGCAAAAGAAGCTTTTAAAAGGGGTTTTTATTGCTTGGGGATGCAGCCTGTGTTTGCATTTGCAACATATTCTAACAGTTCTGTTTCCTCTAACAGGTTTCCTCTCATTTTTATTATATAGCAAAATATTCCGATTTGTGAAATAAAAGTTTTGACATAGGAGGAAACTAACCATCTATCCTTTTCTTATCCCAGAAGAGAAAAGTTGACAACTGAGCTATTCATTTATTAAATATCCTCTTTGCTTCTCAGCCTTCCACCTATGTGCAAGTGCGCTCTCCCTCCATAAGATAAAGCTACACCTTCTATTCCATGAATGAAACATTTCAAGCGGCCTGTTATATAAGCATACATCTTAGCCTTAGGACAAGTTTTACTAGTATTCTGGTCGTTTTATGAAACTTCTCCATTTTCTTTTTAAATACATCAGACTGAAAAGATCATTACAATATAAAACCACAGCAAAAATGTCTCAAATACAAGAATAAAATAGTTGGGAAAACTGTGAATTATGAAATGTCTTTTCTTGATTTGTTTGCTGCCGCTTGCCGAAGCAAAGTGTTTCTACACTAACAAACATCAATATAAAATAATTCAGTCTGTTTATTTTTCTGAGACTATTAAATACTCTAGAATAACTCAGAGCTTCATTTTTTACCAAAAAAAAAAAAAACCCAGTCAAGATATTTTCATCATAATTAAAAAAGTGATTTGGTTGGGATGAACATAAGTGACAGTTCAAACAGTAGCTATGCCTTTGATACAGAGTAGTTTGCTAATGTGCTAACTCACTAACTATACCTGCTTGTAATATACATATGCACCGAGTTACAACATAAATAGGAAATTCTAGAGCCAAGAAACACATGCACTGCAATAATGTCTTGATAGGTATGCACTGTAGCTACAACCTTTAGGAACATGTGGATATCTTATAGACACTGAAAACTCCGATGAACCTACTACATACAGCACCGTGCACAAGCTGATAACCTCAAAGACCTTTTTGTGTGTATATTTGGAATGCCTGTTTGGACCAATGGAGCTTCATAGTCATAGAAATGCGGACATGGATCTGCTTTCAGAATTAAAACTTTAAATTAAAAACAACAACAACCCTCCTTGCAGCGAGTGAAAGCCTTCCCATGCCTATGATAAATGTGAAAACAAGGGTGGGGAAGTTTTACCAATATTGCATAATGCGGTCAGGTGGAAATGGCTTAGAAGTATATCACTTGCTAACTGTAAATATTCAGGTAAAGTACTGTTTGTAAAGCAGAGGCCTATTTGCACAAGGGCTGAGGGAGCGTGTGAAGGACAGGCCTGACCGCCCCTGGGTATACCTGGACCCAATCTGGACAGGCCTGGGAGGGGTGTCCCGTCCCCGCACTAGCCTTTTCGGGCTAGGCCACGCAGGGACGGATTCCCCCTTTGCATGTAGGCAGGTAGGAATGCGTGCCCACGGGTTCCTTACCTGCCTAGCCGTGAATGGGGAAAGTGTCCCCGAGTGGCCTAGCCTTAATTCACCACAGCCATAGTGGAAAAAGTCCTCAGGACTCTGTCCAAAGCTGAGAAAGGAAGAAGGAAAGCTGATCTCCTTATGCCTCTGTGGCATTCAGTATTACGTTTCTGTACGTGCTCATTTTTAACACCTAAATGTTTTGGATGGTGCTCTTAAAATTCAGCAAAAATGTGGTGAAAACCCTTTTTGAGAGCAGGCATACTTGTCAGAGAATGTGAATGCAACTTACTGCTTAGCAACAACTCTAGCTTTATGCTATGTAAGGTTCACAACCCTATTTATGTGCCCAAACTAAAGTACATAGGGTATTGTTTCTTTTTGTATGCACCTGTTCACATTCACATACAGATACATACATAGAGAAGAAGAGTTGGCTTTTCTACCCTGCTTTTCCCACTCATTTAAGGGGACTCAAAGTGGCTGACAAAGCTTTTTATCGTGAGGTAGATGGGGCTGTAACAGCTCAGAAGACAGCTATGACTAGCCTAAGGTCACCGAGCTGGCTTCATGGAGGAAGAAGAGTTGGCTTTTGTACCCCGCTTTTCTCACCCATTTAAGGGGACTCAAAGCGGCTGACAAAGCTTTTCTATTCTTCTCCCCACAACAGAACACCCTGTGAGGTAGGTGGGGCAGAGAGAGCTCAGGAGAGAGCTGTGACTAGCCTAAGGTCATCCAGCTGGCTTCATGGGGGAGGGCGGAATTGAACCCAGTATTCCCTGATAAGAGTCCCTCAAAAGATTGAATGAATAGGATCAAAAATTAGATGAATATCCTATCATTTTCCATAGAAGCTTTATTTAAAAGGGAATTGTCTTGATTTTAAAAGTGGCTTATTGGCGTGTGGGTGATAATAATGTGATAAATCAGAAGAAATATGAAATCCAAATTCAAGTCATTTCTTGACAAGGACTTTTAATGTCATTGCAATAGCCTTACACAAACATAAGCCAATATAAGCCATGTTGCAGGTCATATTTTTGAATGTACAACTCAGTTTATTTACTGCCTTTTATTCTCTGATCTGCTAAAGCAGGACTCTTGTGTGGAACTTTATTTTCACACATACTATTTTTAACAGAAGGAGAGTGATTTAACATCCTTATACATTGAATAGGGTTGGTGATTTTCCTACTCCACTCCTTTTCACAGTATTACAAATTGCCTTCTAAGCGCCACAAAGTTGGAAGAGCAGCTTGCAATGAAGCTGAAATTGCTACTGTTGGGCAAAATAATAGGCAGGCTCTATAATCCATGTACCTTAAAGAGGCTTTCCCTGCAACTTTTCTGAATGTAGCTTCCAGCTACTTTGAATTGGCTCAGGATTGGGAATAGTTTACTTTTTATTGGGTCTTGGTCATGAATCCCTGAGATGTTTGCTTACGTGGTTTGGTTTTGGATTTATTATAGTGGCCCATGCTCCCATGTGCTGATGCAGACATTGAAGTGATTTCTTTTCGCCCATCATTCTGAGAGTAATCTATCAAAGTAGCAGAAATAGCCACTTCCAGTATTGTTATTAAGACAACAGTATCTTGTGCCCAGTGCAAAATTATTCCCTCACTGCACAGTTCAAAGGGATGAGTGGAAGGGAACAGCATTCGCCTTTCACAGCCCACTGCGTGCTAACATTATACATCTAGCTGTGTGTCACGTGATTTTGTGATTCTTGTTATTATGCTTGATTTCCATCGTAAACTTCCTTGGAGTAATGCATGATAGCAGCATCAGTGCTATTCATCTTTTAAAAACCTTAAATCGATGGATCCGACAGGGCTGAGATTACCCAGCTCTACCCTATTCTAAATGTGGATTATTGCTACAGGTTACCAGATGCATCAAATCATTATAAGAAATAAAAAAAAGTATGGCATAAGAAGTGTATTTTCAGAATATCAGCACAAAACAAGGTTTACGTTAACTTTGTCTTCCTAGTTTTCAATAAAATTGAAGCTAGCATGTGCACAGTTAATACCCTTGGATGGAAGGAGAAGGAGATAAAAGACTTTGCAAGCGAGAAAGGGTTCCTCCTATTTAGTTACAAAAATTGCTATTTACTCTACTAAAGTTTTAGATGATCTACCTTTTCAATAAAAACATCCATATTAATAGTACAAAACTTAATTCTGTGTGCATGCTATAAGAAAAGTTCATTTCGGAAGATGCAGTTCTGGAGTCTTCTTCTCTTCTCGTTTCCTGCCGCTTTTGGTAGAACGCCACATATGTGGGCATCTTCTATGGAGACAGGCTTTTAACTCATGTGGAAACGATGTTCACCTCGGGTTATGTGAGAAGAAAACTCATATCTGTCCTGGCTGTGGTAGCCACACATGTTACACTCAAAAGGGTCACGGAACCCATGACACCCCATGTGAATAGTGTACATGACATGATCTAAAAAGAGAACTCTACAATGTTCGCATTTGTAGATCTTCACTTGCTCTCCGCTTCCGTTGATTACTTTGAAGGCCTCCTGGGAGCTGTCACCACCTGACCTCAAGATATCATACTGCCTGTGTTCTTCTTTTATCGAGAGGCCATTCCGTGCATGGGGCGCTATGTGGTTAGTGAGGTAAATTAAGCCACCGCGTTCCTCATTATTGCTCTCTGAATCGGTGGAATCCTGGCAACTGTTGCTAGGTGAAGGGTCCCTTTCTGAAGAGACAGATTTTGCTTTAGAAAGTAGCAACAGGTTTTCCACTGCGTTGTCCTGATTTGTATGATTGGATCGAGGATGACCGTTGTCTCCAATGGACCTGTGCAGCTGATATATTGGACTGATGACCGGCACCACCTCAGAGCCACCTGGTGGGGTCTGCACAAGGGGACGTAATGACTCTGCCCCTAAGTAGCTGATGGCGTTGTTAATAGCTTGGTCTATCACCTGTGTCTGCATCATGTCATTTTCTTTCTCAAAATTGGTGGTTGCATCATAAGGAACATCAGACACACACTTCTCACCTGAAATCCAAAAGTTTCAGAAGTTAGGCATGGCATTGAAATGCTCTTTGTATATAAGAACCTAAGAGGAGCCCTGCTGGATCAGGCCACAGCCTGTCTAGTCCTTAAGAACCTAAGAGGAGCCCTGCTGGATCAGGCCACAGCTCATCTAGTCCATAAGAACCTCAGAGGAGCCCTGCTGGATCAGGCCACAGCCTACCTAGTCCATAAGAACCTAAGAGGAGCCCTGCTGGATCAGGCCACAGCCCGTCTAATCCATAAGAACCTAAGAGGAGCCCTGCTGGATAAGGCCACAGCCTACCTAGTCCATAAGAACCTAAGAGAAGCCGTGCTAGATCAGGCCACAGCCCATCTAGTCCATGAGAACCTAAGAGGAGCCCTGCTGGATCAGGCCACAGCCCATCTAGTCCAGCATTCTGTCGCACGCAGTAGCCCACCAATTGTCCATGGACATCTCAAGCAGAGACAAATCCGGAATGGATTTGGATTACTGGGGGATTTAATAGAAGCCCTCCGTGCCGAATCTGAATTCACTCTGGATTTTACCCCCTATGGGGATGCGCACTCAGTGTGCTAACAATATTGTGTTAATCAGTAAGAAAGGCACACATGAACTTTCTCGTGAATATGGCTATTAGTCACGTCAAGATGCTATTAAGAACATATGAAGAAATGAAAATAATTGGAATGTATTAACAAGTGCGGAAGAATTGCTATATCATATGAACTTGCACAATTCACCCTGACAAGCTCTTAGCTTCTCCTCTTCTTTAATCAATGTAAACCTTTAGCAATAAATGCAAAATTAATTCTTCAGATATAAAATGGCATGAAAGCTGAGCAAGCTGAACTGTCCTTTGATAACCAAAACAGCATTTAATTTTCATTCCAAATTTCGGCTCCTCCTTGGAATCCTTTAGGCAAAACATTGGCAATTTAAATACCCATTCTGGGCTTTATGTTTGAGCTCCTAAATTTGTTTGAAATAAACAGAGAAATTGACACCCAATTAGGCAGCAGAACACTGGGGCCTAATAGGTGAATTGGCATTTGAGAATTTGAACCATCTTCAAAGAAAAGTTTTTTTTTAATAGGCTTGCAATTTAAAAGGTGGCATTGTGGGCCCATAATAGTTTGGTCTATCTTGTGAGGAGATTTACACAGGCAGTTGACTGGCCTCCTGGAGTGAGGCTCTCGGTTTATGGGTTAGCGGAACCTGCTGATCCTTCAGTTGGAAGGATAGCTGAGCTAAGAAAACTTTTGCCCACTTTCCTTCTGGAAGACAGTTAGTTAGCAAGAAGATCTGCTGAAGCAGCAACATAAAGGTCAGAGACTGGAATGGCTCCAAGAACCTCTGCCTCAAACCACCTTCCCTCAAGCTTCTTTCTCTCTCTCTCCCCCTCCCTCCCATTATCCGTCCATCCGTCCATCCGTCCGTCCGTCCGTCCATCCATCCATCCATCCATC
>MTQE01001725.1:3222974-3233040 GCA_014337955.1 Aspidoscelis marmoratus
AATGGGCACGTCTACTTCTTCAGATTCTAGGGGGCCCAATGGGCACATCTGCTTCTTCAGATGCTAGGGGGGGCAATGGGCACATCTGCTTCTTCAGATTCTAGGGGGCCCAATGGGCACGTCTACTTCTTCAGATGCATCTGAAGAAATAGACATGCCCATCTGAACCCCTAGCATCTGAAGAAGTAGACATGTCTATGAAAGCTCATGCCACCAACCCTTCTCCTGTTAGTCTCCAAGTACCATTAATTACCTTGCTGGACTTTTTGAATTAGACTAACACAGCCATTTCTCTGATATTGACCACAGTCAAATAATCAGCTCCTGAGTTGGTCCATTTCTGGGCTCCACAGCAGGAATATGAAGGTCTCCCAAGGTCTCCCCAGGTCATCTTAAACTTAAGCACTTTCTTTGGGTTAATGAGCATTTTTTTTTCATTTCTTACTGAGAAAGAGGGGGACCTGTGGAATTTTAAGAGCCACAATACAATGCCAGGATCAGTGCAGGGTGGCAATATAATGCTTGCACTGGCATTTCACTGGGATGGAGTCCTTGATAGTTCATTTAGCTTCTAGAAAGTCTTAGATAAGTTAATGGAGGACAGGGATATCAATGGCTACTTGGATGGATGCCTAGGTACTTCTTCCAGGATGTCACTAAAGGCCTTCTGCAGGACTTGAGAGCAGGTGAAGGTTTTGCCTTTGTTTTCTGCATGAGAATGCCTAGAAGCAATTGCTGGGAAACTGAGTGAGACAGGATCCTGGACTAGTTGGGCTATGGCCTGATCCAAAAGGGCTCCTCTTATGCTCTTATTTATTTGATGACACATAATTCAGAACAAAGGTGTTACCTTATTGCTCTGTCACATCCACCTGGCAATCTAATGTACCCCCCCGCCCCAGACAAATGTGTTTGATAAGCCTCTATCCATGAAGAAAACAGTTAGAAATCTTCACTGCACACTATAGAATTTGCCTGTGAAACTCAATTCTTAATTAGACAGAACAATAATGAACTTTTTAAAGTCTTCAATGGGCCCTTTCCCACTAGGGTTTTCCTTCTAAGACCCCATTAGGAACCTAAGTATCTGAAGGCCCCATCTGCAGGGCCCTGTCCCCACAAGGGCAGGGGAAATCTGGATTAAATGGGTCGTTCAGGCCCTTCAATCTGGACCTGATTAAAGGTGTCCACAATGGCGTCTTCAGGCATCTTCAAGATATGGATCTCCAGGAGGACCCCATCTCAAACACCTGGATCTTGAAGATCCAGATCTTTGACTGTGTGTGGAAACAGCGGGAGCATTTCATTCCTTCCCTGTGTTACAATTCTCTTGCTGTCTTTCTAATTTTTGCATCCCACCAATCAAAACTTGCTGAACAAAACTTATCAGCAAGGGAGTATCAGACCCCTTAATGATGTTACATGCTCAACAACTTCACTTTTCTAACAGTCTTTCAGTCCAAAGGCTTTCTGAAGCAGATTCAATACTAGTAAAGTATTGAAATTACAGTATATTCTGGCGTATAAGACTACTTTTTAACCCAGGAAAATCTTCTCAAAAGTCGGGGGTCGTCTTATACACCAGGTGTCATCTTCTTATACGGCGAGTATATCCCAAACTCTATATTTTACCTGGAAAAGTTGAGGGTCGTCTTATATGCCCAGTTGTCCTATATGCTGGAATATACGAGTAAGTCTTTCTGAAACAAGCTCTCTTTAAGAATTTAAGCTGCAAAACGCATGGTAGGCAAAAACAAAAGTCCACCCAACATCTGGGAGCCCTCAGCATGGTTCCTGACGGCTCATAATTCCTGCAGAAATACCTGGAGCACAGATGAACAATTCCACACATACAACTCTGCAAGCCTTCAACTTCAAGTCAAGCACACGCCAAATGAAGTATCTCTCATACCGAACAGGCTGCAAATGTGGGATCTGACCTCCCGCCTGGCCAGGCGAGAAGCAAACCTTTTCTAGAATTTTCCAACGCAGATACCTACCAGAATGGGTCCTCAGATGGCCTGTAAGAGCATCTCTACGACGACAAGCATAGTTACACAAGTGGCACTTGAATGGCTTTTCGCCAGAATGTAACTTTATGTGGCGCAGAAGGTTGCCTTTCTGAGTAAATGATGCCCCACACTGATTACAATGGAAGGGTCGTTCGCCTACAGGAGAACGAGAGGGAAAAATATGTGAGAACAAAACTCTTACATTGTAACAGGAGAAAGATTTCACCGAGAAAGTAGTTTTCCAACTGGTGCTCTATGACTTCTACCGGCTGCAGGTTTGATATAACATGAGGCTTTCAGACTAAACCTGCCAGCTCCTCAACGCTTCACTGGCTGGGTCAATTTGATCTGAAAATCTAATTTTTTTTTCTAAATCAGAATGGCACATCACAATGCAAATTCAAACTCATTTAAATAAAGTGACTGCAACATTTTGTGTTGAAGAGCTACTCTTCCTGATCAGCAGTTTTGGAATAAACCAATATCCAATTTTGCATGTTGTGGCATTTGGTGGGGTTTTTTAATGTGGCTTTTTTCAAAGGGTCTTTAAAATATGCCACTGAAGCAGCAAAATAAAAAGGAAACTCATTAAAAATGCATTTCAGGATCACAAGTTCATTTCAGCGTTACATTCTTATATTTAAATGAAAGGCACTTCATTATAACAGTTATAATAACTTCTTTTCATTTACATTTTCCCTGTATTTTCCCTTTCAATTTCTTCTCCATTACCTGGCTGTCCCTAAGCAGCCAAATCAGGAAAGAGACAGAGAAAAGCGTGGGTGGGGGGCTAGAAAGAGAAGTTAAGACACAGCGAAAGAAACTCTGTCTCCTGACCCTCAGTGCTTATGGGCTAAGCCTTTCTTGGCTTTGTTTTGAGGCAGTACAGAACAAGTGGTGTAAATTAATACACATTATCCACCCGGAGTGGCCATAGTAAGATTTATAAATTAGAGAAGAGTCTTGTGGCTAGAAAAAAAAAAAATATTTCAACTGACTGAGCAGTTGCCTTTTAGTACTGAAATTGTGAAATATGAAACAAATTAAAAAGTCAGGAGCTACTACTAGCCTACAATATAGTTATCACCTGTTTTTAGAAGGAAAGACTGTCCTTTAGCTGAACCGGAAGCGTATTCTTAACTCTCCTAGCTGACTGATCGCAGTTTGACCCTACTGATCGATGCTTTCATTGATTAATGGACTAAAGAGAAGGACGACGTTGGCAATTTTACGCGCACTTAACTCGGTGTTCAATTCACTGAGGAGACTTTGGACACTTTTTGCACTTTGTGAAAAGGAGAAGACCTGGGATACTCTAAGACAGAGCATTTGCACAGTGCAGAGCTAGGATTCTGGGCATGCTGTAAGGCATGAATGGAGTGTGGTGGACCATGCCCCAGTCCAGATAGCTGTAGAGTGTGTGGCAGGATGGTGCAGGTGCAGCTGGGCGCCATGTTGCCCAGCTGCCATAGCAATGGCACCACGCATGCCTGTTGCTGTGGTGAGGCAATCAACTAGTATATAGGCAACCATATTTAGCTGGTGCTTGGGGAAATGCTGGCTAAGTTTGGAACAGATTGGGTGTTGCAAGGTGCAGATGACCAAACCATTCTGTACGTGCGATGGCCAACAAACCTTATGGGCTGGTATACCAGTCCAGCAAGTGTACTAGAAGCCTCCATTCCACATGGCAGGGCCTCTCTTAGATAGTACTAGTGTGAAGAAGAGAGGTTCCCAGTATGCTTGCTAGTCCAGTATACTGGCTTGTCAAAATATCCCATAGGCAGAAGTATATTACATGCAATTGGTATCTTTGGAATTTTTGCCATACGGCTCAACTGACGCTCTCTTTTGCTTTTTGGATGCATTTATACACCAAAAATCTAGTACAGGCATTTCCTGTGATCATTTAGTCCATTTTCCCTCCTCAACGTCCCATTCTCAAGCTACATCCAGACAGTACTTACGTAATCTGCATTATTTGGATAATCCAGAACGAAATGTCTGGATGTGCTTTTCTCTGGATTATCCAGATAATGTGGATTAAATTAATGCTGTCCAGGTGAAGCTTCCGTTATTCTGGGCAGGAGGTTGAAACAAGCCCCTGATTCGTACAAATGATGTACATTTCCCAGAAACGTTGGAGTCCTTCAGAAGGCATCAGAGAGACAGGCAACGTGCAACAGATTATGTAACAAATTAATGTTACGGAACAGACCATTAATCCTTTCTAGTAGCTATCATAATGGCAGGCTTTTTAACACTAATTTGCTCGAGTACATGAAATATATTTCTGTCTTGTTTGTTTATGAAAGTCAAACCCAAAGAGGGGGAAAATCTTCAGTAATATTTAATGCATTTTTTCCTTTTTAAAAAACCAACTTTTTGTCACTTTCTCTATTATCTCATTTACACTGCAAAAGGACAGAGATTAAATTGGATATCCTGAATTCTAGCTAAGACAATTTTGTGGATCAGTGTGGTGAAGCAAAAATATGTTACATCTAGACGTAGGAAAACTCACAAAGCTCCCAGATTTTATAGTCTTTACCTTCCAGGTTTAAGGGGAAAAATCAAGTGAGACGCTTGGTAAAATGTCAGGTTTTTAAGAAACAGATGCTGAGAACGAAGAGAAGCGGCTGAAGCTTTGGATGCGTACTAGGATGTTTAACATTTGAAAGTAATTTCAAATTGTGAGGGAGAACTGTTTATCAGGCTGAAAGAACTTAAATCAGGAGCTGATAGGATTTTTTTATTTTATTCCATTTAATGAAAGGGACCCAAAAAGGGTGAAACCTGCTTTACTGAAAGATGCTGTCACAGAAGTTAATTACAATTGTTCTGATTCAAATGGATATCGGGACAATTTGCATTCATTATGACAGTTTTCAAACTGTGTCCTACACAAGAAAATGTGCAATAGAAAACAAGCTTCCTTGAAAAAAGAGCTTATTGTCTAATCAATCTAAAAGGGTGAAGCAGTGCAGGGCACACTGCAGAATTCAACTGATACCTCATGGCTGTATTCACACACAGTAAAAAACCACACATTAGAGGTTGTTCACCAATGGAATTGCTCCAATGGAATAGAGATGGGATTGAAAACAAAAGTGCCACATGCTGCCATTTTTAAGACACTTCTGAAATGCATTTTTTTTTTAATTTTAGCTATGTGTGGCCTTTTTTGCACTTACCAGTCTGTAATCCAGATCAGTGAGTCCCACTCATCTGGATGAAGCCTAAACGGCACACCTCAACCCACAGCAAAGTTACAATGATAGACACAATGAACCCAACATTTGATTTTTTTTCTTTATATAGTTTCTTTTAATAACACTGTTTGCTCAGTGCAGCACACGTAGCATCAACCATTCAAACCGAAATGCCAGAATCATCATTTTTAAAACCCTCAAAATACAAGCTACTTTGCTGTAGCTTATCATCCCAGGTCTGTAGAACCCAAAATGTGTGGTCTGGATTTATTCTTAGCTTACCTGAGCATAATTAACGAGCATGTAATTCTAAGCTGAGGATCATAGGTTGCTATCCATTAAGAAAGTTGCAAAAGATATACATTCTTAGTAAGACATTTGTGCCAAAATGGGTACATCATGGTGTAGTTTCCACCTACAGTAGAAGGCTTTGTGGAACCATGTCTACCAACAAGGATTCTTAGCCCTGCTGCACCTCCAGATGCTGGTTTTATTATTCCAGATAGGACACGCATCCTTGCCCCCTTTTACTGGATTTCATGAAGTCAGAACCAACTATTGGCCAGGACTGCATTCCTGGGCAGAGCGCCTCCTGAAGCCAGGCACGGCCCTGGCCAATCGGGAGGCGCCCCCCATGCACGCACAAAGTGTGCCGGGACCCAGCAGCCAGAATTGGCCTGGCTGCTTGAAGGTAAGGAGGGGATCATGCTCGGTCGCCCCCAGGGTGGGATGTGGGGGGGGGGTAGGTGAAGCTGCCCCTGGCTTGCGACACTTGCTCCAGGGAGGGCCCACTTAGGGACTCTTTTGCAGTGTGGACACATCCAAAATGGATGTGTCTTAACTGTAGAAGTACACATTAAGTACCCATTAAGACTACCTTCAAGGTAGTCTTCCGGTAATCTGGTTTAAGGGCCACTTAACACACATTAGAGGCACATCGCGCACGAGCCAATGCGGACACATATCTCTCTAATGTGTGTTGTGGTGCAGATGGGGTTTTAGAAATCTGTCCTTAATGGGTAATTAATGTGTGTTAAGGGTCCAATGCACAAGCACCCCTATTGACTGCCTGATCTACAATATACTGTATTCTACCGTGATTATGCTCATCTGATTCCCATATTAGTTGGCTTTGCAGGTTGACCAACAGTGTGCTTAGCTGACAAATTCATTCAGTTTTCTTTCTGGTTCTCACCGTTTCAGTGAAGACCAAGTGTTTGATCTTCCTTTGTTCAGGTCAAATCGCTTGCTCTGTAGACTAACGAGTGACATGTTTAGCTGCCACAGTACTTGAGGTTCTCTTGGCTACTTATGAGACTTGTACTTTGGGCTGCATGTGACCCAGCTTGGTCTAGTGGTTAGGGAGCCGGACTCTTATCTGGGAATATGGGGTTTGATTACACACTCCTCCACAAAGCCAGCTGGGTGACCTTGGGCTAGTCACAGCCCCACCTACCTCACAGGGTATCTTTGTGGGAAGAAGAATAGAAAGCTTTGTCAGCCACTTTGAGTCCCTTTAAATGGATGAGAAAAACGGGGTAGAAAAGCCAACTCTTCTTCCTGCCGAACACCTTCATTCTTCCTATTTCTTGGGCTGCATTTAGGACAGAGTATACCTGAAAATGCCTTTCAATTACTGCCTCATCCTTTTTTTTTTTTTTTTTTTTTTTTTTTTTTTTTTTTTTTTTTAGTATAACTCAGCTGAATGAATAAATCCACCCAGAGCTGGTTTGTCTGGCAAAGCAACTGGGTTGCCCTGAAAAAATAAGAATAGACAGATTTGCCGTTCTGATTTCAGATAGAAAAAGAAAAGAAAGTTCACTCTGTTAGAGTGGATGAACGAACAGAATGCTTAAATGTACCCATTGCAGGGAAATTAGTGATGGGACACAGGTCTCCCTCTCTTTTCTAACCTTAGGGATGCTGCACCCACTTCATTTATTGCAAAAATAAGCCCCGAGGCCCTTGACAGAGAATGTTAAGAACAAGTCCCTGTCATAACCAGGTAGAAGGCTCGCTGTGGCTTTTGATTTCCTTTCTTTCATCTTCCCACAAGCCCTGGGCTTTCTCAGCTTCTATTTCCTGTGACACAAATATGTGCGAGAGCAGTTGCGGGCAGAGGGAGAAAATGAGCAAAGAAAATGCTTTGGTACGGATATCTGTGCCATCTGGAAACAGGGAGGGGAAAACAAGAGGGACGAGGCAGAGAACATAAACAGTCAGAAAATCACCCAGTGGTAGAAGTGGAATTATTCTTAGTAGTGGTTAGCAATGAGTTGGAAAGAGGCAGGAGACACCAAGAAGAAGAAGAGTTGGCTTTCCTACCAGCTTTTCCTCACTCATTTAAGGGGACCCAAAGTGGCTGACAAACCTTCTGTTCTTAGAATCATAGAATCATAGAATGGTAGAGTTGGAGGGGACCTCCTGGGTCATCGAGTCCAACCCCCTGCTCAAGGCAGGATCTCCTAAACCATCTCAGACAGATGGCTGTCCAGTCTCTGCTTGAAGACCTCCATCGAAGGGGAACCAACCACCTTCCGTGGCAGCCTGTTCCACTGGTTGATCACTCTTACTGTTAGAAATTTTTTCCTAACATCTAAACTAAATCTTTTCCCCTGCAGTTTCACCCCATTGTTTCTAGTCCTTCCTTGAGAGAGTGAGAACAGGGCTGATCCCTCTGCCTTGTGACAACCCTTGAGGTATTTGTAGACAGCTATCATGTCTCCTCTCAGTCTCCCCACCAAGAACAACCTGTGATGTGGGTGGGTCTGTGAGAGCTCAGGAGAGAGCTGTGACTAGCCCAAGGTCACCCAGCTGGCTTCATGGGGGAGGGCGGAATCGAATCTAGTATTCCCAGATAGGAGTCCATCTCCCTAACCACTAGAGTCTAGACCAAAACAAGAGAGGCACCAGGGAGGAGAAGAGGAGATTGTCCCAAGCTCACCATGCTCTTAAATGTCCATTCCTGTAGATCAGCGGTTCTCAACCTTCCTAATGCCATGACCCCTTAATGGAGTTCCTCATGTTGTGGAGACCCCCAACCATGGGGGCGGAGCAGCTGGGAGGTGGGAGGGAAGGGCGGTGGGAGACTCGTCACGACCCCTCTGAAAGGGTAGTTCGACCCCCAAAGGGGTCCCAACCCCCAGGTTGAGAACCACTGTTGTAGATAATAGTACAAATTGCAAAAAGAGCCAACATTTCATATGCTTTGCTCATGACTCTGCTATGCATTCCACTGCAGTCCTGTTCTATTCTATGCACATTTAGTCAGATGTACATCTATGGGGTTCAGTGATAAAAGTTTTTAGGACTGCAGCCTTACTAGATCCTTGCAAGAGCGGATGAGATTTATCTAGGGCAGAGGTGTCAAACTCAATTTTGCAGAGGGCCGGATTAAAAAAAAAAAAGTACTGTCAGGGCCAGGGGGCGAGGCTGGGGGCGTGGCCGGGGGTGTGGCCAGGGCACAGAGGAGGGGCTGGGGTGTGGCTGGGGGCGTGGCCGGGGGTGTGGCTAGGGCACAGAGGAGGGGCTGGCTGTCCATGGTGGCGCCCGCGCACTCGGGCAGTGGAGGGTCCTGCCACGCGCTTGCTCGCCTCGCCTCCTTCGCGCCCAAGGAGGACAGCGGCGGCGGCGGCGGCGGGTGGCGGCGGCGGGTGGCGGCGGCGGGTGGCGGCGGCGGCCCGTATCTTTGACATCCCTGATCTAGGGCCTTTGTGCAGGGCCTTTGCCTGTTCTAAACGTTCACATCATTTGCATCATACTGGAAGTCCAAATGTTAACATCCAAATATTTGAATGAAATGAAAATGGCTCCCACTCGCGAATATAAAAATTTTGATTCAGTATTCAAGTTTTGCTCAAAAAAAAAAAAAAAAGGCTTTTCCAATGGGAAAAAGTTGCAACAACTTCACAAAAATGTTCAAATGCCAGTGCCAAAGTACAGACATTCCATAGCAAAATTAACCTGATTTTTCCCCCATGTACATCCCTAATCTACGCCAGCAATGTTTGCTAGTTCAGCCCATGGCATGGCATGAAATAATGCTGTTGGCATGGCCAACACTGGTTCAGACTAGCCCTTCCACTGGCCCTGAAACTTGCCTGACCTTTGAGGATTCTGAAGAGCTAAGTACAAAGATCCCTCGCCTCAGAGTTGTGGAGGAACCAATTTCGGTGGGGAGCTTTGGTGCACCGCTAAAATGATTAAGTACTCCGGGAAATGGAGGTGTGCCCACCACGTGCCTTTCTTATCTGGATTGCACTGAGATGATATACTAATAGTCCCTCACTCAAATGAGGCAAGTGCAGATGGAGTGTACCAGCAGTGTGTAGTACCTCCTGTATTTTACACTAACATGTGAAAGAGCGGCCCTTAGAGCACCACGCCAGCAAGTGTGAAAGGCCCAGAGATTTATAAGATATGTAAGGGCAAATTCCCTGTTCTGGGCCAATAGGAATTAAATATTATAGCAATGCCCTCATGTAGGGCACCCTTTGGGGAAAGTCATAACCCCTAAAGTGGACAGAAGGGTGTTTCCGCAATGACTGTGGAAACCGGTTTAACCCCCTCTTGAAACACATTTAAAACACTTACCTGAAGACGCATCCACACTGCAGACCTGTTTGGAGAGTCTGAATCTGCATTTCGGCATGCAAGACTGGTTTTTAAAACCGGTTTTGCCGCCGAAATCCAGATGAAATGTAAGACCTGAAAAATCAGGTCTTACACCTGTCACTTCCCCCTAGATGGGTGCAGAGGCAGGACGCTTCCGCACACAGCCAGGGGAAGAGGCGGATTCCCTCCGCCCGCCATTTTGGGAAGGGCAGAAGCAGGACTGCCTGC
>MTQE01001725.1:3242254-3258317 GCA_014337955.1 Aspidoscelis marmoratus
TCAGATGCTAGGGGGCCCAATGGACACGTCTACTTCTTCAGATGCTAGGGCACCCTTCTCCTGTTAAGTCTCCAAGTACTACTAACTACCTTGCTGGACTTTACATATTAGACTAACACGGCTATTTCTCTGATATTGTTTTATTATTGTTTTATCTGGCCTTTTTAAAAGGGTGCATTTTCCAATTATGGAAGAGTGCCCTATAAATGTTATTTAAAAATAAATGAATAAATGGAATAAACAGAACACTGTTTACACACAGGAAAATGTAGGTCTAAAGATGGAAAAACACAAGAGTGACAGAAATAACAGAAGCAAGATGCCAAACCTTTGGATACAACGAGAGTACATAGAGAGCATACTTACGAGAAAAAGATTTGGGAATGATGGAGTGAAAATCCCTAAAACCTTCAGCCCCATATGCTGCTGCAACAAAGAAGGCAAAAATGATGCAAAGTTGGAAGGGGACCAGCAATGTAAAGAACCACAGAAAGATAAACAATACAACACAGATAAGAGACATCACAGTTTGGAAGACAGAAGTTGATATATTTCAACAGCCAACTCAAGATTTCACAACTTGTGTTGGACAACCCCAGCTGCTCCTGCCCCTGGAAGACACCATTAATACATTAATTATGGTTGCTTCTTGAAACCTCAAAACACAACTATCCTCTGCATAATGCTGTTTTGGTGAACAATATTTTGTTCTTCTGTGACTCATAAAATGCACCTGTTGCATAAAATAGGGACATGAACTGCTGCATCTAACAAAATTAGGTTACCAAAGTAATTGGCATGTATGCAGGCCTCGTGGTTAGAGGAAAACCAACAAAAATCACCTGCCTGATCAGGTTTTGTAATATACAATGGTTTGCAGGGTCAAAGCATCACATTATGGAAAGGATGACTAGGTGACAATTACCAACATGATATTTACTGGGGCTTCTGTTATCTGTACCTTTAGTAACTTTAGTTTCCTGGTCCCACACAGGACACCAGGAAATGGGAAATGCAACAGGAAGTCACTGAAGTCAAAGTGACGGCCACTTTGACCCTTTTACAGAGATGGAGTGTTGGCCATCTGGTCCACATGGGAACATCTGCAGTGAAGACCAGATGATGTGTTGGAACGGGTCGTGGTGTGAACATGGTGCTCTAGAAGCTCCAAGGGTGGATGCATCATTCTAGACCAGTCACTTGTGCCTGGATAGCACATGGTTGGTTGGTTCAGTACCCCACTGCCATGATGGTCAGTGGTGCCTAAGTGCATCACTTCTGGAGGTAAGGAAATTTCATGGGCTAGGTTATGGGATCTGGGCCAGCACAGTGCAGGACAGCAACCGCCGTGCCGAAATGCTCTGAAATGCTTCTTATTAGAATCGTAACTCGTTAAACAGAATTCATGTATGGATTAAAAAGCTACATTTTAAACATGAAATTGTGGCATTATCTGCAGTGTAAATATACTAGTTTATGGGCCTTCCTGCACTTACCTGCCTTAATTCCAGATCAGTGGAAAAATGTGGGAATGTATGAGCTAGAGAAGCACCATTTCCACTGGGGTCACTGATCCAGACGAGCATGAACTACGCATATGAGTATATGAAATTCTGGGGCAGTGCCTTTTGGTGATGTGATATGGCATATTGCTGAAAGACACCCTGTGGGAGTCCAAAACACAGGAAGCATTCTATCTGCGCCTTTCTACTGCTGACAGAGCAGAGGCCTTTTCGCACAGGCCTTTTCGGAACGCGTGCAAGACAGCTCCGGACGAGGCATTCGCATTGCCCCAGCAGGGCTTGCGCCGCCTCGCGTCCGGAGCTGTCTTGCACGCGTTCGAGATGCAGAGCACTTGAAAGTGCTCTGCATCCGTTCCGATGCGGACGAGCCGCCCCGGCGCATTCCGGGAGAGAAGCGTTCGCGCACGCTTCTCTCCCTGACAGCCGTCGGCACGCCCCCAGGGCCCGACTTGCCGGGCCGGCGATCGCGCCGGCGCGGCGAAGCCGGTAGACGGGACCCACCGAATTGGGGTTCCCCTTTCCCATCTGCCAGGATCAGTGACCCTGGCAGATGGGACAGGGGAACCCCGATTCGGTGGGTCCCATCTGTCATCCCGATGGCCGCCGGGACGTGGCTCCTTCCCGGGTCCGGCAGCCCCAATGGGGCTGCCGAAGCCGGGGAGCCACCAGCATCGGCGTCCTCTAGCCCCTTTCCGGGGAGGCAGGAGGCCGATGTTGGGCTGGCTGGGGGCGAGGAATGCCTTGGTCGACCAGAGCGCATCGCTCCGGTCCCCCAAGGGTCCCCCCCGCCCCCATCGCGGCCGTCTGCGGGGCGCAGGTGCCCCACAGAGCAGTCCCCCACCCCCCAGTCCCCAAAACCCCCACCCGCAACCACCCTCCGAGCCCGATTGGGCCAATCTTCGCTGTGAAGGTGCCTACAGCGAGGCACCTTCACCGCGAAGATGATTCCCCCCCCCAGGGCCCTGGGAGGACGCGCGCGCGACGGAGGACTTACCTCGTCGATGTCCAGGCTCAGAATGAGGGGGGCGCATGCTGGGAGCGCGCAGCACGCAGCCCACCTAGGGCCCCTATTGGACAAGCAGTTCACGTGTGGGGGGGAATCATCTTCGCGGTGAAGGTGCCTCGCTGTAGGCACCTTCACTGCGAAGATCGGCCCGATCGGGCTCGGAGGGTGGTTGGGGGTGGGGGTTTTGGGGACTGGGGGGGTGGGCGGCTGATCTGCGGGGCGCCCGCGCCTAGATCCAGGCGCTCGCGCCCCGCAGATGGGCGAGATCGGGGCGCGGGGCGAAGCCTTTGCAGATCAGAGCCAGGGGCTCTGATCTCCAAAGGGGTCCTGCCCCATAGGGACCTTGCCCCGGCCCCTCTGATGGGCACCCGGGTGCCCGGACATCTTCGTGCCAGCTCCACAGGTCCCGATCCGGCCCCGTAGAGCTGGCACGAAGCGGGGCGGGTGGCTTGACAGCGCTGCCCGCCCCTTGGGTGCTCTCACCCAATGGGCGGCAGCGCTGCCGGCCGAATCCCCGCCCCTGGCCGGCCTTTGCCGGCCAAGACAGTTCCGGGCGCTTTTACCATTCGCACACAGGCACGCCGGAACGAGTTTACACGCGTTCCGGCGCGCCTGTGTGTGAATGGTGAAAGCGTCCGGAACTGTCTTAAGCTGCCCGCCTGCACGCGTTCCAAACGGAACGCATTGCAGTGCGAAAATCCCTCTGATTAAACAGGTCTACCAGGGATCCATATTTAGGTCTCTCTTAATGCAGACACTCCTTAATAATGAAAATGGATTAGCACACTGTAACTGTTTGAGGCCTGTGATAGCCTGAGGCGTTTTCACATTAGGGCGAAGATGCCTCAGGACACTTCGGCCCAAATGCGTTGAAGCCACTTTCCCATCCGCACTGGCAAGTAAAGGACACGTTCTGAACGCATCCTTTCCCTGCCTACGAGCGAATGGGAAAGTGGTGAAGACCCTCCTCTGGCCTCCTCTGATTGGCTGCCTTGCAGCCAGGGGTGGGGAGGCATGTTGGGTCCCTTCCCTGGGGTCCCGCCACCTGCATCGGCCTGGATCAGGCCCACGCAAGTGGTGGGCCTCCACCCAGCATCCTCCCTGAGGTCATGCACGCGCGTGAATGGCGCTTACCTGGCTCAACACTGGCTGGAATAGGCTGGTGACATTCTGCGTATGCGACCCCGGAGTGGGTTGGGGGCTGCTGGGTCAGGGGCGCCACTTGCATGGGCCTGATCCAGGCCGATGCAGGTGGCAGGACCCCAGGGACAGGACCTGACCGGTCTCCCCAGCCCTGGCTGCAAGGCAGCCAATCGGGGGAGGCCGGGGGAGGGGCCCAGCTGTCAAGAAGGGAGAGCTTTCGAACGCTTTCCCTCCGTGGCAGCTGGGGGCGTTCTGGATCATTTGGAATGCGTCTACGGCGTGTCGGATCGTTTGAGGCGGCCTGGAATGGATCCGGCTGCCCCACAAGAGCGAATGCTGCGTCCCAATGTGTCGTAGATGCGTTCCAAACCCCCTTGTGCGAAAAGGCCTCTGGATTCAGGGATGTCCTAACAGACGGTGGAAAGTCCACTAAAAAAAAAGGATAAAAATGAAAAGATTGAGCAATCGGACAAGAAGACGGGCTGGTTTAAAGTGAAAGTTTTACCACAGCCACCCTGAGTTCA
This sequence comes from Aspidoscelis marmoratus, assembly GCA_014337955.1. Lineage (NCBI taxonomy): Eukaryota > Metazoa > Chordata > Lepidosauria > Squamata > Teiidae > Aspidoscelis > Aspidoscelis marmoratus. The sequence continues at coordinate 3,246,451 of MTQE01001725.1, forward strand.
GTTGGACTTTCTGCCAGATGTGGTTAAATAGCTTTCTGTACCAATTCCTTCCATGACTTTGAGGTGGACGTCTAAGGAGATACTAATGATTTCCGCAAAGCAACCTCTCACAGATAGGTTATCTCCTCCTGAACAACCAGGAAAATGAGCTCCACCCAACTCCAGAGCCTGATAGGTTCTGCGTTTATAATCAGAGACCTTAAGTAGCACACAAACACATGGAAGAGAGTTAACACGTTCACTATGGGTTCATTCATTCATTCATTCTTTCCTTCTATCTATCCTTTCTGCATTTTAATGACAATTTCAGCACCATCATTTAAAAAATTGTGTCCAGTAAGCATATGAAGAAGAAGACTCCCAGGTGACTCCCATTCATGTTAATGGGCCTTAAAAGTGCTGCATCCTTGTGAATTCATCCACAGGCTCTTAATATGCTAATTCAGACATCATGACCGTGATCCCACTTAGCTCAGTTAAAGCGAATTTAACAAAAACGGGTGCGAATGCGGGTTATGTGTGTTCCCATTTGTTTTTGTTCATTCCGCTTTAAAATGGAGCACGGTGGCTGTGCATTAGCAGCAGCGGCGTCCGAAAGGGAGGGGAAAGGGGGCAGAGCTTGCTCACTCGCCCGCCCACCGCCTGGCGTTTCTCCTTCCTACGCCTCGGGAGCACTACGGCTGCGTGGCGGAAAGCCGAGCCAGCGAACAAGGGTGGCGGCAGGTGGGCGCCACAATGGCGAGTGCAAAGCAGTGGCCGAAATAGCAAGCAGCCGCCCGGACAGGGAAGCAGCTGGGCAACCAAGGCAGTGGCAGGTGGGCGGGTGGGCAGGTGGGCATTAATTCCGCGGTTTCAAAACACTCTGATCCGAGTGGGAACGCCCCACTGGGAAAATAAAGCATTTCATTTTTAAAAACGAGCGAGAGTTGTTTGAAGGGGTGTTTTATTTAATTCGTTTTCTCCCAATTGCTCCTCTTTTAAACTCGGAAAGCCACTTTTCAGTGTGGACAGAGTGTTTTCAAACCGTTTTGAACACGCTGAAAAGTCCTAGTGGGAACAGGGCTCCTGTTCGTTTTACACCAATTTAAAAACAGTTTACAAATGGCACAGACTGATACGTTTTGGGGAAAGTATTAGAGGCTTTCATTCCCATATTCTGTACACAAATCTTTCAACATACCTGGGCAGGCGGTATTTGGGACAACCTACTTCCTGGGCTCCCAAATTTGGATGGCGCATTGTGAGATTCTGAAAGACATGCTTAGATACAGTAGAGAAAAAAGGGATGCTTTCAGGAGTTCATGGCTACCCTGTTTCCCTATCACTCCAGGGCAAGGTCTATTTTTATTTTCCCCACCCAATTTTTGACTTTCAAATGAAAGGATTCAGCATTGTATAATTCTGTTAAGAAATCAGTGGTTATAAACTCCCAGTATTTATGGGGCTGGCATGGAAGGCTGAGAATAAAATGTTGCAGTTGTTCAAAGACATCTGGAGGACTACATTTTGAAAACCAAAAAGATAGATTGAGATCTAAATGATTTCTGAGGCTCTTGCAGTAAATTGCAACAATAAAAAGACCTCCCCAACATTATGCAAAATGGGGTGGGGCATGATAGAGATGTATAAAATTATGCAAGATGTGGAAAAAGGAGGTAAAGAAGAGTTTTTCTCCCTTCTCCAAAAGACAGTGGTTTTCTAAGGAAGATGAATCCTGCAAAAACACATAACCGTGGAATTTGCTACCGCAAGATATGGTGCTGGCTACCAGCTAGGATGGCTTCAAAAACAGTTTGGCTCAATTCACGGAAAACAGGGCGATCAGCAGTAGTTTTTGTGTAATTCTTCTATTGCAGATATCTTTCAGATACATGTATCCAGAGAGGTCCTTTCCGCTGCTTTAAAGCAGTCTCCTGTCTCTGGTTAGGGAATTTAGGCCAATATGTAGATCTGGTGTCTCTCCAAATGTTCTTGTGCCCCTGCTGCCATTAGCCTCAGGCCCACGAGTCTGAGGTGAGGCGGAATTCCTACTGCCCAACTTCACGTGTCTGAAGATTTTCAGTTTTTTGATAGGTAACTAACAACCCTAGGTATGTCTGGATATCGTAATCGAATATGGACACATCCATCGAATTTCATGGGGGGAAATGATCATGTTGCAACATTTCTTGCTTCATATCTCCAGTCGGGAGGTGGGATCCAGTGGGAAAAAAAAAAACTCCAGCTTTATTGAAGATTTCTATGGACTGTGACTTGGTTGAGCTTGAAAGTAAAAAAACTGTTTCCATGGATAATCAGTATCGTCCCAACATCTGCTTTATTTGGTTTTTGTTTCCTCCCCACTTCGTGTAAAGTAAAAGAAGCAGGGGAGAGCCGAGGCCTTTTCGCGTTGCAGCTGAACAGCTGCAATGCAGTTAGGCTAAGACAGTTCAGGACGCTTCCCCCATCTGCACGTAGGTGGGAAAGGAACGCGCGTACCTGCATCCCTACCTGCCTAGGTGCGAATGGAGAAAGTGTCCCAGACTATCCTAGCCTGAAAAGGCCAGACAGGGGCAGGGATGCCCCTCCCAGGCTGCCCGTCACTGGGTGAGGGAAGACCCATGGGCGGGCAGATCTGGGAGGGCCCTTCCCCGGTCCCTGCAAGTTCTAGGGGACAGGATCATGTCTCCTAGGGCTCGTAGGGACCCACCCGGACACCCACCCACCCGCCTGGGCACCCATCCCCTGGCCCGGGGACAAGCGCGCGTGTTCACCTACCTGCTACCTGTGCTGGGTCTGAGTGATCCAGCTCGCGTGGCGCAGCCCGTGCGTGCGGCCCACCCTCTGATTGGCCAGCCATCCCACGCGGTCTGGCTGGCCAATCAGAGGCCGAGCCGCGTGCATGTATGCTGCTGCACCGTCTGAGCTGCCTCACTTGGGTGAGGATCCAGGTGGCTGAATCCCGCAGAGGCCCGTGATCTGCGCCGATGGGCCAGGTGCTCTGGCACTCGCAGTATACCAGGCCCACTCATTCAGAGCTTTGGGTGGTTCCGGTATACCACCAGAGCAGCAGATTGCCCGGGCCACAGACAGCCCTCCCTCCACCCTGGAAAGGGGTGAGGAGAGGCCAATCTGGGTGTCTCTCCAACTCCTGCAGTCGCAATGGGACTGCACAAGTGGAGAGTGAGCCACCTCCCTCCCCCACATGCGTGATCACTTACCTTGCTGGGCCGGGGGTGCAATTGTGCAGGCACACGCACTCCCGGTAGACGGGACCCACTGGGTCCCATCTACCGGAGTGCGTGTGGCTGTGCAGACCATAACAAATTGCAACCCTGGCCTGGCAAGGTGAGTGATTTGCACGGCCCTGCTACCTGTTGGGCTGATATCAGCCTAATTGTGGTGGCGGGGGGGGGGGCATGTCTCAAGGAGGTAGGCGTGTTAAGGCTTTCCTCCCTGGATGGCTGGGGATGGTTCGAACACCCCGAGGCACATGTAGAGCAATTTTTAATGCTCTACGTTTTGAACGTGTCTAGGAAACACTGGGACACTTGGGGTGGTCCGGAACGGATCCGGCCGCCCCAGAAGTGCGAACGCAGCATCCCGGCGCGTCCCTGATGCGTTCCAGAAGGCCTAATGCAAAAAGGCCTCTGATCTCTGTAGTCCTGGATAGCAATTATCCCTTAAAATAAATTACTGCTGACTCTTTATGTCTTTCCAAAAGTCCAGACTGGGTGGTGAAGCGCTGGGAGCCAGCAAAGCTATTCTGTGGTGATAGCAAAGAAGTTTTGAGTTCCCTAGGGAACTGGGATGGTACAGCTGAGGCAGCACATCAGAGCTTCCCCGTCTGGTCTAACAGGAAACCTTCATCTGCTGTTCCTCTCAAGCTTCATCCACAAATGCAGCAGTTCTGGGCAACTGGTGTCTTTTCTCTTATTCCTAACGGCTGCTTTCTTTCTCAAAGTCTTTTCTCTCCTATGAGCCTGAGCGCATAACTCTAAAACCTGCATCAGGCCAAAGAATGTTTACTGCACAGTATAAAGTTCTGCACTACCAAAACTGAACATATTTTTTTTTTTGTTAATGTCAACTTCACACGTACAAGGACAATGAAATTACTGCTCACAAAAGGGCAACCTAACCTGCCATGAGGAGATCTGCCTTTAGCTGCTCATTGTCTTCCAGATCTTTTGGAATGTGGTTAATTGGTCCCAGTCAGTTTTGCCCGGGGCTATGAAGGGATGTCCTGAAAAAGAACCCGCAGGGCATCTGATGGGAAACACTAATACTGCATGGTCCCATCTTCACGGCATCGTTATCTCGAATTCAAAACGATTTGAGTCCTCACAGTTCAGACGGCAGTTCGGCTTAACACGCTTCTTCCGTGTTAAACCACGTTATACCGATTTGAAATAAATCCTGATTTCAACAGCTCTCACTCCGGAACGTGCCCTTGATACATGTTTCATTTTTTACTGTGTGGACAGTATCGTTTTCCGGGATAAGATTCCGTGTCCAGGCTGTCCCGCCCCCAATCGCACTGTAACCAATGGCTTGTCCGTATTCGAGGCACGTCATGTTTAGGATTCCCTCCCCCAATAGCTCGCTTCCAAAGAGTGATTCCATTGAAAGAATCCAGTCTCTAAACAGCCACTACCTCCAAAGCTACACTGTAGCAATGTAGCTTAATAACAATGTTGCAGTTTTGCGCAGTTCTGAACTTTAAAAAGGAAAGGAAAGGGGAGTCCCCACGGAACTTTCCCAGCCCACTCTCCCCGCTCTCCGAGTTCCCTCCCGGCCCCTGGGGGAAGAGCGAGCGAGGAGCCCCCTTCGCCCTCCCCTGCGGTGGGCACGCTGAGCCCGCCCACCCTCTCGCCTGCCTCTTGGCTCTGCTCCTTTTCCAGCGGCGGCAGCCGGCACCGAGGAGCCCCAGGGCGAAGCTGCCCGCGCCGCAGCGCCAGGATGGGTGGGTGGGTGGGTGGATGGATGGATGGATGGATGGATGGATGGATAGATGGATGCTGCTGCTGGTGGTGGTGGGAAGGGGGAGGGGAGAGAATGGGAATCCCCGGCGGAGCATGGATGATGCAAAGGGAAGGGAGGGTGGGATCCTGGGACAGAACACCAATGAGAGAGGGGGGGTGGGCAATGGGTGGGAGGACAGGGCTGCTGTCTGGACTCCCAGGATTGATTCCAATTTAAGGCTGAAATCGGAATGCCACTGAACCGGGTTAACTTGCAAGTCGTGTAAACAGGATTAACCCGGTTCACTTTATTTTGGTTTCCTTAAACCGAATTAAGGCATCTCATGTGGATGCAGCCCATGTGTTTTAAAGCACCAGGCTAAGGATTATGGGCACCAATGTCAGGGTGGGAAGGAGCTTAGTTGGGCTATATTTTAAATATGTTTTAGTGTTTGCTTTATCTTATGATGTGATCTGACCTGGGACTTCCAGGTGAGGGGCATTACGCACATGTTGAAAGAAGCAAACGAACAAGCAAATAAATAAATAACATGCCAGAGGAAATATTCTGGAACAAACTGTCCTTTTCAGATTAAAGAGCATTTATTGGGCCCTGAGCATTGTTCGTTGCTTTGAATTCTATTGGCTTTTGTGTCATTCAAAAAAGGAAAGACTTGAATGAAATAATAAAAGTGAAAGTACCCAAGCAAGGAACACCAGGGGTGTTTTTCCACTGTCAAAAGTACCCATTTTTGCACCCATTTAGGACACATTTGGGTGTGAGCTGGATGACCCAATTTCCACTACAGCACCCATTTGGGACCCGATTGTTTCCACTGCCATTGGGGAAATCCGGATCTAATGGGTACATTTTGGCCTTTAATCCGGATTTTCTGTAGACCCCATTAAAGGGGTCTACAATGGGGTCTTCTCCCAGAAAATCCGGATTAAAGGGAGTCTGTTTCCACTAGAAACAGGCAATGGGGTCCAAAGGAGGCTAGGAGGAGGGGATGCACCTCTGGGACCCCCCCCAACATTGGCTTCGAAGTAATTTCAAAGTTGACTTCCTATTCACTTCGAAGTGACTTTGAAGTCACTTCGAAGCTGACTTCAAATTCACTTCGAAATCACTTCGAAGACTGCCCCCTCGCCCCCCAAAACACCTGGGGTAATGGACCGACCCCTTGTGAGTTAATCCGGATTCCCCAGATGGGTGCAAAGCTGTTTCCATAGTAGGGGTGTTAGCACCCATTCCTAATGGGTGCTACACCTCCTGTGGAAACACATTGGGTGCTTCCCTTAATCCGGATCTACTAGATCCGGATTAAGAAATGTACCCATTCCTTAGATCCGGATCTTCTTAGATCCAGATCTAAGGGCTGCAGTGGAAAAACACCCCAGGGCTGCCACATCTGCTTGGCTGAAAAAGGAGCACTGTGGCTGCACATTACTGCACCCATTGGCCTTCAAGGCCACGCCAGAGGGCAGAAAGCGTCCTCAGAAATAACCTATTCTTGAAGAAGGAAAACACACTCTGAGGGTGCTTCTGCCACCTGCATGTGGAAGGATGGTGTCAGTTGGAATGACTTACCTGCTCTGTCTGAAGGGCCTGGCAGAAAATGGCTGACTTACAGGCCCAATACCTGTGTGCTCCTTAATGGGGAACTGAGTTCATGGCCTGTGTGGATGTTGCGCCTCTCAGCCCTGGGGGCAAAAGCAAGGGTTCTGGTTCAAAAGAGGCCTTCTCCTCCTGTTGCGCAAATGCAGCTGAACTGGTGATTTGGAAGAGAAAGAGCCTTTGGGTGCTTCCGCATTGGCAGCTGAAAAAGGGATCTATAAAGATCTGTTCTTTGGCAATCCGTCCTCCCCCTGATCCGTCAAAATCTGAAGGGTCCTCGCACATTTGCACATGTGTGGGGAGGCAGATTCCGGAGCACAGATGGAGTGGGTGCTGTGTGGACGCATCAGCACCCATTCCAAAAGTCCTCCAGCTCACTCGCTGCTGACACCGCCCCCGGAGCCGCGGGGCTGGAGCATGGAGCTGCCAGTCACCACGTGTTTCCGGCGGCACCCGGCACGCGGGGGAAGGGCTTTGGAAGCAGGCAGTCCTGCTTCCGCCCTCCCCAACATGGCGGGGGGAGGGAATCCGTCCCTTCACTTGGCCACGTGTGGAAGGGTCCTGCTTCTGCACACATCCAGGCGAAGAGACGGGTGTAAGACCTAATTTTTCAGGTCTTACATTTAATCCGGATTTTTGGTGGCAAAAGTGGTTTTAAAAACTGGTCTTGCACGCCTTAATCTGGCTTGGGGGGTCGGGTTAAAACGATTTCCGCAGCTAGTGTGGAAACACCCTTTCTCAAATTGTGATTGAGTCCGCCGCCCTACATTCTGATTCCCTGCCTCTACATTTTATATGAACTGATTGCAATGCAGTACATATTCTATTTGATCCACCCAAAATCATCCTGGAATGATCCAATGAAATGAATTGGGAAAAGACCCCTTCTCCCCCCAGTTAATATCGATCTCCAGCCTTCCAATCTCTAGTTAACACCAAGATATTTCCAAGGGACTTCCTAGAGGACTGTGCTATTTCTCTCTCTCATCCACACAGAGGCAACGGGCCACCAGTTCCTCTCCTCAGAGGCAAAACTCAGGTAAGAGACCCTGCCGCTCTGGAGACTGACTTGGCCAGGTCTTGGCTTGCTGCTCAACATCGAACTGGATTTCCACATCCTCCTTGCATTGCTGAAAGAGCTTCTCAAGAGGAACAAGCTGCAAATAATGAAATATAGGAATACAGGAAAAAGAGGAAGCACACGTCAGCCAGGAGCCCAACGGAAATGTGAAGAGTTATGGAGAAATGACAGAAAGGGAAGCCCAGACCAGGAATTACACTTGGTGGCTTCATCAAGAAGCAAAACAACAGCAAGGCCAGGAGTAACTGTGGCCTCTTCTGCCCTAAATCAACTTTCCATGTGAAGTTTAATGATTTGTGTGCTGTGAAAGGTTTGTAAAAACCAGTTTGCTTACACGTTAATCTAGTGTTTTTTCTCGATCTGGCTGCTCTCAGGGGATTCTTCCTATGCAAGTCACTTGCTAAATAACACCTGAGCATCCGTAAAGGGAGCCCTCCTTGATGCCAATTTTTATTAATTATTGTCCAGACCTGTTTTGCCTGATGGCTGAAGTGCACTAAGGCCAAGGTGCGACTGGTCAATCCGTCCCCCGTATGTACCAGCCTGAAATGGCTGCCGCGGATGGAGGAAAACTGGCAGCGGGCAGCCAGCGATTCTCCCCATTGCCCAGGGCACACAGCAGCTGTGGCAACTCAAGCAAGGGGGCTTTAAACATTCACACATCTCCCAGAACCTGTCCCTGCTTTTCTTTCCCCTTTAAAGGTCAGAACTCCAAAGAGCTAGAATTGTGCAAAATTGCAACATTGTTATCAGGTGTGAAGTGGCTAGATTGCTACAGTGTAGCAGCTGCTGTGAAGGTTGGATTTTTACACTGAAATCACTGTCTTTGGACGCAAGCTATTGGGGGAGGGAAAACCTAAACACGGATTCTCATCCCTTAACACGGAACGGTCCCCACAGTAAAAAATGTTAGACCTGTTGAAATGAGGATTAACATTTACAACGCTTTGGGGCGATTTAACATGCGTAAAGTGTGTTAAACCAAACTGACGTGGGGTCTGCCAGGATTGAAAATGGTTTGAAACTGAAATAAGCTTGTAATGGGGATGCGGCCCATCAGGGATAACTTTGTGGCTCTAAGGCACACAATTTAGAAGCCATTGCACAAACCCAAAGAAAATATGGTTCTTGGTTGCTAACAATCATTGCAGTAGAAGAAAAGAAAATGTGAGGAGGGGTGAAGATAATTAGAGAAATAACAGCTGCTTCCTTGGATTGTAGCATCCACCGCACTGGGTAACAGAGGCCCTTAACGAAGAGTTCACTGTGGGTGAAGATCTTCTCACAACCAGTAGTTCTAGATTTAAAATCCTAATGTATTGAATTTCTGACAGCTGTTTAGTTGTTGAACCCAGAAGACGCCTCTTCTCCCCGCAACACCAAACTAAAGCCATAAAGAATCAAAATCTTATGAGCTGTTTCTTTGGGTGTTTCATCACTAGGTTTCAATAATTTCCACCTTGGTAATTTCAGTACTGGATACCGGGGACTGTCTTTAAAGGTGATTACAAAATTATAATCTGTTCAAAATTTTACAGTCAGACTACTGACAAAGGTAGAAAGAATTAACTATATTGTTTCTATCAGTGACACGAGGTCTTTCCACACTAGATATTTTTCCAGATTATATCCTAGAACAGGGAGCTGCTATCCAGGTGCTAATCCGCACTATAGCAGGCCCTGGACCAGACCAGACCTTACTTTGGACGGTAGGCTCTCTATTCCAGAATATATCCCAGGATATGACCCAGTGTGGAAAGGCTTATGGGCTTCCATTTGGTCTCCAGAACACATCCAAAGCACTATGATTGACCTATGCAGTATTACAGTTCCTTCTTAGAACACAGTGGTCCTCATCCAATTTGGCAATGACTTTCACAGCACTGCTCCAGATTCATAGTGTAGCCTCACATTTCGTGAGCGACGCCGCATTTCACCAGCCAAGTAAAAGCAAAACCACACTGTGCGGAAAAAGATATGACAGAATATGTCTTTATACCACAGCGCATCATGAAACGCCTTGTTCTGTATTTTCCAGCCTGGCTGTGACTCTCTTCACCACCTTTGGTGGGAGAGATTGTAATGAGACAAGCCTTTTGATAGCGACCATTGGAGTGCTTCCCCAGAGTGACTCATCTGGGCCTTACTCTGACATCTGTTTGATGCTGTGTTCTCCTCAGCATCTGGAAGACATATTTCTGTTTTTGGTTCTCCTGCTGTGAAGAGTTGTCATAGCATTAAAATTAAGCATTCATCTTAATTCTTGCTTTGTCCTCTCTCATAGTTTTTAATATAATTTTAGTCGATTTTAATGTTTTGGAATGTTTCATATATAGTATTTGCAATCGACTTAAACAATAAACAATGCAAGACCAGGTGGGGTATGTCAGATAGAGAGATATGTGACAAAAAGGAGTTAAGGTTTATAGCAACCGAGATCACGGTTGAATAAATTCAAGTATAAAAATTGCTTAAAAGGCAAGCAGCATATTCTGGGTGCATTCGTTCTAGCTATTTATACAATAATTACTATATGATAGCTACGTTGCCAGATCAGCAAATCTCTTATTTTCTCCTTTTCTCTTTTTCTCTACCCACTCTTTTTTCTTTCCCCCTATTTTTGAGGAAACGGGATGTAAATATTTTTGACATCCAACAGCCACAAACTGATCCTCCAGCCCCCTGGTAGATGGGACAGTAACTTATCACATACTACAAGCTTGCTGACTTGATTTAAGGGTGCCTCCAGACACCGTAATACTTCACAGTCAATGTGCAGCCACTTCCTGCGGTCCAGGCGAGGTGACCAGAAGCTGCGTGGGGAAGGTGGAGTCACTGCAGAGCTGCTTCCTGTCATCCAGACAGGACAATCAATACTTCGCATTATCTGTGCGGTAAAGTAAACTGCACAGTAAAAAGGTGCTGATTCATCAAGAGCTTTTTACTTCGCAGTTTCCTTGCTGCTGTGCTGTTGCCCCAGATGACTGATCTTCCTGGTTCCGATCCCACGTCTGGCAGCATTACAACATTAAGGATGTCTGCAGGCACCTGAGTAGAAGCCCCCAAACCAGACATCCCACAAAAATAAAAAACTTAAAACATCGAGATGCTAGATTATGAGATTACAGCACTCAAGCTTGGCCATAGGCCACTTTCAGGGCTTATGCACCTGCAGTGGTAGCGTTCAAAAGTGCATGATGATACACAAAATCACAGGGCCCCACTGTTGTGTGTGCACGCAACCAAACTTGCTGAGGGAGCACACAACTAAATGTGTTTCTCCTTTCCTCCAAACACGTGGATGCCAGGTGAGAGGAAGGTCAGGGCTACTTTCCTTCACAGGATCAATTTAAAAAACTGGCTTGCACAGAAACATCCCTCCCCTTGGGTACCTTATGCCCTTAAGCTTAAGAGCACCAAAATGCCTTCCCTTTTGTGTGCATGTCTTTTTAAAAAAACCTATCTTGTGCAGGAAAGTACATTTCTGCCCCCCTTCCTCCTTCTACGCTCTCTCTGTGTATGTATGGTTCTGTGCAACAGAATCTGCCCTTTCTAGGTTAATCACCTCTGTTTAGGATGTTCACGAATATTTGGAAATTTGAATATTCGATTCGAATCCATCAAATGTTGACATTCGAACTCAAATCAGGTTTTCAAAAATCCAAATCTGAACATTCAAACCCGAATACGTATTTTCAAAAATCCGATACGGATTTCGGAATAATTCAAATGTGTAAATTTGTATCTGTTGTATACGAATCTGCGCAAAAATTATACATATCTTGCGCTTAAGGGTGTTTCCGCACAGGCTCTTTAACACACATTAAGCACAGATTGGGAAACGTGCGTCCGCATTTATGTGCCTATTTGGCACACTTCCGGCCACGAGTGTCCGCATTTAGCGTCCCTTTCTAATATGGATTTCGGCGGCAAAACCGCTTTGGTGCCGCCGCATCCGCATTAGAGCGGGCAATTAAGCACATTTCCGGTAGGTGCGTCCGCACCTATCCATGCTTAATGTGTGACTAAAGGGTGTTAGTTACACACCACATTTCAAGTGGTTTTGCGCCATGAAAACGCATCCATTTAGGATGCGTCCTCACGGCGCAAGTGTAACTAACGGGGGCCCTCCCCCCGCCCGCCATGATTGGCTCGTTGGAGCCAAGCATGGCGAACCGGGGGCTCCTACCTATCGCCTCGCCCTGGCCCCAGAAGTGGCGGATCG
>MTQE01001725.1:3266743-3286955 GCA_014337955.1 Aspidoscelis marmoratus
AATACTGGGTTTGATTCTGCCCTCCCCCATGAAGCCAGCTCGGTGACCTTCGGCTAGCCTCAGCTCTCTTCTGAGCTCTCACAGCCCAACCTACCTCACAGGGTGCTCTGTTGTGGGGAGAAGAACAGAAAGTATGTTAGCTGCTTTGAGTCCCCTTAATGGGTGAGAAAAACAGGGTAGAGAAGCCAACTCTTCTTCTTTGAGAAGGCTCAGTTCAAATGTTCCAAGTTAATGCACATTTGATGCACACTTGTGACCCTTCCCAAGGCTGTGAGAGCTCAGAAGAGAGCTGTGACTAGCCCAAGGTCATCCAGCTGGCTCCATGTAGGAATGAAACCTGGTATTCTCAGATAAGAGTCCGGCTCCTTAACCACTAGACTGAACAAGACGTTTGAGTAAGTAGATAACTGAATATCAAGTAAAAACAACTACAAAAACTGTAAGGACAACAGTTCTGCATGGTCCCTTTGGACTGCATTAGCTGCTGCTGGGGAAGGCTCCACCATCTTGGTAACATGGTCCTTGGAAGGCTGTCTGTCTGGGTCTTCTTCTTTGCGTGCTCTTGGCCGAAAAATTGCACTGGGGACTGCTCCAATAGCAGATCATTTTAAAGTGATCTCTTGAGCATTCCCCAAAAGTAGGCTATTCCTCTAACCAAGCAACCAGTAGAACCTAGCATCATTTCACTGGATTCCAGAAATAGGCCCTGAAACGGACCATTTGTGGAGCATCACAAAAATCGCCCCAGCCTGCAACTTCAGAGCATTTGATCCTGGGGATCCAAAGAATGCCAGAACGGGCCAAGGGACAGTGGACAGCTTCTGCTCTCCACTTCCATCCACACCTCTGGTCTTGACCTGGGTCAAGCTATCTGAGCCCAGACTGGCCTCTCCAACATGTGCCAAGCAAGGCCCCAGCGTGGAAACTGCCAGGGTATGCCTTCCCATATGGTGGGAAATTTAGCAAAAACATAAATAAACTCACACTTGAAGGGCCTTTTCTCCATGTGTACTGAACTCGGGGCAAAACATGCTTTCAATACAGAGCTTGTTCTTTCTATTCTGAATATTGTACGTTTCTTCCACTGACCAAACAGATGTTCTGCAGCTAATGAGGAAAGAAAGCCACTTCCCTTCTTTCTCGTTGAAGGATTTTTTTCCCTATCAGAAAGGTCCCCTTTTTCCTCCCCTTCCTCTTTAGCAGGGATACAGTTGCAGAAATTCCTCTTTTTTAAATAGCCTTTGACTTCCCCATCCTCCTCTCCCTGTCTGATAGAAAAAGAGATAGGGTGGAGTTTGGCTTTTTTAAATTTGCTTGCGAGGAGGCGATGCTGTTTCCCCAGCCAAAGTCCAGAGGGAAAAGATGCATCTTTGGGGGGGCTATCATCAAAAAATGTTCACATCCCCTTTAACTTTCAAGACAGTTAACATTTATTTATAAGGGCCTAAATGGCTTAGGCCACGAATATCTAAAGAAACACCTCCTTCCATATAGACCTGCCTGAGCTCTTGGCTGTGCTCAGGAAATAGGGTCATCTGGCTCTCACCCACATGGGTCCTTAATGGGTGCTAAAATGAGTACTAAGTGACCGTGGAAAACACCCAAAATCCAATTTGAATCGAATACATTCTATTTGTTCGAATGTTAGATTCAAATCTTAAGATACAAATGTCGACAACATTCGTATGTGTTATACGTATTTGTACGCATTCTATACATGTCCCGTTTTATCCCGTATGCATCCTGTTTTTGTCCTATATTATAAGTGCAAATGCATACAGATATATATGATATTCATACAGATACGTATGTAATACATATGTATCTGTACATTCGAATTATTCAAATCATTCGAAAGGATGTTTCGGAACATTCAAAATTAATTCAAATGTTTAAATTCGTATGTGAAGATATTCTATTCGAATTCGAATGTCCACCTTCGACTTAATGCAATTGAATTTAGAATGTTTAGAACAATTGTGCACATCTCTACAAGGTATCTCTGAATTTGAATGTTGCTCATTAACATAGGATTTTGCCACACAGTAATCTAGCTGTTAGGTTATGACTTCCAGCTTCCCAGCCATGGGATTCATTGCTATTCCACACATGGGAAATAATGGGAGTGGCTTTTCACAGCTTTTGCTGGAGTTAACAGATAAACAGGAATGTTTCTCTCAAAGGTTTAATCTCTTTTGCTCAGGAAAAAGGTGGCTGTTCTGCTTACACTGATAGAGCACTGAAACGATTCCCTTAGAACGTCCTGTCTGTGTGGCTGGACTTTATTTCTGAAGGCATCTAGGCATGGGCTATACATTGACTGTACATTTTAAATCTCTTTGACTGTGCCATCCCACAGGCCTCTTGCATTACCGTCCCAAAGGGATAACAATATGTGAGGATTACTCCCCATCTCAAGCTTGGGAAGAGGGTGGGGCGCGTACAGGCACCAAACTCCATGTTTCTTCTGAAGAAGATGGCGATGCTCATGTTTCTGGCATTACAGAAAGACATGTGTGCAGCACGATCACGTACATGGATCTACAATATGCCAAGGCTGATTCCAGACACTGGTTTCTATATTTGGATGTTCTGGAATAAAGCACAGATATGCTGGAATATCTACACTCTATTCTGGAATATCCAAATTTAGTGGAATAAGTAAGGGATGTCTGGATGCGGTCTAAGACTATGGACTGCAAAGCTGCCTGGGTGTCCGAACCATAGAACACCGAAGAGCCATTCTGAGGCCACAGGAATAAAGTTGCCATTTTGAAATGAGCCTCTGCACGGGTGCATACATACAAGCAGAAAGGAGAGCAAAGACCACAAGTAAGCAGGAAAAGTCTCAGGAGAAGGAGCACAGCAAAGCAAGGCTATTCTAAGACAAGTTTTTGTCAAGCTTGGCAAAGCCTGATTTTATTTTTAACTCAATCAGACAGCTGCTGTAGTCATTTATTTATTGTTTACCTCTATTTGCATACTCCTTACAGTAAGCAGCTGCCTATGTGACATCTGCTTAACTCACATCCCTCCACGATTGCCAGTTCTCTGTACTGTATTTTTGAATTTTACCTGTGGCCAATCAAACGTGTACTTTTTCATCCATTTTTCAACCACTCTCCTTTTTGCTTCCTTTCCAACGTTGCCAAAAAAGGTATAACCCCCCCCCTCAGTTTTTTCCCCGTTCTTGAGGTAGACTTCGCCTCATTACACTGAATCACTTGTTGCTGAAACATCTGGATCACTGCTGGATCACCAGAACCTCAAGCGTACTCTGCCCCTTGCTCCTTTCATAAGCATCATGGAAAGCTCGAGATCTGGGATGTTAAGGAAAACTCTTGGCCCAAGTTTCCTTGCTAGTCATTAACAGAGTAAGCCCCGCATGATTGAGTGATTGGTCACTCACCTGTGACCAATCCAGGGGCCGGTCTTCCGGGCACCGCCATTTTGCTTGTGGCGCCCTCTGCGACTGCACATGTGTCAGCGCTGTCGCCAGCTCTGTGCAGTCACAGTCATGTCTATGGTCATCTAAGGTGCCAGCACACTTGGACAGCACCTCAAGACAACCCTGGAGCACCAGAAGAGGTGCAAATGGCCACTGCCCGGATGCTCCAGGTAAGCTTTTGGTCCACGTTGGTTAAGATGTGGAGCATGATTTCATGCTCCACACCTAATCAAAAATTAGTGAACTTCTGGGAAGGCAATGAGTGCTTGGAGGCTGTAGCAGCATCCTCAATGTGCAGATGCCCTTCCAAGAAGTTCACTAATCATACACTACTGCCTGTAGTGAGAATAAGCCTCAGGCAATTCTTCAGAGCAGGTAAACATTTTAAGGGGCAGGGCTTCCCCATTACTTAAACTAGACACGCTACACTTGATTTTAAACTATTTTAAAAATAAAATATTGATGTAAAATTTTGAGGGTCCCTCACTGGGCACCCAAAGTGGGGTAAGAGCAGGGTACCCCCTACTTACTAGAAAGTCCTAAGATCACTTGGATAATTGAGTACTTTTTTTTTTTAAAAAAAGCGCATGTTAAATTTCTCCTTAGGATCCACTGTTTCTAGGTTTTTTCTTTTAGAAATGTTTAAATCTTTCTTTAAAAATCTTGTAACTGGCCAAATTGGTTTCAGTTTGGGTGGTAAGTAGGTAGCAAACTGGTATACTACCGATTCCCCTCTTTGAGGTCCCTGCAGCCTTACCATAGTGACCAGTGAACTCTGAACAGTTTCCTCATTATTCTTTCTTGTTTGGGAGAGAAGGATATCTGAAAGGACACTTGGGCCCTTTCTGCACCCGCTCTAAAAACAGATTTAGAGCCAGATTGGAGAGGGATTAAGATGCATTTCGGCGCACAAGACCGAAAAAATTAGGTCTTACATCCGGCCCTTCTCTGAAACCGTTTCGAAAGCAGGACGCTTCCGCAACAGCCAGGAAAGAGCCAGATTCCCAGCGCATGCCCAGCTGTCAAAGAGGGCCCTCCCCCTGGCCTCCCTGATTGGCTCCATTGGAGCCATCATGGAGAGGCTGTCAGCCGGCTGCCCCGGGTTCCCCCCGCGCCTTCTCGAGTGAGAGGGAAGCCACAGCCTACACCCCCCACCCCGCCCAGGGTCGTGCGTGCATGATCCGCTGCTTACCTGCTTGCTGCCAGACCGCTTCTGGCAGCAGGAGGCTTGGTGTGCCATGCGCATGAGTGCACCGCGGTTCCCATTGGCCAGCCTGAGGTGCTTGTGGCCTCTCAAGCGAGGGGGAACCCGGGCAAGCTGATTTACAGCCTCCCCATGCTGGGTCCAATGGAGCCAATCGGAGAGGCCGGGGGGAGGGCCCAGCTGTTAAAGAGAGAGAGCATGTGCTCTCCCTCTTTGACAGCTCACCAATGGCTGAGGCCGGGGGGAGGGCCTTCGGAGGCTGGATTGGGGTGGATGCTGGTGCGTTCGCACAGCACCCACCCCAATCCATTTCCCCAATCTGGCCTTGCCGCCTCCGCCCTGCACGTGTGCGACAGATCCTCTGAAAAAATGGTTCACCAGAAAATGGATCTTTATAGATCCATTTTCTGGTGGCATGTGTGGAAAGGCCCTCAGAATATTCCAGATAGGACTTTTTTCTTTGGACTTTCTAGGGTAGAAAATCCACAATTACAATGGACAGAAATGAATACGTATGACCATTGTGATCAGAAGATGGATTGAATAAGGTTTAACATGAAGGTGTGACCATGGCCTTTTGTTTTTTTCCTAAGCTATGTGTTTTTTAAATGGATAGGAACCAACTTCTTCTTAAATTTGGTCTGAGATCACACATAACAAAAAAGCTCCTCAGAGATGGTAGCATTTGATGTTCATGTTCTTATACCACATTTAATCCAACTTTTCTATCATAGGATGTTTGGGGTGAGGACAGACTGACATGTGAAAAATCCCACCTTGAAGCCATATTTGAGCAGCCGCAGAGATTATTTCTTTCTTTTCTCTATTTTTCCACAATGATGCTTTGAAAAGATCCTTCTAGGAGCAAAGGAGGAAGAATGTGCATGAGTGAAGTTACCTGTGGTACTTCAGTCTGGAGCTGAAGCCTCTTGGATCATTCCTGCAAGACACCTGTGTGTGTGTGACTGCACATCACTATGTCGGTCGCCACACTGAGCCCAGTTTCTCTGACAGTCTAGCCCAAGATGGAGACAGCTCAGATGAAGATCCTGGGAGATGCTCCTCCCCAAGCATTCTGAGGCAAGAGCAGCAACGATTGAGACCATCAGCGTGTCTACAGGCCAAGCACCTGCAGTGAAGAGGGCATGATTCTCCCTCCCTACTTAAATGCACCTCACGCCTGCAGAACTTGTTGCAGACAAAAGTCTCTTTATCCTGCAACCTCCGCTCATTTGCTCTTTGAACCCTGGACTGATATCTGACACCACAGACCCTCTGGCATCTTGGAACCCAGAACATTTTGACTAAGCTTTACTCTTGCTCCCTGAAAGAACTTTGAACTTTGGCTGGTCGTTACTGCTGCCAGCCCTGCTGTGCATGCGTGTGTTTGCTCTCTAAGGCCTGGCTGACTTGGAACACAATAGCAGGGTTCTTTTGGCTCATGGCAAACGTATGTCACCCATGCCAAGCTCCTTCCTGGGCACAGAATCCACTCCTAGGTGGAAAGGTAAAGGTGGCAGGAAGGATCCTATGGCTTAATCTGAAGCCCAATGAAATGTCACCAGGGTCCAAAAATGGGCCACTTCCAGAGTGATTGTTGGAACCTGGAGAAATTTCTCCCAAGGGTTTTTTTTTTTTTTTTTTTTGACACTGGGGAACTTCTGTTCCCTGGCTTTGAAGTTAGGCTGGGCTGGGCCATCTGCCAAGCTGGCAGCTGTCATGCTTGTCTTCAACCCAGAAGATGTCTTCTCTACTCATGCCAACCTCTATGGAGCCAAGGATAAGCGTTGTTGGGAACCTAAGATCATAAACTTTGTGCTCTAGATATTGCTAGTTCTAGCTGGTGTGATTATTTTTAGTTTAGTTTTCTTTTGGGGTGAAAGACGTATTATTGGGTGCTTTTTACTTTTTGCTTTTGAGGGGTTTTTTTGTATTGTTTAGTTTTGATATTGCATGTTTATATAGCATCTTATGTGTTGTTTTGTACTGTGTTTTGAAATTTGTGTTATACGTTATTGTAATCTTTCCTGTACCAGACAGGATGTGAAGATTAGAAATGAAATGAAGCAAGACTTTGCTAAGACAGATTGAAAGAAAGAAAGAGAGGAAGAAAGCAGTTCTAGAGAAAAGGATGATCAGCAGTCATGAAGCTCTAAACTGGTTCTTGTCACTTGTTCTTATTTTTCCGCAAGAACCTTCTGATACAACGACACTACTCAGTGCGATTTATCCTGCTAGAGCAAATAGCCTTGAGGAAGAAAAATCACAGATCGTGTCTTTATATCCAGTTGGAGGCAGCCTGGTTGGGGGAGACACCACTAAAAAGAAGGGGTGTTGTCGCCATTTTGGAGCAAGGAGGATCCACAGGATAGGGCCTCCTCTGAACAGGGCGAGAGAGGAACTGCCCAGTGACCTCCGGTGATTGCCCAGGAAAAGGGGTCAACACGGTCACTGTGAAAAATTCCCTGTAAATGAAGATGGGTTGACCACAAGCACCCCCATGTACCCATGGAGATGCCCTATAACCAGGGATGTGCCTGAATGGGGGGGTTTGGCATTCGATTTGTAACGAATCGAATGTTAGAAAATTCATATTCATTTGAAAAAAATCCCCTTTGAAGGTAGTAGGATTCTATTCAATATGAACGTATTTGTACGAATACATACAAATATCTGATATGAATGCATACAGATCCTGCATATGGATCCTATATAAATGCATACATATTGGATATATATCCTATACCAATGCATATGTTTCGGATACATATCAGATACGTATCCTATACGAATGCACATGTATCAATACGTATCCGATAGGTATCTCCAGTTTAACAAATGTATGAACTATTTGTATGAATGTTCCAAAACATTCGTAATCATACAAATGTTAATGAACGAATGTCGTAACATTTGATTCGTCTATGAATTCACAGAAATAACAAATGTTATAAATATCCATGCCCCTCCTTACCTGTTACTGTAAGATGTGGCTTTGATGTTTTTGAAATGTAAAGAATTCAGGAAACCCTATTAATAGGCTAGGCAAACCATTTCTAAAGCTCCTTGATATCTATAGCTTTCCTATTAAACCTACTAATGTTCAGTGTTGCTTCAGATAAAGATTACTGAAGTTAACAATATTCTGCTATGGTTTCAAATCAATATACGGAGCCTGGGAGGAGTCTAGGGGCAAGGTGGGGCCTCGGCTGGGCCAGGCAAGCTGTGTGCCCAATTGGCTGTTTTTGGAGGTGCTGAGAAGTGGGGGGCGTAGGTGAGGAAGGGCTGGACCACTAAGGACCCCCGAATTTGGTGTCTTGTGCAGTTGCAGTGGTCACGCCACCCTAAAACCATCACTGCACATCTCTGGCAGCTTCTCTGGATGCCATTAAAAAGGGGAAATCATATTTTACATATTTTGTCATGAAATCATATCATATTTTGTGTAAAAGCAAAATCAGGCTGTAAGAAAGCATCTGTTACATAAGGGAAGCCACATTTTGCCAACAATATAAAAGCAAAAGTAAGGTTATATGAGGGACAACTTGTGTTTAGCTGGAGCCCTTTTACTGAATGTTCAATCTTTGTTTTAACTGTGGTTTTTACATGTGTTTTTAGAAACGTTTTTCTTGCCGTAACATACGTTGTTTTTTGTACTTGCCTTTTGCTGTGAGCCACTCTGATACTATGGGCAATGGGCAGAATACTAATACTAATACTAATAATAAGGCCTTTTCACATGTGGGGATGGATTCCCCATTCACACCTAGGCGGGTGCCTACATGCAGAAGGGAAATCTGTCCCCGCGTGGCCTAGCCCGGAAAGGCTGGCACAGGAGCGGGGCGCCCCTCCCAGGCCTGCCCTCATTGGGTTGAATTCGACCCAGGGGTGGGCAGGACTGTTGTGTTCCTCCCCTGGTTCCTGTGGGTTCTAGGGGTTTGGATTGGGTCCCCTACAGCCCACTGGAACCCCCCTGGGCGTGGACTTACATGGGGACTTGCATGCGCGTGAGGCACTTACCTCATTGGCACCGGGTTCCAAAGTGGCGAGCCTGGCTGGCGGCATTGTGCGCCTGCACACCCCGCCAGCTCTGATTGGCTAGCTACCCATGTCACATCAAACCCAGTATTCCCAGATAAAAGTCCAGCTCCTTAAACCTAACAGGCTCACAACAGACAAACAAACAAACATGCTCCCTTATTGTCATACATAAAGCTTACATTAATACAAAATGAATATGTTACAAACACAGCATGCTTCATATGAAGATCAAATGAACACTTCTTCTTGAACATATAACAAGTTTTTTTTCTTTAGTGTAACTTTTCTTTTTTACTGCTACCAAAGAATGAGTTAAGTTGTGGGATGAGAACTTGCCTGGACCGAATATATTGCAGCAGAGGAAGAGCAGATTCACACCAATCGCATTCACACCAGTCACAGATTCACACCAATTGCATTCTTCTCATTCGACTTGTTTTGGCAGACCCCATGCAAGCTTTTGGCGCAGAATGGGCACGCATGGGACTGAGCGCGGGTCCAAGATCGATCCTTGCCCATCCCCATGCCATTCTCCATGACGTGGGCTGGGTTTGGATGCAGCCATTCCCATGCAAACCACACCAAACCCTGGCACGGGGGAGCAGCGCCACCTCCCTTCCACCCCCTCTCTCCTAATTGGATGCTGGATTGACGTCAGCCCACCCCTGTGCCGCCAGCTGCAAAAGCTGGATCCCTCCCTCCCTTAGCAGCCAGGACTGGGGGGGGGGGAGGCATGGGAAAAATTCAAATTAAGCTTAATAAATTTTAAAATAATTTTTAAAAACCCAAAGTCGCTATGAGGTTTAGCGGCAGTTGTGTGGTTGAGCAGTTTTGCGCACCTTCGCTCCACAATGAGCCGCGAGAATGCCCAGTGGGCTTAAAAGGGAGAAAATCAAGCCATTATCATGATTGCCTTGGTGATCGGGAAACGGGAGTGGAATATTTGGGGAAAAGAATAAAAATCAAGCCATTATCCTGCCTGCCTTAGCAATTGGGAAAGGGGGTGGAATATTTGCCATGGAAAAAATACAAACATTAAGCCATTGGTGATTGGGAGTTTTTCACTCCCCAAAAATGTCATTGTTTGCGATCTCAAATGCACAGGGCAGGAATGGCAAGCACACCCCACCTCCCAATGACGCGAGTGCTAATCTCCTCCCAAAATAGCCCGGGATCATCCCCATGTACAGTCTCGGCTTGCTAAGCAATGCGTGCTGTGACCCCAAACCGTGCCCAGACTTGGTTTTTTGGGTACCAGATTTGGTCCTGGTCTGGCACGGTTTGGGGTGATTTGGTCCGCAGAAACCGGACCAAATAAAAAATGCATGGGGACACCCATGCTAAGCCCAGTTTTGGTACCAGACCAAATATGCATGGGGATGTGCCCTCAATTTGGGCTAAAATTGTCTTTAAACACAAAAATACATCCCTGTGTTTCAGCATTTGAAAATATTAACTTTGAGAAATCCTGCCATTGTTGCTTTAAATTTAAATGCAAATAATTTGGAGAAATGATGCTTCTCTTTAAAAGAGTCGGGGTCTAACTACAAGCTGAAGAGAAAATTAACCAGTAAACTGGAATTTGATGTAGGCAACATTTCCTTTTCCTTAGGACGTGACCTGGGCAGAAACTGCTATCAGCAACTGTCCCTTCCTATCTTTCCAAGTCCATTGGTCCCTTTCGGCTCCTCATCCATCAAAAGGATCCACCCAGGCTCACTCCAAGTCAGTCTCCCCACTTCTATACCTGAGTTTTATTTTGCCGCAGAGCCAGAGATCCTGCTAGATAAATTTAACTCCCCAGCTAACCAGAAATTATCAGAAAGGGAGAGATGTACTTCTCAGAAAAAAATGACTTCCTCTCACGTCAGATAAGATCGGCAGGCTGACGATCCGAACCGAGGAAAGAAAGAAAAAGCCACAGACGCCCTTGCGTCGCCTGTTTAGCCAGAACCTTTCTATTTCCCCCCCTCCAGAAGAACATCTAAGCTTGTTTTCCGCATCAGAATAATAGCACATCTCCCATCAAATCCACATCAGTACAGGTGAAAAATATGCCATTTGTAGAACCTGGAGTTGCTTTATATCCTGCCTATTTGTGATCCCTCCAGCAAAACCTCATATATAAAAGGAGTCAAAGGAAGGAAATAAAATATCACTATACTGAAAAATGTGGAATTTGCTATTATGCCACAAGTACTAACAATGCCACATAAATACAGTAACTTGAATAAAATCTGCCCTTCAGAAACAGAGCAAGGTAAATATTCAGAGTACCTGGTACAGACATTAGAAACAGAACCTTTCTAATAAAATTTCATTCTTTAAGGGTTTGTTTTGCCTCTTTGAAGTTAACTATATTTTTTTAAACAGAGAAAAGGCAGCTAGAAGAAGAGACACGCAAAAACGTACAGCAGGTTTGCACATTCAGAAAAAAACATAAGTATGCAATTTGAGGAGTTAATATGCATTTTAGTTTTTAAGTAGTTTACAAGTAAAACATGTACACATCAGAAAATAATTGCTCCTGCCACGTTTAAGGACCTTTTCCAAAGAACCAATCTCAACTTGTATTATTTTAATAGTAGACTCCTAGGGACCTTTCATACTTAGCTGCTGTGGGAAAGTATCCCACAAGGCTTAAGATCAAGGACAGTGGCCTGACCCTTCCCAAACTTCACCCAGACCTATGTAGTTGAAGCACAAACAGTTCTGCTGGGTCCATTTGCCTTGCTGTCCCTTCCTACAAATGTTCATTTGATCTTCGGTGCTCAGCCACAATCCCCCACCCTGCCGTGATGTAGTGATGTGCACGGATATTCGTAGGCATTTGAAATTCCATCGAACGTGCTGAATTTTGACATTTGACTTTGAATAGAATGTCCATAAATTCCAATTTAAACATTTGAATCGAATTTTGAATTTCGGGACTATTTGTTCAAATTATTCAAACATTCGTATGTGTACGGGTTAGCACACAATGCGTAATTGAAGGTCTGCACCTTTCCCGCTTCTGTACGCATTTGTACGGATCCATATGGGTCAAAAAACCGATTGCAAACGGGATAACTACAGGATGCATACCCACATGTTTGGACACGTACAGATGTGTACAGATGTCGGGAAGATGTGTACGGACTTCTACATATCTTGTCAACATTTGTAAGTGCAAATTCTCATAAAAAATTTCAACGAATGGATTCGAATTTGCTTTAATTCAATTTGAATTTTGTTAAAATTTGAACTTAAATAATTTGAATCGAATTGAATTTTTGATTATTTGAATTGATTTGAATAGAATGTAAAAAAAAAAAAACATTTTTGCACGTCTCTACCATCATGTAGCACTGGTAGAAGTGATCAGAGTTGCTCTTCGCTGCTTTTGGATGATGGAGGCCCTGCAGGCTCCATCCCAGAGTTCCCCAGAGACTGGCTCTATTAAGGAAATCTGGATTAAATGGGTCCTTCAGGACCTATAATCTGGATTTTCTGTGGACCCCATTAAAGGGGTCTACAATCCAGTCTTCAGGCATCAAATCCGGACTAGACACATCACCTCCCCCCACCCAAAAAAAAAGAAACATGGCATGACAGACATCTCCCACTTGGGTACAGAAGGATGCTCCACATGGGTGCTCTGGGGTTCCCACTGTGAGCCTGCCTAACAACCATTGATATTGGGTGCTACACAGTCCATGGAGACGCATCAGGTACTTCCTTAGATCTGGATCTTCTAAATCCAAATTAGTTGAAGGACCCAGCTCTTAGATCAGGATCATCTTAGATCCCAATTAAGAGAGGTAAGTGTAAAAATCCCCTACTATTACATTTTGGCTGTCTGTGTGTGTAGTCATAAAAACCATTCCTGGTACCATTCTTAGCTGGTAAGTGATTACTGGTTTTGTCAAGACGGCAGCTATAGCAATGTCATTCTGCCCTATGCAATTGGCCAATTCCCCCTCTTCCCCCCCATTCTTTAGCAGTCTTGCCTTTTTCTCTGCTTTCTTCCCAGAAAATTTCCCTTTACACATGTCAAACAACCACTTCTCCAAAGGGTTGCTGTTGCTCCAAATTTTAATTAAATTAAATATCCTTTGGACTTAACATAGGCAGTGGTAGCTGGTGGGAATGGGAAGGGTCGAGGGCAAGGTGGATAAAAGAAAGTTGGTCCCAAGAGTCTGAAGAAGCAAAGCAAATCTTAGGTGAGGCACCATTTAGCTTCACGTATGGAAATCCACACAAAAATGGGCCCTGCTGGATTATGCAGGCATTAGCCAATTCTGAATTAAAACATAAAATAAGGAGAAAAGGATATGGATCTCAAACTGTACGGTACTTATATCCAAAGGAATGCCTTCTCCCATACTGACCTGCCCGTGCCTTGAGATCTGGAGGTGAGGCCCTCCTGGTTGTCCCAACGCCCTCAGTGGTGAATGGGCCTTTTTGGTAATGGCCCCCAGGTTATGGAATAGTCTCCCCCTTGAGGCGCATCACACCCCTTCTCTGGCTTTTCGCTGGATGTGATTATACTTTCTCCCCTACTGCAAATACTATTATTTTAACATTTAGGATACTGTTTTTAATACGCTGAATCTTTTAAGTGCTTTTACGTATATTATTGTTCTTAATATATATTGGTTTGTAATTTGTTGTTTTAAAGGTTGTTACTGATGTTAAGAGTTGTCCATTAAGGAGCATAGGGCTACTTTTGGAAAAGTGAAAAATCCCCCCTTCCTAACAACCCAAGTGTATTGGGCAACACCAAGGTTACGAAGATTGGAATGAGAGTTCCTGGTGGGACCTTCCCCTGCTGCCTCTCTGAATTTTAAGAATCTGGCTACAAGGCAGCTAACATAACCATCTTCCAGATCCCACTGCATTCAGCTTAGCTGGCTGAATCGACACTGTACTAATCATGCTAGGCTCTGGAAATGGCCTCTTTTCAAAGCCATTTCCTTGTGCATCATAGAATTACCCTCAGCTAGCACCATCCAAACAGACATCTGTCCTCCCACCCTGATAGCTGGCTGGGATAAGGCTGGGGCAATGCAGACAGCCATTGAAGGGTTGTGTAGCTGCATTTCAGAGGCCTTGCTTGGTGAAATGTTTCAGGATTTCTGGAGGTCAGATTCTGTCCACCAGTTCATGTCCCTCACACTGAGAAGCTACTTACCAGTGTGGATGAGTAATCACAGAACAAGTACTACGAGAGACATTTTTTAAAAACTTTAAGCGCAAGAATGATTGCTTTTTAGTGAAGCCTATTGCATCATGATCAGCTGAGAGTCTTCAAATGTTGGGTGATCATTTAAGAAGACACACGTTTGCACAAATGAACTAGCCCAGTAACAGAGGACAAGAGGACAAATTATTCAAGCTGTAGCCACTGGGATGTAGAAGTTGTGGCATTCTTTGCTCTGCCATTGTTACCTGGTAGAGACATGAACTGACCCAAACCTGGCATTTGGTTCAAATTCAAACTGGGTTAAACAGACTCAACAGCGTTAAGAATTACTAGTAAAAGGGCAATTGTCTCCAAAGACAACTGTTCATATGGTTTGAACAAACATTCCTGGGTTCAGTTTCATTCAAATCAGTCCCTTGGTTCAATTTGAACTGGGTCAGATCTGCATAAAATATTCTTTCTTTCTGAATGACGAGCTCTCCAGTTGCCCTGACAGTGAACTATAGTAATTTTGTCTGCATTTATAAGTGCAACTATTAATCCTGTATTTTTTAAAAAATGCTTTGTGCATTAAGCTTTGAGAACCATCTTGAACTTCCAAGTGGTAGAAAGAGGAGGTATAAATAATAAACAGTAAGAATTCAGACAATTATCGTTCAAGATTTTCAGATCCCAGGTTCACTATGATTTATATGGACTGGATTTTCAATTTTTCACCCATCTCTTTCACCCTTCCCACACGAATATGTTTCTTCCTTTCCTCTTTTCAAAAATCAGGCAGCGTCATTGCTGGAATCCAACTCAGACCTGGCTGTGATTGATCTAGGAGTTGCAAATCAATGTTGGAAAGCAATGTTTTAAACAATGGGGGCATTAATGGCATTGTTATTAAGCTATTGCAGGTCTATTTTTCTTATTATAAGGGCATTACTGCTTCCAAGAAGTTCTGGCTGTTGCTTTAGTAAATCCAGTGGAACAAGAGTAATGGCTGCCCATTGTCACTGATAGGAGAGAAGGCAAGGTGGGCAGAACCGGGCAGAATAATATCCAGCACTGCACATCCACATGAAAGGAGGTTGCAGTGAACAAAGTTATTTCCGTACCGTCCATGTATAAAACTGTTCCTGGAGTATAACATTAGAAAAGTAGAGAAAGGGTGGATCCCCATGATCAAAATACTGCGAGGTGAACCTGAGTTTGCCTTGGACCGCCCCTAAGAACAGCCTCTAATCTGGGCTACATTCAGGGCAAACGGCACAAATCTGTGGCACCCCCCACACACACACACTTTTCCAACTGTTTTCACTCCGAATTAGGAGGCAAGCACGTGTTATCTTCAGTCATGGGGATGCTCCCGGGTTATTGGGGGAGAAGTTTGGTGATGGGAGCATTAGCCCCCCCTTGCCTGATCCTCTGATCTCACTCTCTCCAAGCTGCAAAGGTTTAGAGGGAGGCTGATGTGAACACAAGGCTAGCTGTCAAGTGGAGGTGTGCTTGCTGTCAAGCGGGCATCCGCACGTCCGCTAAAGTCAGAGCCGCGGCTTTAAGCCATCAGCCCTTTTGCCATCCTATTATTCCCCCCTTTTATCTCCCCCCCCCTTATTTCTGGTGTGAGTTGTGTTTTTGGAGTTGCAACCTGGGCACGTTTCACAGGGATTTCCCCTGTCATCGCTGCACTGGGCGGGACAGGGCATGGTGACGTCAGCCAGGCTTCCAATCCGGACTGAGGGGGTGGATGCGCTTTCCCTGATGCAGGGGTTTACCACGTTTGCTTGGGGCAGGTGGATCCGGATTGAACCAGCGCTCTCCTCAACCGCATGGAGGCATCTTAATTCGAACTACAATTCGGATTAAGGATGCCCCGATTCTGCAGCACAATAACTGGAGACCAGCACCTTTGTTGTTATTGGCCAGCTGTCACTGGGGGGTGGGGGGTGGGGTGGGCAGACTTTGATGGAATCTCAAGTGTCAAAACTTAATTGGCTGAATCTTTTTTGGAACTAAAAAAGGTCTTCTTATCTTTAAAAAGTCGCCACCAGATCAGGACAGATTTTCAGAATCTTTCATGATTATCAAGGGCACTTGGTGCTTGATTGTGAAACAACTAGCCAAAACTGTGTTCTTACCCAAAACTCTCTCATTCCGAGAATTCTGCTGTCCTGCAGTGGTTGAAAGATCTTCTGGAACAGGCATGGGTTCATCTGTATCATCTGGGCCATCGCTTCCTGACGGGCTGTCTTTCCCTGGTAATAAAACAAGCAGTCCCAGTAAGGTAAGATAAGACACCTGTTCTGTTCATTCCAGTTTTCAAATAATACACAGATAATCTTACTGTTCCGGACTTGTAATAACAATCGTGTTTGCTTTCCAGCCTTCCATTCATTTTAGCAATTTTGAAAACTAAGCAGGGAGTAAAGGATAGGAAACATTTCTTCCAACGTCTACTAATGGCAGTTGTCCCTCAGCTTCTGGTAACCAACCATGGACAGCATTCAGTGCAATGGCTGACCTCTGGTCCAACACTGGATGAGTGTCCGAACCTGGACTCAGACAAGACAGGGAGTAGGGAGGCACCCAGTGCTCAGTGGGTCTGTACTGTGGTTCACATACTTCTGTGAGCTTCAACTGCAGGTTAACACCAACACAGGTCTTTACCAGAGCTTTACCAGGACTTGAAGTGCAAATGGCCGCCTCCGTGCTCAGTCTTCACTAAAATGGTAGATTCATACCTACTTAGAAATCAGTTTTAGAAATCTCCATGATAGATCTTCTCTCAAAGAGTGCTTAGTTTGCTGTACTAGTTACAATCCAAAGTGAGTTTAAAGTTTTCTCATTTTTAATTGTTATTGCTGAAAATTGAGGGTAGAAGCTGAATGCATACCATTGCCTTGTACAACTTCTCATTCTCCATGTTTTTGACTTGCAAATGAGTCAGTGGAAATTACGGGAAATTTAACTCCACAATTTAATAAATTTCCCCTTACTAATTTCAGCTGGATCGGAACCACAATGGATTTTGACAACACGAAAAAAGTAAGAATTAAGAATATTTAAGAATATAGATCCATCATAACAAGTTTAACTTAGCATCTATGTAGCACTTTTGAAGTATTTGGGATGCTTCAAATATGTCATTTCTCAGCAAGGTGTAGCAGCAGTTGCACTGATAGGGGAACCTGGAAGTATGTGGAAACCCTGTGCTTTGGATCAAAAGGAGACTTCCAGGGCCATTTGAGTTCCAGAGAACTTCCGGCTGTTGGACGTCAACAAACTTGTAAAGTACTATAAATAATATTTCTTGTAAAAAAAGCGGGGGGGAAATAAAGCTAAGCCTTCTATCAAAAAATAAATAAATTGAAATTTGTGTAAATTCCCCAAAGTGTCTTATTGATTTGTTCTGCTTTTGATTTCCAGAGTGCCGGGTGACTGTATCCTGGGAATGGCTCATCCTGAAAATGGGGTGGAAATAATGTAACCTGAGGAAGTACTACTTGCCAATGGCCAGTTAAGAAAGATCCTTCTGACAGGGCAGAAATGTTATTTTGGGATAAGACCACCAGAGTTGGTTATAAGTAGATGCCATCAAGTGCGTGGACAAACCACTGAAGGGGAAGGAACCTAGGAACAGAGTTCTCCTTCATTACTGCAATGTGCCACCGTTAAGAGTGCTATAGAAATAAAGTGAGAAAACATACTGAAACATGGCGACTGGAATGGATGCTTAAGTACATCTTTCAAGCTGGAGGGACAAGCAAGCTGGAGGGACAAGCTTCTAAGGCCATTTGCTGGAATTAAGGATGTTGTGGCGCCGCCCATCCCCCAGTGCAAGCCAACTCACACTTCACCCCTGTCTTTAAATACTGTAAGGGGCTGTTATAATTTTAGAATCTTGGTTGCGTGTTTGTATTTATATTTCTGGTAGCGGGTCTATATATTGGTTCTAGCCTCGCACCCCACAAGCGGACACCAGCAATGCTGAATCCGATTCCCCACTTGCCAGCCACGATAAACTCTTGTTTTCAGCCTCCTGGCTGTTTAGGCAGCTTCCCTGGTTTATCTAGAGAGAGATCTTTGCTACTGTAACCCCTTCTGAGTTAGAATAAGGAAAGCCGGCAGAGACTCCTCAAAGGAATAAATGGACAGTTTTTATTCTTACAACAGGAAACAAAGTCAGAAGTTCTAACCAAGGACACACGTATGTTAGTTCAATGCCACACAGCTTAGCTCCTAGATTTCTCAG
Organism: Aspidoscelis marmoratus; assembly: GCA_014337955.1. Classification (NCBI taxonomy): domain Eukaryota; kingdom Metazoa; phylum Chordata; class Lepidosauria; order Squamata; family Teiidae; genus Aspidoscelis; species Aspidoscelis marmoratus. The sequence continues at coordinate 3,284,862 of MTQE01001725.1, forward strand.
CTAAATCCCTAACTGGACCGTTACTTTTCCTTCCAACCCCTTCTGGCCTATTCTCCAGCTCAGAAGATCAGGACCAATGCTTGGATCTTTTCCCTGAGGTAGAGAGACAGTCTAACCCAGAGATGTCAAACTCAATTTTGCAGAGGGCCGGATTAAAAAAAAAAAGTACTGTCAGGGCCAGGGGGTGTGGCCGGGGGCGTGGCCGGGGGCATGGCCAGGGCACAGAGGATGGGCTGGGGGCGTGGCTGGGGCGTGGCTAGGGCACAGAGGAGGGGCTGGCTGTCCATGGCGGCGCCCGCGCACTTGGGCAGTAGAGGGTCCCGCCGCGCGCTCGCTCGCCTCGCCTCACCTCGCCTCCTTCGCGCCCAAGGAGGACAGCAGCGGCAGCGACGGGTGGTGGCGGCGGGCAGTGGGCGGCGGCGGGCGGCGGCGGGCGGTTGGCGGCAGTGGCCGCAGGCTGTATTCATACAGCCCGCGGACCGCATCCGGCCCGCGGGCCATATCTTTGACATCCCTGGTCTAACCCGTCTTCCTCCCCCAAAAACCAAAAGCAAGGACCTCTCTTTCTTCTAGCACGCGGGTTTTATACCCCCTCACTAATCTAAACTCGACGCCTGATTGGTGGAGTGCGCTCCTCCCCCTCCCTTTATGCTAATTAGGGAGGCTTCGCCCCCTCCTTACCCGTTTAAACTTTCTTCCTCAAAGCACACTGAATGCACTTTCGTTACATTTTTAACATTACTTCTCCCAGCACTAAAATTTAGTGTGGGCACCACAGATGTATACTCATCCCAACTTTTTTTCAGATTCTGAAACCTTCATGTCAGAAGAGTTCCATGCCTTGAAAACTGGATAGTATATTAACTCTCTGCTTCTACAGGTTGATGCTGCCACCCTAATATCTCAGTGAAGCTTAGACCAGGCCCTCTGATGAAAACCCTTGAATGATAAATGATGAAAAAAACAAACAGTATGATCTTCTCAGCAACAAAACGCCATCAACAATGGATAACAGATGGCAAGGTTTTTGAATAAGTAAATCATTTTAGGAATTTACATCTAACATTCTCTGCAGATGATCCCAGTCAAAAAGAAAGCAGTGCAAGGAAAATTGCTTGCCTCTACTTCACCAGTGTTGGACCACTTAGACCAATGGTACTTAAGGTATTTAAAGAAGAATTCTCCCTCAACTACCTCATAGAATCCCAGTGTGATTCCAATGTAAAGTGCACAGTTCTTAGTGAAAGGAGTTAGACCATTTTTGCTTAGAACCCTAGGATTTCTGAAATGTGTCTTGGAGATGGTCTCCAGCCAGTGGTTCTTCCTGGACGTTTGCTAAGACAACCTACGACACCAACTGGGCAGGGACCCTGGTCAACAAAATACTACTGTAGCTTCTATTATGTAGCTTCTGAGTACACAGGGTTCCCTAAGGCTGATATCACAGCTCAATGATTAAAAGAGAAAGATTTGCAAACTCAAAGGTGGCAGTAACCAACAAACGGGGCCTTAATCAATAATCTTTAGCACCAGAATATGCCAAGTATGTGGAAATTCAAACTATTTCATGGTACAGGAAACTTAGATGGATTCCTATTAGCAGGCTTCTTTCGGGGTATCCTGCACTGCTTTCCCTATATGTCTGCTTTTGGCTCTTATGCAATAAAATATCTAGGGAGATTATTAGCACGTACACAAAATACCTAACATAAAACACCTGCCAACAACATTAAATGACACCAGTCTGGAACGAAAAGTATGGGACAGAACAAGAGATTAAGGCAGCTTCTTTTTAACTGATGTGAATAACTGGATTAAAATGAGACGCGTGACCAGGGCCTGCTCTAGAAGATTAGGCAATGAGGGCACAGCACCTGATGCTCCAGGGGGGAGGGGGGTAGTTGTGGTGGTGGGGAAGGGCCTAGAGGGTGTGGTAAAATGTGGCTCCACCCACTTGGCTGCTTTTTGTGGTGCTGGGGTGATAAACCGAGTGCAGGGTTTGGCCTGTGTCCTACCTCCAACCATGTGGCATCTCAACATACAGAATGCTCTTTACTCTTCCCTCCTTCCAAAGACTACTGTTTTAAACTGTTT
>MTQE01001725.1:3337333-3362843 GCA_014337955.1 Aspidoscelis marmoratus
CGGTCCATTACCCCAGGTGTTTTGGGGGGCAGGGGGAGTGCAGTCTTCGAAGCAACTTTGAAGTGACTTCAAATGACTTTGAAGTCAGCTTTGAAGTGACTTCAAAGCATGAGCTCAACTTTTGAAGTTGAGCTCATGCTTCGAAGTGACTTCAAAGTCACTTCGAAGTGAATGTGAAGTCAACTTCGAAGTGACTTCAAAGTGACTTCAAAGCCACTTCGAAGTGACTTCGAAGCCAATGTTGGGGGGGGGTCCCAAAGGTGCATCCCCTCCCCCTAGCCTCCTTTGGACCCCATTGCCTGTTTCTAGTGGAAACAGGCTCCCTTTAATCCGGATTTTCTGGGAGAAGACCCCATTGTAGACCCCTTTAATGGGGTCTACTGAAAATTCGGATTAAAGGCCAAAATGTACCCATTAGATCCGGATTTCCCCAATGGCAGTGGAAACAATCGGATCCCAAATGGGTGCCGTAGTGGAAATTGGGTCATCCAGCTCACACCCAAATGGGTCCTAAATGGGTGCAAAAAATGGGTACTTTTGGCAGTGGAAAGACACCCCTTGGCTTTCTTCTAACAAGCAAATACTCATGCATGTATTAATTGGCAGCTAATCGTCTCTGCTTCCAATGCGCAATTTCACATGTTTTAGAAATGCATATCTAACAATAAGGACATAGAAATCCGGAATTCATCTATCTTCCAAGCTTCCTAAACTTCTTTGCGATGTAGGGAATCTTCTGAATTTTTCAGCTCTCAGAGGAGAGTTTATTTCTGATATGTAAAGAAAAGCGTAGCCAGTTTCTGAGCCACATTAGCTCTGAACTGGCATCTATGCTTGTTTGGTCCTGTGGTTAGGCAGCTGGACTCTTATCTGGGAATACCGGGTTTGATTCCCCACTCCTTCACAAAGCCAGCTGGGCGACCTTGGACTAGTCACTTCTCTCACAGCCCCACCCACCTCACAGGATTTTCGGTTGTGGGGAGAAGAATAGAAAGCTTTGTCAGCCGCCTTGAGTCCCTGAAATGGAGGAGAAAAGTGCGGTCGAAAAGCCAACTCTTCTTCATGCATTTCCTAAGGAAGAATGCAAAGTAGGTTATCTGTGGTCTGATTAGCCAGGTGTGGAAACATTTTAGATTGTTCCGATATTTGCCTTCATTTGGGAAGAAATCATGCCAGAGGAACGGGTAAGAAAATGCACCTTGGGAAAGCAATATCTTGAAGTTTCTAGGAACAACAGGCCCCAAACTTCCTTGCGTGTGCATAGTTGAAACTTCAAAAGGCTGACAGGCAGATGGTCGTGTCGGTTTCTCCCTCCCTTGCCCATCAAGACTTTCCCTTAAACTTACTATGGAAATAAAGAGGGCGGGGGAGAGAGACTTTAGCATTGAAAAAAACATGAAAAGAAAAGAGAAACGGTTTTCATGCAGACCTGTGCTAGAGAAGCAGGAAGGTATTCATTTTATTTTGTGTATGTAGACAGTGATTTTAATGTTATGTAAATGCAGCTGGCAATTCCTAATCTATCCTGAAATGGAAGTGTCAGCGCTCTTGTGTAGGACAGGTTACTGATGATAAAAACAAGATGTGTTTTGTACAAGGAAGGAGCCTGATTACCGGCTTTAGAAATTCAGGGTGCCCCCCCCCTTCATTACAAATTTAAAATAGGACAAGCCAATGCAATAAAAACCAAGGGGACACAGCTGCATCTAAACTAAATGCTTTTAATTTCTATTTTTTAAGAGCCAAGTTTGACAGGAATTTTTTCCTCCTATCTCTCCCCGAATCTGGACTGGCGATCGGTATATGGAACTTGTTAGAGGTAGAAAACATCTCTTCATTGTCCGAGCCGAGCAACACCACCCTCTTTCTCTTTTTAAAGGGAAGCTTTAAGGATATTTCCAAACATGTTGGCTTAGTTTCGCACGAGTAACTCTTGAAGCAATCAGGGTGATTAATTCCTATCCATTGACGACCGGCGATGGGGCTGTACGAAACAAAGACGGTCTATCCGATCTCCAGAAGTTTTGTCCATTGTGTGGCCAAGGGTTAACAGAAAGAATAACAAAAATGTCCAGGAAATGTTCCTCGTGCCATTTGGTTGTCATCGGGTTTAACTGAAAATGGAAATAGGGTAAATATACGGAGGAGGAATATTAAGCATAGATGAGACTCTTGGGTCCCTTCTGGACTTACTTCGGTTAATCTGTATTTGCTAGATCTGTATTAGCTAGATCCGGATCAACCACAGGCAGAAACATACGCAGTGAGTGGGCTTTAGAACAGCAAATGTGCGCCAAAGAGTGCTAGCATGGATGCAGACCAGCTTTAGCTGCCGTACTCTACTCTCATGCAAACAGTGTGTTCTTAGCAGCTCCTTGATCTGGCTGGCTACGTAGATGATGTATTCATAGCAGCTCCTTGATCTGGCTGGCTACGTAGATGATGTATTCATAGCAGCTCCTTGATCTGGGGTGATTTCGCTGGACAAGGAAGAAGCATGATGAACCAACGTTGATTAGTGCTCTCACTCGTGAGTACTAGACACTTGCACACCATGCCCTGTGCAATCGGTCACTCACTTGTGACTGATCCTGGGGGCTGGGACTGGTCCTCTTCAGGGCACCATCACTTTCATTGCAGTGCCCTCTGCGACTGTGTGTGCATCAGCAACGTTGCCATGATGATGCTGACTCTCTGTGCATGCACAGTCATGCCTATGGTCACAGTTGCGCAGCACCTCAGACAACCCTGGAGCACCAGAAGAGTTGTGAATGGCCTCTGCCTGGATGTGCCAGGTAAGTGATCCATGGCTTCTGGGGCGAGGGGGAGCCCCGAGATAGGAGTCCCCTGGCTCGCCACGCTCAGCTCCGTAGGAGCCAATCATGGCGGGCTAGGGGAGGGCCTCTGGAGATCCGGATTGGGGTGGGTGCTGTGCTTCCGCATTGTACCCACCTCAAATCCGGATCTCATTCTGTCCCACCCTTGTGGGTGCAGACGGAAAGGGTGGTAGTAGAATCTACTTACCACAGATCTCCGAAATCCGGATCTAAATAGATCCGGATTTCGGAGGTCAGTGTGGAAACACCCTTATTTACTTTATTTATTTCATTACTCAAAAAGAAACAAACAAAACCCAGTAAGTAGCTGTAAAACAAGCAATTATGAGGCTAATGATTAGGCAATATATTCATTTTATAATTGTCCAGCAATCCATCTTCCATCCCATAGCTGTCAAAAGAAACAAGCAGCAGTCTTTTAATTTGAGATGTACACTGCTGTTTTGATTCAGTACCTTTACAGACAGTAATATACAGTTCCAGCTATAATTAATTGCAAGCTTGCTAACATGTTACTCATTTATGTTTTGTTGCATCTTATTCCATTTTTGGAATGCAATGCAAAAATCTGAACTCTGGTAATCATATGTGTATATTCATCCCTTCCTTTGAATTGTTGAGAACAGAGTTATGTGTGGGGTTTGCCATGTTATCTTGCCCAAACCAGCGCTCTGATTCAAGGTCTCTCAGCAGAGGTTTGAACAGGAATCTCTCTAATAATTTGTCATTTATTAAGATTTATACCTGTCCCCATGCTAATAGTCTCAGGGTTAGCTCCATCAAACAAAAAACCCAGAACCCAACATACAGCTCGTGTTGCAGCATCATGAGCTGGGAGAAGACACACTTCTTTAGTCAAAGAGGCATAGTTTTACCAGCTGCTGTAAGAGAATCCAATATAATAAAAATATTCTAATCATGATTTTAATAAACATGATTTTATTATTTTAATAAACAATTTAATAGGCTAAATCAAAGTCATTTACTTAAAATGTCTCAGAATATGAATCAACCAATATATTATTCTTTTTTGCCAATAAATGTGTATGTAAAAATGTACCTTACATAATCTCAACTTGTAGATCCCAATAACAAAAGAGGAAAAACATACTTACAAAAGAAGAATGCCAACATCAAAACCCATGAGAGGATATGCAATCTGAAAGTCCACTACTCTCAATGAGGAGTTTAATTGGCTTGTTTTTTATTTTTTGCTAATCCTCAAAATCTTTATTATGTCTTTGTTATGTTTTCCTTTAATTCCATATTCCTGTTTAGTGTCTCTTTGTTAAGATATTAAGTACTTAGAAGGCCATTTACACGGAGACAACAGTGTCTCTTTAAACCTATAAATAGAATAGGGGGGTTAGAGGTTTGTACTTTCATTACCTCTTCTCTGCAAACAGTATATATGCCAAATAGATGTTGGTATTCTTTTCTAAGTATTTCTTTCCTCTTTTGTCACTGGAATTTATGAATTGAGATTGTTTACTCGGTGTGTAATTGTTTCTAGTTTTTTTTAGACTGAACTAAGGAAGTGGCACTGAAGGAGACTTCAGAAAAAGTAAAAACACATTTGGTTGGTTGGAAAGATTCGTTTTGATCAGAAGAGCATCTTCCTTGGATGACGAGAAGCTTAGTTTTTGGCTGTAAGAGAACTGGGGCCTATTTGCACAACAGCCTACAGTGCATGATTGGAGAACTTCTGGGGATTTCTGAGCCTTTCTGTACATGCCGACGGAAAATGGATCTATTAGATCCATTTTCTGGCAAAACGTTTCTAAAAAGAATCTGCCCCAAACAGGGGCAGATTCTTGGAGGCCGCGCACGTCTGCAGATTGTCCGCACCAGCACCCATCCCAGTCTGGCCTCCGGAGGCCCTGCCCAGCTGCCAAAGAGGGAGAGCGCATGCTCTCCCTGTTTGACAGCTGGCCCTGCCCACCGGCCTTCACCACTGGCTCCTTCAGAACTGGCATGGCGAGGCCGGTGGCTGGCTTCCCCGGGTTCCCCTTCGCCCGAGAAGGCACAATGGCACTTTCTTGAGTGAGAGGGAAGCCGCAGCCGCCACCTCCCACTCCACCCAGGGTCGCGCACCCGCGATCCGGTCCTTACCTGGTTGCTCCACGGTGGCTTCTGGCAGTGAGAAGACTGGCATCCACTGAGCATTCATGGCCAATGGCAGCTGTGGCGCATGCATGTGCAGTGGATGCTGCCAGAAACCGCCACGCAGCAACCAGGTAAGGACCGGACTGTGAGCGCACGACCCTGAGCGGGGTGGGGGGTGGTGGCTGCAGCTTCCCTCTCGCTTGAGAAGGTGCCATCACGCCTTCTCAGCTGAAGGGGAACCCAGCAAAGCCAGCAAAGCCAGGAGCCAATGGCAGAGGCAGGTGGGTGGGCCCAACAGTCAAACAGGGAGAGCATGCACTCTCCCTCTTTGACAGCTGGGCATGCGTTGGCAATCTGGCTCTTTCCCCTGCCGCTGCAGAAGCGTTTGCTTCCGAAGCAGTTTGAGGGGAAAAGCCAGATGTAAGACCTAATTTTTCAGGTCTCACATCTGGGTAGGATTTCAGCAGTTTTGTGCGCTGACATGCAGACGTGGCATCCTCAAAGGGACCCTAATTCCGTTCCCTTTGCAGAAGCTCATCTCTTAATCCCTCCCCGAACGGGCTCTACTTCCATTTTTAGAGCCTGTGTGGAAAGGCCCTCTGATCCCATCTTGTATTGCTCCTCTGACTGTTCACCATTCGCGATTCACAGTGAAACCTCTGTCCAGGAATGGCTGGAAGCAGAGCCTTCACCAGTGCGGCCATCTTTTTTCAAGAACCACAGCCTCACTCTTCCTGGGCCAGAGACACTCAAATCCACAAAAGGGTAGAGCATTTTAAAAAATCCCTGAAATGGTACCTCTTTAGCAATTTGTTTTTCAATTCCTTTATTACTTTTAAGTTTATAAGGGATGGTAAAAATGAATATGTATTTTCATCTCCCAGCAGCTTTGTATAAATGTTAAGAAGAAGTAGAAGAGTTGGCTTTTCTACCGCACTTTTCTCATCCATTTCAGGGGACTCAACGTGGCTGACAAAGCTTTCTGGCCTCTATTGCCCATCTGAGCATGTGGGGGTGCCCAGCCAATGAGGGGCCGCCCCCTCGAGCATGCTCAGAACGGCCCGCCCTCTCTACACAGAATCAGGCCTGCAGGAGAAGGTAAGACCCCTTCACACACGAGCGCACGACCCTGGGGATGGGTTGGGGGCTTTTGGCTGGGGTTCCTGCCCAGCCCCGGAGCCTGATCTGGGGTTCGGGAGCAAGTAGGAACCCAGGGACAGAAGGCAGCCGGGCTGCCCACACTGGGTCCATAGGAGCCAATGGGAGCAGCCCGGGGGAGGGTCTCCCCCCCCCCGAATGGGTTGAGAACACTTCCCCGTTCGCACTGGCAGGTAAGGGAACTGCTCTCAAAGCGTTCCTTACCTGCCCTTGTGCGAACGGGAAAGTGTTCTTAACCCGTTACGGGGGGAAGCGTTCCGAGGCGTCTTCGCCTTGGTGCGAAAACGCCTCTGGTGAAGCCTTACAAAAACAAACGAAGAATAAGCAAGCGCCGCATCACAAGTAGCATCAGGCGTATAAAAAAACACGTTCTGTAAAATGCAAAGAAATAACCTTGAGTAACAGGAAACGTGAAGGTATTGCTAAATTCAGGAAATGAGGGATAATGAAATAGATAGCATTTAGAGACTTTGAGCAGGAGACAGATATGGTAAACTGTGCACTAGTTAGAACACAAAGGGTTTAATTCAAATTGTAAACAATGCTGTAAAACTAAAGAAAAGAACCTACATGAACTAAGGCTCTTCACACGCTGAGTAGGCAGGGGTAAGTATGCAGTCTAAGTGTATAGATGCTGGTATGGAGTAGACTAGGTCCTGATCAGGGTTCGTCATACAGTTGGACCCCCGTGTCCACTGATCCGGTAACCACGGTTTCAGTTAACCACAGTTACGGGATCAGCAACACCCCCCCCCCCGCCCGCATGGGCACCATAAGGGAAAAGCACCCAGAACCAGAAGGCCTATTTCAGCCTCCGTAAAGAGTTGGAATAGCTGTGTGATGCCACTGGAGTCCATCCCACAATTTAAGGAAGGGCATGGTAGGTGGGCATGAGGCATCCGGTGGGGTTGCACGCCTATTCCAACGCTCTCTGGAGACTGAAATAGGCCTTCCGGAGGCCAGAAAAGCACCTCCGGCTCTAGGGTCTGGACTCCACCTGGTCTCAGCTACACCAAAGATCATAAAGAACAGCTCTTTATGGCTTTCAGTTGCCAGAAGCCCTGCCAGAGGAAGAGAACTTTGCCATCTCTCCTGGGGGTGGTCTAGTGGTGACAGCCTAGACTCCTCTGCCCTCTGGATGAGTCTCCAGCCTGGGTGGGCCCTGACATATTGAAGGAGGTGATTCTTTGTGGGACTAGGGCCTTTGGTCAGCTGTTCTGGACTCCGCTTGGCCTCCGCTGCCTTAATTTGTATGCATGTATCTGGCTTATTTTGCAATGTTTTGTATAATGTATTTTTGCTATAGTGTTTTATCATTTTGCATTGTATTTTTGGTTTGCTATGAACCGCCTTGGGCAAATTTTCTTTTGGAAAGGCAGTGTACAACTAAAATAGAAATGGAAATGAAATGAAATTCAGGGGGCAGCCATGTAAATGGCCTCCTAGATAGTGGACGCATGAGAGGTTAAGACATTTCAAGAGAGAAGAAAACATGACTCAAACGAGACCAACTCCCCTTGCGCTTAAGCCAGTGAAATTTAAATGGAGGCAATGTGCAACTGAGACCCTCAGTAATATTAGTGGGGTAGTCAGACAGTGAATCATGGGATGAGAAACGAAAGGGAGAAAATGAAATTCCACAGGGAAAGTATAGATGCTTTCTAGACTTCTTACTGATGGATTTTGTGGCCTTCCCATTCTACTCATGTCTTAAGCCTCCTGTTGCTGTTAGAAAAAAATCATCATTTGCTCAGCTGGGAACTGCAACAGTTAAATGGATTTGGTACGAAATTAAAGATGCAGTGGCATGACTTAAGATTTCTTTTCCCAAGTGTCAGCAAAGGGTTGATAATTTTCCTTTTCTGAAAAGATGTACTCATCCAGCTGTGTAAACTGATCTCTGTCAGAATAATCTAAAAACTATCTGTGGAGTTTTTCTCAAGATCACTTGTCTATCGACCTTCAGTTGCAGCTTGCTGGGTAAAGCATAGCAAAAGGGTGTGACGTTTTTTTTCTTCTTACTTCCTTGACCATTCTTTGTTTCTTAGCATTAAGTATTTGGGTTGCGGAAACCGGATTAACTGCCACTAAGGTAAGATTAAAGACACTTACCTTAAACGGCTTCCGCGTTGGGGACCTGATTAGAGATCCTTTGCGCAAGCCACATCCGCACTTCGGCATGCAAGACCGGTTTTTTAAACCGGTTTTGTCACCGAAATCCGGATTAAATGTAAGACCTGTAAAATCAGGTCTTACGGGGATTCACTTCCCCTGAATGTGTGCAGAAGCAGGACGCTTCCGCATACCGTCAGGAGAAGAGCCGGATTCCCGGCGCCTGCCATTTTCAGAAGAATGCGCTTTGGATTCTGATAGTATTCCTGACAAATACGTTAACTGGACTGTATTATAACAATAATTGCTCATCTTGAAATGATACTGAGAATAGGTCAAACTGGACACAGTTTATGAACAGCCAGACTGTGAGGCATCTACTGAAAGCCTGAGATCCTGCTGCTTTTCCTGCTGCATTGGACCAAGAAACATCATTGCTGCCCTGCCCTGCAAGGTATAAAGCCCAGCAGAGGAGCGAGAAACATTAGTGCCAGCCCACAACTGTGTGCGTACGTGGCTGCTCTGCCTTGATTTAAATCTACATGGAGTCTGAATGTGCTCCAAGCCTCTTTGGGTTTAAGAACTGGGAAGAAGGAGTGAAGAGTCAGCACATTAAACACCCCAGCAGTACTCAGCTTGGAGAGGGGAAGGGAGGAGGGCCCGGCATTGCTGCCTCTTTTTCCCTTCCCCCAATGTTTTGTGTAATTTCATAGTGTATTATTTTGTTTTTATATATAATTTTATAATGTATCATGTATTTAATGTATGATGTATTACTTTGCGTTGTATTTTTCATGGTTGCTGTAAACAGCTTTGAGTAATTTATTAGAAAAGCGGTGTACAAATAAACTGAACGAATGAATGAATGTTGCCCATGTAGATGCAGCTTTGATTGATGAATTACTTATAGCAAAAGAAAGGCAATGGTGACCTGGAAGCAGTAGGCGTGGGGGACGTCATCTGACCTTAAATTACACTGAGCCGCATCTTAGACCTATTCGCACAAGCCCTGGGATGGAGCATTCGTACAGCTGGGCCGGCGGTTCCGTTTGGAGCTGCCCCATCCCATCCCAGGACATCCTACACGTGTTCTGGCTGTAGAGCACGAAATTGTGCTCTACACCCATTCCCGGCCACCCCGGGACATCCCACAGCTGTTCGGGAGGGAGAGCATTCATATGCTCCCTCCGGAACAGCTGCGGGCCCCACCCTCGCCTGCCGTCATTGGGTCAGGTTCAACCGAGGGGCAGGCAGGCCTGTCTCGTCCCTTCCCCAGGTTCCTGGGTGCTCTAGGTGACACGACCGGGTCCCCTAGAGCCTGCATGAACCCCCCCCTCCCCCAGGCACAGGCCTACCCAGGGATGCGTGTGTGCGCACGCCACTTACCTCTTCATCGTAGGGTTCAAAGTGGCGGGCCTGGCTGGCGTCTGCACGTGCCACCGGCTCTGATTGGCCAGTTACCTGCGCCTGCACAGAATGTTCCTTACCTGCCTAGGTGTGAACGGGGAATGCGGCCTGGTCTGTAGTGTGCAAAGGCCTCTGGATCCGCTGCATTCTTCATCCTCGTTCCTGCCAGTTTTGTTCTGCTTTTCCTGTAACATTTAACCAAGGAAAGCTGTAATTTCTGTGGTTTTAAATTTGGTACTTAGCTTTTCAAAGCTCGGCCTTTAACAGCTGTTCCAAAATCAGTAGGTTAAACACGCTGACAAAGGTTAGGTTAACAGTAGGTTAATACAGCTATGAGGAAAAAAAGTCATCTGTTGGAAGTTATTATCTTTGAGTAGCCCATTATTAAATTTTGGGTCCCCTTTTATGAGTGAAATAGAGGACTAAAATCATGTACGGAATGCCAGATTTTAAAAATTGTTGTTGGTAGCTCTGGAAACCAATCCCAGGAATTGTATTTACAGCAGTTACACATCACACAACCAGCAGAAACTCTTTTACTAATATGTAATGAATGATACAGCCTTGGGAATGTTTTGTTTTTCTCTAAGAAGTTTTCTGAAGCTATAGACAACATTTTTAGACCTTTGTTCAGGTTGTTGTTGTTTTTAAGGAGCTCAAACATTTGCTTTCTTTTATTGTTCAGTATATATTTTGCTTTAGTCATTTTCTTTTGATAAGCATTTGACTTAGGAGACTTTCTCTGGAGGAAGCAGGAGCCACCAAATACCTCTTCTCCCCCATGGAAACCAACATTCTCTACCACCTGAGCACAGTAACAAAGCCACACTAGGCATGATATTTATAGCACATCTTCTGTGACCAAAACCATGTCGGTTAAACCACGAGAGACCAATAAATGTCTGGGTACCATTTCAGTTGTCAACAGGATATAGTTTCATGTGAGAGGAACACCTACGTTTTTTTCTTACTTTTGCTAAGAGAAATGTTACTTGAGAGATCTGTGCCTCAAACCACAAAAGGTACGTAGGTGGAGGTAGGGAACCTCATCTATAACCCATTGGGATTTTATTTTTTGTCAGCCAATTTTTTCTCCTTGACTATGCTGGTTCTAGCTTTATCTTGTCTCAGTGGACATCTATACAAGTTCTGCATGGTTCATTGTTGGGTCAACTAACCCTGGACATTCTAGGCCCATAAAAGGAACTCTCTTGGGCGTGAAAACCACTCCAGGGACCACTTTAAAATTCAGCTGTAGTGCATAAAGGCCTCTTAATTTTTTATGCACGGTATAGAAAAGGTGGATAGAGAACTTTTCTTTTCTCTATCGCACAACACTAGAACCAGGGGGCATCTATGAAGCTGATGGGTAGGAGAGTCAGATCCGACAAGGGAAAGGTCTCTTCTTCACCCAGGTCTCCTCTTCACCCAGAGGGTCATCGGCTTATGGAATGTGCTGCCAGAAGAGGTGGTGACAGCTACCAGCCTAGATAGCTTTAAGGTAGGGTTAGACAAATTTATGGATGACAGATGTATCAATGGCTACTAGAATTAATGCCTAGATGCAACTTTCAGGCTGGGAGGTAGGAAGCGGTGCACTTCTAAGGCCATTTGCTGGGATTTGAGAGTAGGAAAAAATTTGTCCTCGTCTCTGCTTGAGATGCCCATGAGCATTTGGTGGGCCACTGTGTGCGATGAGACCCTGGACTAGATGGGCTGTGGCCTAGTCCAGCAGGGCTCCTCTTATGTTCTTATGTTCTTAACTCTAACCTTCTGGTTGAGTTAGCATATAGTAAGGCTCAATATGTTTCCCTTCAGCCGACCATTTTACAATAAACTATGGGTTCCACTCCTCTTTCTTCCCCAGCACTAACAGTGACCCCCATGTCTCAAATGCAGACCAATTCCTATTAAGAGCTCCAAGTGGCTTTCCCACCATGAAGGCAAGCTGGAGGTCCACACTGCCTTTCATAAATCCCTGTTTCCTTCACAGCAGTCACCAAACCCCCAATATTACTTTGCTCCATTATTCCCAACCAACGGCAGGATCCACACAACAGCATACGCTGCCGCTAGAGAGCTGAGTGCTTACTCTGGCTGTGGATGTGAGCGGAATGCTGTTTGCACATACAGACACCCTTGGTCTTATGTGTCATTTTGACTCAGGGCTGTTTTTAAGGGGAAGGAACTTGTCCCGGAAGTTAGCCATTTTCTGTACCTTGGAGAACAGGCCCATGCAGAGTGATATCAGAGAAGCACTCCAGGTAGTTCTATATGGTGCTAGCAGTGAGAAGGTAGTAGAAGCACTGCTCCAGACATTTCCAGACCATTGTAATGGAATATTACCCAGGATTATGCTGCCCCATATGCTCTGCAAGTGCTGCTTGTAAATTAACATTTAAAACCCTAAGCGGCTTGGGCCCTGCGTATCTGAAGGAGCGCATTTTCCCATATAAACCTGTCCGTACATTGAGATCTCAAGGAGAGGCCCTTCTCATAGTTCCTTCTCTTGCAGAGGCACGAGGCACAGGGACATACAAGAGGGCCTTCTCTGCGGTGGCCCCTAGACTCTGGGCCATGAGTATCTGAAGGAGCACCTTCTCCCCTATAGACCTGCCCGGGCACTGAGATCTCAAGGAGAGGACCTTCTTGTAGTTCCTTAGATGCGGATCTACCCCGTTAAACTGGATCTACCAGTGATCCGGAGTTATTAAAATCGGTTCCCCCGGGAGCCGGTTTTAATAAATCCGGGTGCCGGAGATGCGGTTTAATTAGCCCCTGTGCGGAAGCAGCCAGAGAGCCAAGAAGCTAGAAGAGGTGATAAGAGCAACTAGCCTGAAAACTTTGACCAAAGGGTTAGACAAATTCATGGCTGATAGGTGTATCTAGGTACTGCCTCCAGGTTGGAGAGACAGGCAGGATACCTCTAAAGGTCATTTGCAGGAATTTGAGAGAAGCTGAAGGTTTTGCCTTTGTCTTCTCCTTGAGATGCCACTGTGTGAGAAAGGATGCTGGACTAGATGGGCTGTGGCCTGATCCAGCATGGCTCCTCTTGTGTTCTTATGTTAAACTGTAGCTCCGTAATCCTGCTGCTACAGAGTTGCACAATTGCCATTCTTGGAGACACCAGTGAGGACATTCCTCACTCCCTGAGCTTCGCTGTCCTTATTGCAACCATTGACTCTTGCCCAGTAGCTATTTTTATGGGTGACTCAGTCTCTTTTGTGGAATCATTATGTTGAAGATCGCCCCATTGGCTGCTGTGATGCTTTCCCTAGATTCTTTACTGGTAAATTTATTCAGATTTGGTCTGAGTTGGACTCTAGCTACACAAAGACCATGGAGATTATGGGAACAATGCTTAGTGAGTCTATTTAAAAGTGGGTGAGGCTGATGCAGTGGAGAGGACAATTTGCAGTATGAACTTGGTGAGTAGCATCTTCGATTCTTGCATGATTTGGCTGATTTGAGCTGCTGGGGACTCAGTGGCCCATAACGTCACTGAAATAATAAATTCCTTAGGAGGAGAACACCCCAACAGCCTCAAGAAAGCTCTTGCCAATTTTCACATTAAAGAATCTTTTCTGAATCCATCAACCGTGAAGAACTGCTCAATCGCAAAGTAATACAAGTAAATAAACTATTATTATCATTTATAGTAGTAATAATAATAATAGTTATAATTATAACGCCCTGCCTTTTTAAAGGAAAAATAAAGCAAAATAGATTGAATATATATCCAAAAACAAAAAGTGAAGATTTCTGATGAGGGATAGGGCAGGTGCAATTGAGGCACAGTAACTTCCCTTTGAAAAGCCCAAAGGCAAATTCTCTTCAGTCTGAGTAGCCCTGTCAGAATATGTTTGTCAAAGGGGTGTGCGTGAATATTCGTGGGCATTCGAAATCCGATCGAATGTGCCGAATTTCGACATTCAAACTCGGATAGAATAGCCTGAAATTCAAATGTAAACATTCAAATCAAATTTCAAATTTTGGATCTATTTGTTGGAATTATCTGGGCATTCCTCCCTGTACGATTTTGTTCACAATGCGTACTTGAAGATCCGCATCTTTCCCACATCTGTATGCATTTCGGGATGAAAACAGGTCGCATACTGGATAACTACAGGATGCATACGGATGTGGGAAAGATTTTATGTGCACATACGATTGTCGACCACAATAAAAAAATTCGAATAGATTCAAATTTGGTAAATATGAATCCAATCTTGTTAAATTCAAATTTAAAAGATTCGAATCAGATCGGATTTTCGGGTATTTGATTCGATTTTAATAGAATGTCGAAAAAACATTCGTTCACATCTCTAGTCCATAATGCAGCAGTAGGGATATCACTTTCAAACTGTTGGGATGTATATGCCCAGATAAACTAACACTATGATCAGACACAGCCCCCCCACAGAAAAAGAAAGAGAAAAAGGGAGGAAGGGGGGAAGGAAGCATCTCTGAGATGCTTCTGAGGTGACTTAGAGAAGAAGACTTCAAGGTGAGATAGTCCCTTCCCCTCTCCTGAACATTCTGTGCTAGAAAAGGTACATTAGGAAAGGGTTGGGAATGTGAGGATCACACACTACTGTGTCTGAGGTCCCCCTTTTGTTACATCTGAACACAGTCTATGTCTGTATCCTACAATATGCTTCAGTACAGTGTTTTGTAAGAGGCTGTGGTTCCTCGGCAGAGAAGTTGGTGTAGAAAGCGTTCTCTGGAAGGGAAAGGGAAAGGTTTCGAAAACATCAGTTTAGGCAAGATTTCCTTGGAACCATTGAGCCAGCGAAAGAGCATATCCCTGAGAAAGGGCTATCCCACCCCTTCATGAACCTCCCAAAAAGATTCTGCAACTTCCTTAGGCAATGTGCCCTGTTGCCTCACTCCTCTTACAACGAGAACATTTTCCCTAATCTCTGCATATAGATCTTGCTTTCTCTCACCCGAAAACGAGAGCTACCTCTCAAGTATCAGCTGAGGATTACCTGCCTGCCCCCATGACTAGAGCTGAGTTGGGCCATGCCCCCATGCACATTTGGTACGGTACTGAACTCAGGATCGGCAAGGGGGTGTTTCCATGCATTTTGGATTTGGCCTGTGGAAAGTGGACCAAATTCCCCCAAACTGTGCCAGACCAGGGCCAAATTTGGTACCTGAAAAAACAAGTCTTGGCATGGTTTGGGGGTCCGGCATGCATTGGTTAGCGAGCCGTTCCCAGGCACGAGGACGATTGGGGGCTATCTGGGGAGGAGATGCTCACATCATTAGGAGGTGTGGTGTGCTTGCCGTTCCTGTCCTGTGCATTGGAGATTGCAGCTGCTGACATTTTAAAATCCTGATCGCCAAGGCAGGCAGGATACTGGCTTAATTTTGGGGCACTTTCTATGGAAATATTTCCACCCACATTTCCTGATTGCCAAGGCAGGTAAGATAATCGCTTGATTTTTGTTCCAATTCCAAAATTTTTCAACCTCTGAGACATGATTTTCTCCCTTTTAAACTTGGTGGGTATTCTCACAGTTCCCGGTGGAGCAGAGGTGTGCAAAAATGCTCAAGCGCTTAACTGCCACTAGACCTCATAGCAGCTTTTGGTCTTTTAAACTTACTTATTATTGTGAACATTATCTTGCCTGCCTTGGCGATCGGGATATTTTTACTCTAAAAAAATCTCAGCAGTTGTGATCTCCAGTGCACAGGGCAGGAACGACAATCACACCCCACCTCCCAATGATGCGAGTACCAATCTCCTCCCCAAATAGCCCGGGACTGTCCTCCTGTTCAGGCTCGACTCGCAAAGTGATGCGTGCTAGACCCCCAAACCATGCCCAGACTTGTTTTTTCAGGTACCAAGTTTGGTCCTGGTTTGATAGGGGTTTGGGCAATTTGGTCCGCAGAAATCGGACCAAATGCATGGGGGCACTGCTTGCCAAACCCGATTTCGGTACCAGACCAAACCTGCATGGGGACACACCCTTGCAGTCCCAGCTCAATGGTGCCGAAAGGAAGGTCCATGGGAATCAGCTGGGGTCCAAAGTTCCTAAGGAGTACTGCTCATGACTCTGTATTTCCACTCCAACAATGAGTTCATGGAACCTAAAACTCCTGCCACAGCTGTCACTGTCATGGGAATATAGTTGGCCTTGAGACATCACTAGAACTCACTTTTTCACTAGTACAGCCTTCTCAGTGGTTACACTGCTTCCTGTCCAGAAGCACCAGCAATGAGAATGTATAGACCCTGGTTTATTCCTGGTCTTGCATCCAGATCTCCCACCTACCCTTGATTGGGTGATGGGACATCACATCCAGGGCATGAGGATGGGGAGAGCCTTGGAAGCAGAAGCCCCTTCCCTTTTAAACTGATCCCTGGGGGAAAGCCAACAGAAGCTGGGCGGCATCTGGTTCAGGAGAGTGCACCCTCAAGTGAGGAGGGATGCAATATGCACATAATGCCGAGCGAAGTGGGCGATTAGTCAATAGTATGCAAGCAGAACGATGCAAGGGGCAGTATAAGGATTCACATGTTTCTCGACGGCAGAATTTGGACCAGAGGAGTGAATATAAATGTATATATGCAAACACCAGAAGCCTTTGAGCCAAAGCTTAGTTATGGATAATAGGATTGATATTATTGGTATAACCGAAACCTGGTGGACCAGTGAAAACCAATGGGATGCAGTCATCCCGGGTTACAAACTGTACAGGAAAGACAGGGAAGGGCGACATGGAGGTGGTGTAGCCTTGTATATTAAGGAAGAGATAGAATCTTATGAACTGGAATGTCCAGGTGAGTCTGACTCTTCCACAGAAGCAGTGTGGGTAAAAATACCAAGCCAAAAAGGAAGCCTAACAATAGGGACATGGTACCGTCCTCCCAACCATACCCCCAAAGGAGATCAACAATTGGAGAAGGAAGTAAAGGAGGTATCCCAAAAAGATAGGGTACTTATAATGGTGCACTTCAATTATCCTCACACAGACTGGGTGAACTCCTGTTCAACTCAGGAGAGAGAGAGAGAAGATTCCTAGACCTGCTAAGTGACTGTTCCATGGAGCAAATGGTCATGGAACCAACCAGGGGAAAGGCAGTCCTGGACTTGATCCTAACTAATGTTCAGGACCTGATAAAGGATGTCACTGTGGTGGCTTCAATTGGGAACAGTGACCACAATTCAATAACCTTCAGTGACCACAATGCAACAATAATCTATATCAAGTACATTATTACAAGAAGCCAGTGTGGTTTAGTGGTTAGGGAGCCGGACTCTATCTGGGAATACCGTGTTCGATTCCGCCCTCCCCCATGAAGCCAGCTGGTTGACCTTGGACTAGTCACAGCTCTCTTCTGAGCTCTCACAGCTCCACCTGCCTCACAGGGTGTCTGTTGTGGGGAGAAGAATAGAAAGCTTTGTCAGCCACTTTGAGTCCCCTTAAATGGGTGAGAAAAGCGAGGTAGAAAAGCCAACTCTTCTCCTGCTCCTCCTGCTCCTGCTCCTCCTTCTTCCAGGTGTTTCAAGGCAAGGGACTGCTGCTTCCAAGGGACTCCCCACCCTCACGCCCTGGATGTGATGTCCCATCACCCAATCACAGCAAAGGGTGGTCGGGACATCTTCATGCCGAAGAAAAATTCTGGGTAGTAGACTACACTTCTCTCAACGACGTTCAGCCTGGATAATAGAATTTCTGTTTCACTTTCACGCAACAGAGAACTTGCCTATTTTATAAGCAGAACCAGTATGGGCAAAGGACCTTCTTATCATTTTATAATAGTCATTTGTGTTGATCCTTAAATACTGATCTTTAAACTGATCAAACGATTTAGTCGATATTTTCACCAGCAACTTTTTAAATACATTCATTAATTAGATTTCAAGACGGCCATAAAGACTAATTACTCTCAAAGGGTATCTTCTTTACATGTATCTTTTATTCTGTTAGCCATATGAGATAGTTGTCATCCTCACAGTTTTGTGACAGTAAATTCCATCAATAAATGATGGATCCTCTGCTGAGCATTCTGTCCTAAATCTATTGCCGGTTAGGTTCACTGGTTGATCCCAAGAGTCTCTCATTCTGTTCACATCAGTCATCATTTTGTTTTGTGTCTGCTCTCATTAACGGTATTCATTCTGAACCAAAAAAACCTCAGACACTTTCCCTTGATTTTATAAGGGAGTTTCTTCCCTTTCCGGTCATTTTAACAGACTACTTGGTCCGTTGCAAATTGCGGTATCCTTTTTTGAGCTGGGTGACTCAAAATGTGACCAGTGTTACAAACGCAGCCTGCTAAGGACACACAGAATGGTATTATGGAATTAACGTATTTTGCTGGTTTTATTATTTACAAGGTATTGAAAGTCCAAATAGAAATATTACCACGAGACAAGACTAGAGACTAAGTGCCCAATATCAGGCATATAGGAAACTGTGCACTTGAAGCTAAAATAGCTAATTCTAAAAGATCGATAAAAACATTACCGTAGAAAGGATTGAGTCTCCACAGGGTTTTCTAGGCTGATGTGTGAACACTGCAACAGAAAGGCAAAAGAGAAAAATACAGCCTCTCCATTTTAGATTTCATGGCTCTTTAGCCGTGATTTAATGAAATCTTTGGGATTTTCAGTCAAAATAACTGAACCAGTAATGGCATCAAATAGTTAAGGAAAAGTGAGTTAATGGTGTTCAACACAAGTAATCATGTTAAATAGTAAAATTATATTTCATAAAAACTTAAATCCTCATATCTTCTGGAATGCATTGTATTGCAAGATGTTGGAGTAAATTAAATTCTCCATTGCACACTAAAGCATCAATTTCCTTATGGTAATTATCTGCTAGATTGGATCTGTCAGCAGCAAGGAAGCATGCCTGACATTATACCCTCTTTACAAAAATGATTACAAAAAATTAAGACGAATGAGTAAAATTAAGGCTGGGGCCGGTAAGCCTATATAAAGCTTTCATAGATCACTTTACATAAGGTATCATTGTACTGGGGTCTTCAGCTTTTAATGATTAGCTATATAATGAGGTGAAGTCCATTAAAGTGTGGCAAAGGTAACCGATCACAGAGATAACAGCTTAAAAAAGGATTTTTCACTGAACTAGAAGCAATTTATTACACACAGCTATAAGTGAAATGCCTCAGTTGAAGTAAAAGTTTTGCTACTTGACAGATGTTCTTCCCGGGAAAGTTTTTACAAATAAAATTCTGGAATTCCTTTTTTTGCTTAATTTGATTCCTTCTTACCCTTACAAAAGACATTTTTGAAAAAGCAAAAGAGTGTTTAGTTTCCCTGTACTACCACGAAAATAAATTAGCTCCAGACATATATAACGAGATGGGCAGATCAGGATTCAAAGCCTGTTTTAAAATGTATTGAAAAACCGCATATTTTTCAACCAATATGTTCCTAATGCATCTGCCCAGGGAAAAAAATAATCAACAATCATATACCTTTATAAACTTGGAGGAATTCTATAGTAGCATAGAGAGAATAGTTTCTGTTCAACACACGCAGGCCGTGTTCCCATTATAAGCTTATTGCAGTTTCAAAACGGTTTCAATCCTCACAGTTCCCACGTCAGTTTGGCTTAACACGCTTTCCGTGTGTTAAATCGCCCCAAAGCATTGTAAATGTTAATCCTCATTTCAACAGGTCTCACTCTGGTTCGTGCACTTGAAACGTTTTACATTTTTTACTGTGGGAACGGTACCGTGTTAAGGGATGAGAATGCTTGTTTAGGGTTTCCCTCCCCCAATAGCTTGCTTCCAAAGATAGTGATTTTGCTGTAAAAATCCACCCCTTAAAGCAGCCGCTACACTGTAGCAATCCAACAACTTCACACCTGATAATAATGTTGCAATTCTCTGCAATTTTGAAAGTTCTGACCTTTAAAAAAGGGAAAGGAATGGAAAGCAGCTGCAGGTTCTGTATTTAAGGCTGTGACTGTGGAGTGAGCGGGCAAAGGGGGCTTGAATTGCCGCTGCTGCTGTGTGCCCTGGGCAATGGGGAGAAGAGGGGAAAGAATTGCTGGCTGCCTGCTGCTGTTTTTCCTCCATCCAGGCAAGCGGCAGCCACCGAGCCACCCAGCTAGGCTCCGTGAAGGGGTCCCTTATGGGTGGCGCGTTCACGCCAGGAGGAAGAGGGCGGGGCAGCGCCAAAAAGCAGCTTTTAAAAAGTATCCACTTGAGTCCCCCCTTGAGTCACGTACGCCACCTACGATCCTCAGAATCCAGATCAAGTTGAAAGTAATGGGATCAGGCAAATTCGCTTTTGCATCCGGTTCTATTATTTCGGTTTAGGGAAACCGAATTAAGCTTATAATGGGAACTCCCGCACAGACTTATTTAATTGGTTTTTAAGACAGATTCTAAAAAGAGATGACAAAACAACAACAACATACAGACATAGAGTAAGCTAAAAAATGACATCTGATTATTCCACTGGTGATTACATTCAAATTCAAGGTTTAATCTTTAGCATCCCATATCTACACTTCCTGTAGGCATGCTAAAGATATTTATTCTCAAAGCCCAAATTCGGGATGTTCTTTTGTTTGCACAGAAAGTCAATGAAGGGTTCCAAATTTTAAAAGAGATGTTCTGCTTGGAAATATTGGGTGTTTCCGCATTGGCTGTGGAAACTGGATTAACCCAAGATTTAAGACACATTGGCACTTACCTTCCGCATTGCACACCTCATTTGGGACGCTTCCTGGTGGCCGCTTCTGCATTTTGGCGTGCGAGATCCATTTCTAAAATGGGTCTCACCGCCAAAAAAAGATTAAAATGAAGACCTAAAAAATTAGGTCTTCAATCTGTCTGCCTGGATCCGGGTAGAAGGAGTACGCTTCCACATATGGCCAGGCGAAGGGACAGATGTCCTGGTGTCCACCATGTTGGGAGGGCTGGAAGCAGTACGGCCTGCCTCAGGAGCCCCTTCCTCCCTCGCATGCTGCACGCCACCAGAAAAAGGCGATGACTGACAGCTGCCTGCTCCAGTCCCGTGGCTCCGGGGGCAGCATCGGCGGTGTGGGAATCCGGTGGACTTTTGGAATGGGTGCCTGCTCAGAAAGCCTCCTGATGGTCGGCGCTGCCTCCTGGGTCCTCCTGAACAGAACTGGGGCAACGCCGAAGAGGTAAAGAGGGGATCGCTCGGGCTCTCCCCTGGGGGGGCTAGTGAGGGCCTTGGAGAAGCTCCCCCTGGCTCCAGAAGCGATGATCCGCCACTCCTGGGGCGAGGGCGAGCCACAACAGCAGAGTCCCCCAGCTCGCCATGCTCGGCTCCAAGGAGCCAATCATGGCGGGCCGGAGGAGGGCCCCCAGGACATGGATGTGAGGCGACTGCTGTGCGTCCGCACAGCACCCACCTCAAATCCAGATCTAAGTCGTCCTTCCACCGCGTGTGCGGAAGGATGGGGGTGGGTGTAGATCCGTATCTCTTAGATACAGATCTGCCTCTGTAAATCCATATCTACCCTGCATCCGGATTTAGTAAATCCAGATCTATTCTAAACCGGATTTACTAAATCTGGATGAGGTAGATCCGGATTTACTGCGGTAAATGCAGAAGCAGCATCTGTCAGTGGAAAAACACCCCTAGTCCACCTGGCAACAAAACATCTGCAGAATGAAAATTCAGAGGAATCCAACCTGAGTTCATTACTATAGCAACACTCCTGATTAGATCTGCACATCCCTTTATAGGCCCAATTTCTGCTGAATAGCAATCTTTCTATAAGAGGGAGTCATTGGTTCTTTAAGGATATGCCCTTGGAAGACCATCTTTTACTCTACCATGCTTCAAAGAGACAGTCCAGGCACACTTCTAGAACATTCTTTTCAGGCTCTATATTTGAATTCAGGATTCTGGTAGTAGGTTGCTCAATACATATTCAGGCCCTTTCCAGAGGATCCCAAGATGCTGGCAGTTTCTTCTTCAGTAATTTCAACAGAAAATATAATATAGTTCTGGCACGAAGGGGTGTAGCCAATAAATGTGCCATGCTCACAGGCACTGGGGATGTGCACGGATGCTTTAAACATTCAAAATTCGAATGGAATGTCTTCACATTCAAATGTAAACATTTGATCGAGTTTAGAACGTTCCAAAACGTTCATTCGAATGATTCAAATCATTTGAGTGTACAGATACGTTTGTGTTACATGCATCATAGGTATCTGTATGCATTTGCACTTAAAATGCAGAACGAAAACGGGATGCATACGAAATGCGTACAGATACATATAACACATATGAATGTTGTCGTCATTCTTATCTTCAAATTCCTATTTACCATTCGAACGAATAGATTCCAGTGTATCGGATTCGAATCGGTTTTTGTTGCATCTGTATTTAAAACATTCAAATTGAATTGAATATTTTGACATTCGAATTGAGTCGAGTTCGAATGGGAAGAAGACATTTGTGCATGTCCCTAACAGGCACTACCCCCCTTCCATGAGTATGGGTGGAGGGGCAGTTGGGAGTTCTCAAGTCTGCCTCCTATTTGAGACAGAAATAGCTGTGGAAATTTTGTTCTAGAACGTCTCTATTGTGTGTTCTGTTTACCTTCCCCTTCAAATTTCCTCCACCTTTTACAAGTGGAGATGAGCTATTCATATCAGTTAATATTATCTTTTATCTGTCAAGTCAGGCCAAAGCCAGTGTGAAGGGCTATTCGAGATACAGAATTATAAGGACTGCCACCCAGCCAATGCCCAAAGGAATACAGGGATCATTGTACTCTCTATTATATTTTATGCTTGATTTTAAATTATAGCAATTCTTTGAAAATTGCATGCAAAGTTAGCATTCAAAAATCAACACTTCCTTCCTTCCTTCCTTCCTTCCTTTTTATCCTGTTCTATACTCAAAGGGCAGGCAACAGCAATAGAAAACAAAATATAAAATGAACATATTAAAAATAATATGATAGTAAAATGATAACTGAATGAAGGGAGGGAAAGATGATCTTTCCTAAATTCAATCAAAGGCTAGGTACATAAGTGTGTTTTTAACAATTTTTAAAATGTATTAATTGAAGGTGCCTGGTGTACTTCATGGATAAGACTATTCCATAACAAGGGGGCCATCAACAACAAGGCCCTACTCCAGGTCCCACTCCCTCAAATACTAAAGGAGGTGATATGACCAGGGGGCCCTCCCAGGCAAGTCTATATGGGAGAAGGCATTCCTTTACATATTTGGGACTCAAGCCATAGAGGCCATGAACCTTCACTTTAAACTTTTCTTAGTCCATCATCACAACTTTTCATCTCTATTCAGCTCTTTCCATCTCAGGCCGTCAGGAGTTAAGTCTCAAGCTCAATTGTTCACGCTATGGACCCACATAAGATGGCAGAATAAAACTTGTTTTGTGGTTATTAATTCAGTGTCCCAAGGAAGCTGATGAGGAAATATGTGTGTAGTGCACTGATTTATTTCAGTCATTTCTGTACTTAAATCCCTTAAGGGATTGTTGGTTAAATGAACACCCTGCGTGCCGAGAGCAGGATCACACAGGCAATGTAAATATCAGCTTATTTACTGTTTCTGGCTAATATAATTATATGCTTTCTCACTGATAGATGATCTGTTAATTAGCTGGAAAAAGCATTCTGATTGGGGTGACTGCTTAACTAAATTATTTAATAGTCCCACATGAAGGGCTGCTGGAGGGGGGGGGGATTGCCACCGAGGGGGCTCAAGGCTTTTCTTATCTGTTTGTCTAAAGAAATTGTCTTCATTGACCTGCAGGTTAGACGCGCTAAGTAAGTGTAACTTTAGTAAATGTGATGAAGACTCAGGATCAAAACAACATACTTTAAAAAACAAAACAAAACAGAGCTTGAAGATACATCAAAGCAAGACTGAAAATGAAGATCTCCCCAGCTGAGCTTGTGAAATCTACTGACCTTAATGGACGTGAGCAAATCTAAATATATCAACCAATGTAGCACCATTGACAGGGTGGATGGCTGTCCAAGAGAGAGGCACCAGTCCCAGCTCTGGTACCATAGGACGGTGGACCGCAAGGGGGGGATTTCCCTGCCAATAGTGTAAAAGGCAGGAGATCTGCCTCTCCTGCGCTGCTGTTCTGGGGGCATTTACACAGCCAGACCCCGTTCCCACTGGGACTTTATTGCGTGTTGAAAACATTTTGAAAATTGTTTGTCCACATTGAAAATTAGCTTCCTGCACTTTCCGAGGAGTAAATTGGGGGAAAAAAATGCATTTAAAAAACCCTTGTTTAAAGGACTCTCGCTCCTGTTTTTGTTTTTAACACACTTTCTTTTCCCTTGGGGAATGCGAGATTCACAGTATCCCGCCCGCCTACTTGCCCTTTCTGGCTGCGCCACTGCCGCCCCTACCTCACTGCGCCGCCGCGTTGGTCACACACCTGCTCGCCTGCCAGCCCGCCTCGGTCGCCTGCCATTTTGCCACCACTGGCCTTTCAGGCTGTGCCACTGCCGCTGCCTTGCTTGCTCGGCTTTCCACTGAGCATCCGTGGCACTCCTGGGGCATGGGGAGGAGGAATGGTGGGTGGGTGGGTGGGCGGGCGGGCGGGCAGGCAGGCAACCGAGCCCTGCCCTCCCTCCCTCCCTCCCTCCCTCCCTTCCTTCTGGCCACACTGCTGCTGTGCTCCAGTTTTTAAGGCAGAATTAACAAAAAAATGGGAACACGCGTAATGTGTGTTCGCATCCATTTTTGTTAATTCCGTTTTAAACAAGCCAAGTGGAATCACGGCCGACATGGTTCCAGCATCCTTGTTCAGAGACGCACAGACAGAGTCCGCACCCAGATGTGGTGACTTATTCCACCGTGTCTGGCTTTGCCAGAACAAAGCATGGATATCCCATAATACCAAAGCTTTATTCTAGAATATCTGAATGCAGCCAGAAGGTGAAGGGGAGTGACCTCTCTCAAGCAGTTGAGGGCCCTTCACTGTTGTGACAGCTGGGAAAGATTTTTCCCCTTATTCATCACTGGTCTGGTGGGTTTCACACAATGATATGAGGCTGCTGCTGCCTTAGAGATGTTGCCACCGCCACCCAGGGAAAATAAGAGCCACAGAAATATAGCTGTAAAGGCATGCCATAGGGGTGAGGTGTAGGGCCCATCTACACCTGTGTTTTAATCCAGCCTCAGTTCACCTTCAGAGAGAATGCATCAGTAAAGAGACTAAGTGATTCCCCCACAAAATTATTTAAGCCAAAAGTGGATTTTCAGAATTAGATAAGCCAAAGGAAAACAACTTTGTGGATGTTTCTCTCACTCTGAAAGTGGACCAGGGTTGGGTTAAGACATGGGGCGATTTTGCTTTTTCCTTCCCTTCTGGGGGTTGGGAAAGGTAAAATTGCTGACAGGTCTACTAGCATTCACACTGACAAATGCTAGTATACACCATCCCTCCCGTGACACAACCTGTGATGCATCAGGGCACCTGTGCAGCATGTCAGGTGACCATCCAGTATGTCTTCTAAACCAGAAGACGTGTGAATGGGACTGCTCGTAGACTTAACGGCTCTGGCTCTGGTGCAGGTAAAGGTAGGTTCACATATGGAACACTTAATCATGCTCCACATATAGTCACTTTATGTTGCATTCCTGGCTCTGTCTGTGAGTGCACTGTGAGGTGACTAGTGGGCCAGATGAGGAAAGGCCCATGGGTCCTCTGTGCCCCAAATATGGCTAGAAGATAACCTAGGTTTGGTCTAGTGGTTAGGAAGTGAGACTCTTATTTGGGAATACCAGGTTCAATTCTGCCCTCCTCCATGAAGCCACCTGGGTGGCCTTGGGCTAGTCACAGCTCCCTTGAGCTCTCACAGCCCCACCTTCTTCTTCTTCTTCTTCTTCTTCTTCTTCTTCTTCTTCTTC
>MTQE01001725.1:3368891-3393323 GCA_014337955.1 Aspidoscelis marmoratus
AAAAAAAAAGTTGCTCTTGTTACTGTTGAGAAATTGACTATCTGTAGTTGGAGACAGTTTGAATTCATCTGTTCTTTAAATGACGCTTTTCAAATAGTTTTTTACTTTTGGCTACCCATTTGATCGAAGCAGAAAGGACAATAAAAATAGTTCTGGGAAGAGTGTTTGAAGCTATAAGGATTTAGACTTTTGCAACATGTTTCTGATAATTTATTTTCCAGGGGTGGGGGAAGCTCTCAGACACAAAAGAAAAAGATTGAAACCTTCTGATTAATTTATGCTTTCCCATTCTCTTTAAACACATTATTTTCTCCAAATTCATTTTCGTGATGTCAGGACCAGGGACACCAGCTCTTCCTTTACCATCTCATTTCCAACCATTCATTTGTTTCTGTGTATTGTTTATCTAAGAGACATTTCTCTTTCACTTGGTATATTCATTATGAAATAATTCTCTGAGAAGATACAGGCCACTGATTTTTTGCAATTTGCATCAGCACACCCTTAAGTTATGTTGAAAGCTAAAGCTTTTTGGTCCTCTTGCTTCAGAAGTGCATTAATATTTCTGTGACCTTTACTGGATGGTAGACAAGAGGCACGAGGAATAAAAATAAGACACATAGAAACGATGGAGCGCCTGAAATTTGGTATTTGAATGGTTCTGAGCAAATAATGGGAAACACACAGTTTATTATGAAATGAGCGCAACAAAAGTGTAAAATAGTTTGCCTGGGCTTATTTAGGTTTTAAATGTGCATCTAAGGCATAACAAAAGGGGCATCACAGAGGGACTGTGTGTGGCCTTATAGTCCCAAGCCTTCTCTAATCCATCTTTTTGAGCACAGAGGGGAGGGGCAGATGGGTGTGTGAACAATCTCACCTCAGAGCCTTCTCTCAGCTGCCGCAGAGGCCCCTCGGAGACACTTTATGTGTGTGCCTGATCACAGCTTTTTCTCCAGGTGAGCTAGTTTGGTCTAGTGGTTAGGGGAGCTGGACTCTTATCTGGGAATACCAGGTTTGATTCCACCCTCCCCCATGAAGCCAGCTGGGTGACCTTGGGCTAGTCACAGCTCTCTGCTGAGCTCTCACAGCCCCATCTACCTCACAGGGTGTCTGTTGTGGGGAGAAGAATGCTTGTCAGCCACTTTGACTCCCCTTGAATAGGTGAGAAAAGCAGGGTAGAAAAGCAGCCAGCTCCTCCTCCTCCTTTTCTGTGGCCTTAGTTCCAAGCTCGTGTTGAACCTCTGAGCCCTGACAGCTGGCAAAGAGCTGTTTTCACAAAGGGAGTGTGGAGCATTCCACTTTCTCGTTATTTTTGGCTTCTTTCTTCTCCTCCATATTTTTCCTTTTCAGCTTGGTTGTTGTCCTGAGGACTTGGGACTGAGGAAACTCATTGTCTCCTTCTGCCTTGTGGAACCAGAGCAAGAAGTCCCAGCTTCTCTGAAGTTCCTTGCTTTTTTCGCCTTTTGCTGCCCTTAAGCCTTAGTTTTACTCAAGCTGAATTTTACTTCTATGCTGCTTTGAGGCCCCACTGAGCTAAATCCTTGAGATAGAGGGATCTTTCTTCTTTCTTTCTCACTGTTGTCTGGCTATCTTGGCTGGATATCTGCCACAGATCCTGGGATCTCTGTTCTGAGCCTGAGTTGTCTGAATATTGGCTGGTCCATCTTTGGGCTTGTGTTCCAAATATATCGAAAGGTAGTTGCCGGTGTTCTCCTTGGTGCTGCCCCTAGAACCCCTGAGTCTTTGATGTCTGGTCTCTGTGTGTGCTGAAAGTGAGAGCAAGGCCCCTTCTTCTATCACCATTTTCCTGTCAAGCCTGGTGAAGAAGACTATTTTGAGAGGAGAAGACCCCTTGTGGCTCTTGTTTTTGACTTAGGAAATGCCCTATACACTTTCTCATACCTCTTTCTTTCTTTCTTTCTTTCTTTCTTTCTTTCTTTCTTTCTTTCTTTCTTTCTTTCTTTCTTTCTTTCTTTCTTTCTTTCTTTCTTTCTTCTCTGCTCTTGACTATTATTGATGATTGCCAGCTAATTCTGACAGGCTGATGCCACTTTTCCTGGTTCTTAGTTTTTGCTGAGTCTTAATAAAGCTTTTTATATTGTACTGAAGAAACTGTTGTGGAAAATACTTTCTCTTGCTGCTTGCTTATCTCTGTTGCGGAATGCCTACCGATTTGTCATTATTAAAACCTACATGCTTCAATCCTTTTTGGGCCAATGGCTGGACTAATTTCCCCTCATAAAATACATCTCCAAACATGTTCCATAACATGATTTTGTCCCAAGCCATGGTTTTCCTAATCTGCATTGGTCTCCACTTCAGCAGGGCACCACAGACCCCCTAAGCACAAATAGCATCAGTCATTCTGCATAGAAGCCTCCCAAAAAAGTTACAGTCTCCTTTTTTCCAGTTCCTAAAGGCATTTAATAGTAGAATATAGGAAAGGTAAGATTTTGGGGTACAAAAGGAGAATGATAACTCTAACATAGGGTGAAATTCATTCCTAATTGGCCACCTGATATTATCAATCTCTCAGTCAGTGGAGGGAAAGAAATGTTGGCCAATCCATTGCCAACTTGAAGGTAGTTGGCCAGGAGAATTCACTGTAAAGTAGTGGGGTCTTCCAGCCACACTACCATAGGGATGTGCACAGATACTCGAAAATTCAAAAATCTGATCCGAATTCAACGAATATTGACATTCGAATTTGAATCGGATTTTCAAAAATCCAAATTCAATCGAATTTTGAATATCCACAAATCCGATACAGATTTTCAAATAATTCAACTGAATAGATCCATTTATATCACATCCGAATATCAGGTTATTTGTGCTTATAACATGGGATGACAATGGGATGCAAACAGGATGCATGTGAATTCAGAAATTGGATACGAATGTTGCTGGCATTTGTATCATTCGATTCGAATTGGATTTTCAAAAATACAGATTCGGATAATCCAGATTCGAATTGGATTTTCAAAAATACAGATTCGGATAATCCAGATTCGAATTGGATTTTCAGAAATTAGAACATTTGAATTGGCTCGAATTTGGAATGCAAAAAAAAAAATGCATTTGTGCACGTCCCTACGGCACCATAGCTCAGTTGCTGGAGCAGGTCAGAAGCATCCTTGTTCTGTCCTTACTCAGAGGTTCCCTTGAGTAACTGAAGTTCCCTTGCTCCCTCTTCACCTCCAATGAACTCTCTTCATTTCTTGCTATGCTGTTGCTAAATCAGCCCAGAAAGAGCAGTTTGCCTTGCTGAGTTAGATAATCTTTTTTCCGGCAGCTGTAAAGAAATACTGTTGCTTGGCTGTTTTCACACTAGCAGTCTCCTAAGCTGGACAAACCTTTCGATACAATTAACTACATAGCTTCATAAACCCTGTTCATCTTTGCTGTAATAATGCAACTTATTCTTGTAATTAATTCTGTTAATTCGAGTTTATTTCTTTACTATTAAAAACCGGAGAGACTTGAATTTCTCTTTCCCACCTTCCTTCAAGTTCAGCTCGATAACTACCTATCTATGGGTGTTTTTGCACAAGCACTAGGAACCCATCTAAGACCCCATTAGGAACGCAGTTGGTACCAATTGGGAAGGCCCTGTCCTCATGTGGACCCCATTTAACAATCCATCTACAAGGCCCTTTCCCCACAAGGGCAGGAAAAATCCAGATTTAATGGGTCCTTCAGGCCTTTAAATCCAGATTTCCTGAGGACCTGTTTATAATTGGATGTATGTGTGCAATAGGGGTGAACAGGAATGGGTTTTTTGCATTTGAGTTGAATGCAAAATATTTGAATGTTTAAAATGCAAATGTCAAAAAATCCGATTCGAATCAGTAACATTCGAATTTATTCATTTGAATGTTAGATTCGTATTTAAAGATACGAATGTCGACAACATTTGTATCTGTTATATGTATCTGTGCGCATTCCGTATGCGTCCCGTTTTCATCCCGTATTATAAGTGCAAATGCGTATAATATTTGTACAGATACGTATTTAATACATACGTATCTGTACATTTGAGTCATTCAATCATTCAATGTTTTGGATCATCTGAAATTTGTTTGAATGTCTAAATTCGAATGTCATTAAATCTGATTCGAATTTGAATGTCAACATTCATCGGATTCAAACTGGATGTTTGATTTTTTTAGTATTCGTGCACTTCCCTAGTCTGCAACACTTACCTTGAGATGGGATCCCAACGTCCGGGGGCTGGGCCAGCAGGAGCAGAGCTGCACACACTTAGGCTCTGTAGCTACGCGTGGTGTCCCTACCTGGGGGGAGGGGGCTGCAATCGTTGCCCCAATGCTCCCCCACCGCTGCCCCCCGCTCCATCCCAGCACCAAAGCAGCCTCCTGGGGGGTTGTTGTCGACATTGGCAGCAGCGATGACAGTCAGGTGGCTGCAATCACCACCTCTGTCATCTCCGCCATACCCCCGAAGCTGCCACCACCTCCCCCCTCCTCCTCTGCCATTCCGGGTGGCTGCGGAGGGACGATTGCCATGGCACTCAACTTTCCACTGCCACCCAGAGTGGCAGCAACGGTGGCAAGCCCCCCATGTGGCTGCTTTGGTGGGGGGGCAGGCAGCGGGCCCCAGGGCCAAAGGGTGCCCGTGATCCTCTGGCTCCACCCACCACAGGCTTCGTAGCCGCTGCATAAGCAGCTACAAAGCCATGCCTCTCTGCTCCACCCTCTTCTGGCTCTGCTGAAACGGAGCACTTGAAAGAGTGCCGCAGCATCGAGGGTACCAGTTTGAATAAAAGCCTGTGGTGGTATGTCATGAGATTAATCAGTTCAGTAATTTGGGATGGTTCGCGAAATGTTAGTTCAGATTTTAAGAAAGTTATGGGGGCCACACCTCCACATACACCTCCAGGGTATCGTTCTCAACCCAAAAAGGTGCCCGCTGCCACCCTCTCTCCATTTTTAGCAGCAGTGGGCATCTCACAATACCAGCGTGGACACCAGTGAAGGTGGCTTTTGTGCAGGGTGCTCTTTTGTGCCTTGCAGAGATGTTCCTTGGCAAATGGTGCTTCTTTCAGCGGCCCAAAACAAAGCTGCCTCCACTAGAAGTGGAAACATGGCCAGGATTTCAGCTATTTTGTAGACAGATGAACACAGGCTCATGCTCGGTTTCATCTTCTTTCCTGACCCACATGGACAGCCTGGAAGACTCTGGGATAGGAGTCTTTACTACGGATGTGCACGGATGGTTTATTTTGCATTCAAATTTGAATTGAATCAAATGTCAAAACATTCAATTTGATTTGCATGTTTGAAATCCGAATGCTAAAAAACCCAATTTGAAACCAATACATTCGAATCTATTCATTCAAATGTTAGATACAAATTTGAAGATACGAATGTCGACAATATTTGTATGTGTTATACATATCTGTACACATCCCATTTTATCCCGTATGCGTCCCATTTTCATTCCATACTATAAGTGCAAATGCGTACAGACACATATGATATTCGTACACATTCAAATTCGAATGAATGTTTTGGAACATTCAAAATTTGTTTGAATGTTTAAAATCGAATGTGAAGACATTCTATTCGAATTCAAATGTCCACATTCAATCAAATTCGATCAAATTTCGAATGTTCAGAACATTCATGAACATCCCGAGTCTTTACTGCAGAATAACAGCAACAATCATGATAATATGCTCTATTAAGTGTACATTTATTAGTGTCTATTTGGATGAATTCTCAAACGTCATATGAAATCTGGCATGTCATCAAAGCAAATATTTATGAAGGGCTGATTCTGTTCCAATTTTAAGGAACAATCTTTTTCATAACCTTTTTGATTTTCTATGGAAGCTTGGCGCTGTCCTGTTAGAAACAAATATTTTCAAACTGCAATTCTTTCTTTCTCCTTCTTATTGAAAGCATTTTGAGGGTCAGT
This sequence comes from Aspidoscelis marmoratus, assembly GCA_014337955.1. Lineage (NCBI taxonomy): Eukaryota > Metazoa > Chordata > Lepidosauria > Squamata > Teiidae > Aspidoscelis > Aspidoscelis marmoratus. The sequence goes on from MTQE01001725.1 coordinate 3,374,832, forward strand.
GGGCGTGAGAATCTGCGACAAAGGTCCTCGGTGTGGGAACTCAGACGGATGGCCATGCTTTGCAATGTACCTGCAATGGCAATAGAAGAAATGCATCTTTTGTGCATTTGAAGTTCCAGGTTATGACCACTAGGAGAAAGTGGTGAAAATGTGACCCCATTCCTACTCAATGTAACTAAACGCTAATATACTATTTCGGGGTTTGGGGGCTTATGGGTGGTACTCAACTTTTGGTATGTGAGTGATGTTCACATGCATTTTCACAAAGGTATGAGGGCTTCTTACCTGTGGTAGACTCTTAGACTGCTGTGGCAAATATGTAATTGTAGTTCTAGTTCTATGTAATTAAGATCTTCCAATTATTGGGAAAGTTGATAATAAGAGACAATAGGACTCTTTAATCTGAGCCCAGTCTGAGCTCAATCAGCAGGGGCAGGCCCACCTTGATCCACATTAACATGCGGATAAGGTTTGTAATCCAGATTCTTAATCCAGCTTTCTTAATCCAAGTCAACACACACTAGTGCGGAAAGGGTTTACCATAAACTAGGGATGTGCACGAATGTTGTTGGCTTTTCGCATTCAAATTTGAGTCGAATCGAATGTCAATTTGATTCGCATGTTTAGAATCCGAATGCAACAAAACCCCATTTGAATCCGATACATCCAAATCTATTCATTAAAATGTTAGATGCGAATGTCGACAACATTTGTATGTGTTATATCTGTATGCATTTCGTATGCATCCCGTTTTATCCTATATGCATCCCATTTTTGTTCTGTATTATAAGCACAAATGCGTACAGATACATATGATATTCGTACAGATATGCCTGTAATACATATGCCTCTGTACATTCAAATGATTTGAACGAGTGTTTTGGAACGTTAGAAATTCATTCAAATGTTTTAATTTGAATGTGAAGACATTCTATTTGAATTCGAATGTCCACATTAGATGGCATTTTGAATGTTTAGAACATTCATGCACATCCCTACCATTAACAGCAAAGAAAATTATGTTTATATAAAATATAAATCACCTACATTCATATAACAATTAATTCATTATAATGATTCATAATAACTTTAAATTTTTATTCACTCTATTTCATTGCATTAGATAACTTTTTCTAAAGAGCACGAGCCATTGAGGGTGATTTGGGAGTAGGCTTGGAACAAGTTAGAATTGTTCCTGTTTAATGGAATAACTGTTTTCATTATACAGATGTTTGCTATAAGAACTATTTTCCGGCACCAATTAGGTATCTATAAAGGGGAAGAGTGAATATCTATAATTTAGTTGGCTCTCCCTCTGAGTGCTTCCATTCCACTACTGCAGAGACAGTGAAAACAAAAACATCTTTGCTGATATTTGGTGGGAGGAGGCTGTGGAGGTGAGCGGGACTGGGGCAAAAAGTGAGAAGGCCGCAAAGGGCTAAAGGAGTGAAAAGTTGCACAAAGGCTCGATAATGTACAAAAACCTGGGTTGTGACTAGGGAGGTCCATTTCACTAAGGAATTATCTGAGTGGGACGTCATATCTGAAGCTACTCGGAGTTTGGCCCTAACTCCAGAAATTCTCCCCTGATGCGCACCGCTGGGTGGCCTCATTTAAAGCCAGGCCATGGCAGCAAGTCCCAAGTGGTGTTGGATCAAGGAAAATTTGCCCGTCTAGGGGTGTGCATGAATGCAGTTTTTGACATTTCATTCTTAACAAATCAAACGTTCAAAAATCCAAATTTCTCCAGATAAGGAAAAATGAATTTCCAGACATTTGATTCGATACGAATACATTCGTATGAATTAGTTGACATATTCAATACGTATCCAATGACACACATCCCGTACGGATGTGTATGAATACATACGCAATGCGTACGTACCCATACAGATACGGATGTCTGAAATATTCATATGAATAACTCAAAATATTTGTATTTGTTCAAATTCAGAAATTTGAATGTCCAAAGTTGTCTGAATTCATACAAATAATCAATATTTTGAATATTTGTGCACATCCCCAGGATCAAGGAGGCCCTACCCTTGTTGGTCCTGCCCTGTCTGCACAGAACAGAGCAGGATCTGGATTAAGAGACCCTTAATCCAGATCCCTGGTAGTACCATTTAATTGGCGCTATCAAAGGATCAATGTTAGGAATTTACATTCCTACCTTTTGGATGCCCGTGGTTGGTCACTGTGAAGCTTGCACGAGTTTCACAGCCCTGGGGAAGCGTAGGCTGGATCTGTGTTATCAGTGCAGATAGCAGCGATACAGCTCACTCCTCCACACAATCCAGATCAGTGGGCCTGTTATTCTGGACCCACTGATCCTGATCTACTTGAGGTAAAGTTTATTGACTTCTTCCTAAAATGGTGGATTCTACATACCGTTTCTCTGACTGATGCAAAGAATTTCTAATGGCTACCAAACAATCACGTACCCCACTCACTGGAAGAGCCACTTAAAACAGAATTTAACTAATTCCTCCAAACCCAGTTTCTAGAAAAATTACCACCACTAAGGCAAGTTTCATGGACAAATATATCAGGATCACGGAATAAAGAAAATATACACCCCTTGCAACTTGAGGCTTGGTGGCCCTGGAAGTGGTAAGGTAGGGACAGACAATGGGTGAATGCTCCATTTTGATGTTCTAATCTCTGTTCTGGTTTTCTGTGGACCACAGCTCACTTTACGAACACCAAAACATCTAAGGGTGCATCCCCATGGGCTCCGTTTACTTCAGAGTAGATTCAGGGCAGCCCCAATGCGAATTGTAGCTCGCATTATCACATCTCCATGGGATTGAGGACAGCGTGAGTTCAAGTTGAATCCGCTTGTCCCCATGAAAACCGCAGTAAACCCCTGCATTGGGGTTCACCTTGGAGCATCCCCACGAAAAACCTCTAATCCGGGCTACATGCCGGACAAATGGCAAAAATCTGCAGCAGTACTCTGGGCTGAGGTAACCCGCTTTCTATTCACAATGTTTAAAACAGCATAAAATAATTAAATGACAGGAAATGTGGCTTGACCTGCAATTTTTCCAGATATCTGTTCTCTCAGAATTCCAAAGGGAACATGAAACCGGCTGCTGGTGTCCAAGAATTCTGTGTGCGTTTGTGACAGAATTTCACTCCCCCACCCCCGCATCGGCCGCAAAAATGTCATGCTTAATATTTAATTGTTCTTTAATGAAATAACTGTAATTAGGATTCTAATGTATCTGAGCAAATTAAGTAATGTGCCTCACACTTACCCATACATTCGTGAAATTATTGATGGCGATGCTGGTGGGAGATTAGAATTTGCTGGTTGGGTGGCTGACCAATGAACCTTGCCAGTGTATCCAGAGGTGTTTGGAGAACTAAGGGGGAAAGTTAAAGGGAGAAATGGAATTGATTAAATGGGCACAGACTTGAAATAATGACTTCCTCATAGCTGTAATTAAGGCAAAAGTGCTGCTTTAGCTTGCTGCATATGGGATAGGTACGGTGAGCAAAATATCTAAAAGGGAGATTATTTGAGCTGGTGCAGAAGAAAAATAGCAGGCTACGTTCACAGTGCAAATTGTTGTTCGGCAGATTGTCACAGGGCTCAATTCTTTTCGAGAAACAAAGATCCAGTTTACATTTATTTAAAATTCTCATTTGGTAATTTTCACATGAATGTCACAAAGCGCTTCAGGTAAGAATGCAACAACACTGAGCTCATAAAATGAAGCGAAAAGGGCACAAACATTTTGAACGTGAGGTGCTACCTCCACTATGTGTGCGTCCCCATGCTCCGAGTCTTGCAAAGTGAACATGAGTTCACCTTTGGGAGAGCCCCCATGCAAAGCCTTAATTTGGGCTACACGAAGACTGTTTTAATCATCTTACCAGAGCTCTGCTCGTGCTCATGACAGCCCCTATACCCACCTGACCGCTGCTCAGCTGACTGCAGGGAAGCTGTCAGGCAATCGTTTGGGGGTAAAGCAAGCCCTTACCTGGGTGATTGTGCACTCAGGCAAGGGGGTGGTGGAGAAAACCGCAGCATCCCAATGCAGAGATTTACCGTGGTTTTCATGGGGACGGGTGGGTACGGCTTGAACCCGCCCTGTCCTCCATTACCATGGGGACTCCTTAATGCGAATTAAGATTCACATTAAGACTGCCCCGAATCCACCCCGAGGTATTGGCAGCCCCATGGGGACGCGCCCTAAGACTAGATGGCCTCAGATGTGTTGAGGTTTCAGGGGATTTTACCTCAGCTCAGATACTGAGAGCTAGACAGTATACTGTACCCTGAACAGAAATTGGGGTCATTTTAAAATTGATTTAGGGAACTTGTACTATGCACCATACACCAGTTCCTCCATTATCTCTTCAAGGTATTTTGGCCTAAGACAAGGAGTGGCTTAGAAGGGCCTCAAATAGACTGGCTGTGTTCACACCTATATTTTAATCCAGCTTCAGACCACTTTCAGAGTGAGATAACACACTGTCAAACCGACAAGCTCGTTGTCTTTGGTTTTATCCAACTCAGAAAATCTCCCCTGGGGTTAGATCCCATGTAAGGAAAGTGACAAGTCACTTTGCTGCTGTGTTCTTCCATTCTGAAAGTGGACCAAAGGTGGATTAAAATGTAGGTGTGAACACAGCCAGTGTGTGGCCCTTGTATTCCTTCTCTAATTCATCTTTTCTAGCACAGAATGTTCTTGAGGGTGTGGAGTGGTAGATGGGTATGTGAACAATCACACCTCTAAGCCATCTCTGGAGCACTTTGGAGGTGCTTTTGTTTTTTTGCTGTGTCTGAACACAGTCTTTGTGATCGTTAATAGAAGTATCCAGGTAGTATTAGCATCTGTGAGATGATTATATGCTTAATACTTTTCTCCGTTTGTGTAACTGCAAATTTATCTGTTTATTACATTTGTGGCCCACCTGTCTGCCAAAAGAGTTTTTTCATTTTCATTTTTATTTTTTGGCAACACTTCTTACAAACTCACACTGATGGGACAAGCTTGTTTTAGATATCGCCACACTCGCTTGGAGGCCATAATGGATACAAAATTCCTGTCTTAACCCCAAATTTCATGTACACATGTACAAAGGCTCACCACAGGGTCCATTGGACAATCGAAGACACATATTATGAAGTAAGTATATCATGGATGAGCATTATCTTGCATTGTTTAAGTCCTCATAGGTAAACAACAGTGCCTGGCATAATACAAAATAGTGCTGAGGATTCAGCAACTGCCTCATTTAAAAGCAGAATAAGAATTTGGTTATTGTGGCATAATCTAGTTACAAACAAAATTCATTATCCTAGGAGACTGATAACATCTTAAAAGACTTCCAGTGCTCTCTCTGTCTATAGCTGGGTGAGCACCTTCTATCATGCTCCCAGCATTGGCCCCTCCCTCCCAACTGCCTCCAGACGGGCCATGAAGGAACAATCTTGCCTATGGGGAATGGAGGAGGAAAATAAAATAAAAGTTTTTACCTTTGCAAGGACTCTGCTGCCGCCAGAGCACCCCTGTTCCCTCCCACACCATTTTCCTTTTGTATCTTGTCTCTTTAGATTGTAAGCCTGAGGGCAGGGACCTGTCTAAGATTAATATAATATTGTAACCCGCCCTGAGACCTTCAGGTATAGGGCGGGATAGAAATACAAACAAACAAACAAACAAACAAACAAACAAACAGATAGATAGATAGATAGATAGATAGATAGATAGATAGATAGATAGATAGATAGATAGATAGATAGATAGATAGATAGATAGATAGATGTAGCTTGAGATAGCCATGGTGCCTGAAAGTGTGGAAATGGTAAATCTGTACTTCTGTTTCTTGTAACAAAAGACATGAAAAACAAACAAACAAACCAAATGGGTTAAGCTACTGCAATACCATTTTGAATGGTAAATGAGAGAAGATATAGACCAAGGCAACTAAATTATTGAAAACACAAAGGAGACATTGCTATGTATAAAATATCCATGCCCCAGAACAGGCAGTTTAGTTTATCCTAGAGGACTAAGCTGCTCACAGGACGAACAATCCACACGTGTTGAATAGTGTGCCTTGCGAAATCTGCTAACCTTTAACACATTTGAATTGTGCCTAATTGGGAAAAGAATACCTTGCAAGAGCTAGAAGGTAGGATGTATGTTCCTGCTTGCAGCATTTCTGGAATTACTGCTTGAAAATCCATTGTGCCTTCTGGCATATTAGGATTCTCTTTTCAGTTAATAACTGGGGCTTTGGTCAGACCGGGGGCCTATTCGCACTTGGCTTTATTCTGGAATATATCCCGGAATAGGGACTTGCTGTCCATATGCTAGTGCAGGCTTCAGCAGGCCAAAAGTGAGGTCTGCCAGAGCCTGCATTAGCAAGTGGACCACAGACCCCTATCCTGAGATATATTCCAGAAAAAGGCCAAGTGCGAATAGGCCCCAGGTGAAAGGCACACCAAGGCCATGCCCCCATGCAAGCTGTTTGGCTCTGATTGGGCACGCGTGTGACTGGGTGTGGGACCGAAATTGGATGTTGCCAATCCCCATGCCATTCCTGGCAACACAGGCTGGGTGTGGATACAGCCGTCCCCATGCAAACCGTGCCAAACCCTGGCTTGTTCCCTTGGCTAAAGTTATTGGATCTGTTGAATGGCTATTAATTTGTACGAGTGCACTAGACTTATAATACATAGATGCAATGATTGAGAAGAATTTAGAACCAATTTTTTTTCCCAATAAGGTGATTAAATAAGTGTGGTCCATGTGGTGCCTTTGTGTTTATTTAAAGTATTTAAAGTATTTATTGTATTTATTGCATTTCACATACATTCTGTTTTATCCCATATACATCGTTTTCATTCCGTATTATAAGCGCAAATGCATACAGATACGTATGTAATACAGATACATATGTACATATAGATACATATGTACATACAGAGAAGTACTATATGTAATACATACATATCTGTACATTTAGATGATTCAAATCATTTGAACGAATGTTTCGGAACATTCAAAATTCATTTGAATGCCAAAATTTGAATGTGAAGACATTCTGATTGAATTCAAGTGTCCACATTCAAACGAATTTGATTGGATTTTGAATGTTTGGAATATTCATGCACACCCCTACCCTAGACCCCTAACTGATACACTCATTCCAAGGACTTTCCCCACTTGTATTTTTCTTTGCGTTGCCTGTTAATCTGAGTACACTGTTTTTGCCTGCAGGCTTGGTCGGTGTTTGACCTTAGAAAAGGGATGCTGCTGTGGCTACCACAATGCACTCTGTTCTCGCTCCCTGCTTCCTTTTCCTTGGCAGGAGATTACTTTGCAAATTTTCTCCTTTCCCTTTGCTATGCACAGCAGGCTTTAATATTTGAAAGAAAGAAAAAGATTCCAAACACTTAGACCTTTGCATATGGGAAGATCTGAATATCCAGGCATCTGTATTTCTTTCAACTAAAGATCTATGTATCTGGATATTCAACGTGAACACAAAATAATTCCCCAGAGGCGGCCATATGCCCTGTGGTTTACTGCTTAAGCGTTTAAATAGCAGTTTCTGCCTTCGCGGTACTGAGAAGGAATCGGTTTTACACTTTTTAAATATATATATACAACTTTTACCAGGGATCCACAGAAACTATTACATCCTCCTGAGAAAGCCTTTCCTAGCACAATTGCTAATTGTCTTATTGCAGAGCAGGGATGCCCAATTCTTAATGCAGTTTAGCAATTTCGCTTAAACCTTTCGATACTGTTGTTTAACCCCACCGTAAACATATCATTTCTATTTCATATCCTTTTTATTTGACCTAAGGTGGATTGACTGAAAATGTCCACCCTATGGTTACAGGGCACAAATCTGTTTGCAAAGAGTTCTATCTAGAATTCTTTTTCTTTGTGCAGTGTCAAAGCTACACTTCATACTATGAGTTATTTTTAAATAATTTGAACCATTACATTTGCAGGAACTATGGACCTGTTCGCACTTACCTCTTAGTGGATAGAGCTCTCCCTAGGGATGCGCATCCACATATGGCCACCACTGCTGCTCCGGACTGAGCTCCCCTCTCCCTGGAGCGATCTAGCTGTGAGCTAGGAGAGGCTGGCTGGTCCCCAGGCAGTAGCATCCACACCTTCATCTGGGTGTGATGCTACAAGTGGATCTGGTGGCTCCCTTGCAGCTGTGCAGCCATGCACAGCGTCCAGATCATCATGGCAACATCCAGGCCGGGGATGTGCACAAATGTATTTTTCACATTTGAATCTGATTCGATCGAATGTTTGAAAATTCAATTCGAATCGGATTTCGAAAATCCAGATTTCCAAAAACCCAAATCAGATCCGGATTATCTGGATCCGTACATTCGTATATTTGATTCGTATATATCCGGAGATATGAATGTTGGTAAGACTTGTATCTGAAAGACGAATTCGCGCAAATTTGTATTTATCGCGTATTTAATCCGTATGCAACCCGTTTCCATCATGCATTAAATATGATAATGCGTATAATTTCGGTGCAGATTCGTATACGATAGATACAAATCTATGCATTCAAATTATTTGAAAATCCGTATCGGATTCTCGAAAATCTGAAATCCATTTGAATGTGTAAATTCAGATTTTTGAAAATTCGATTCGAGTTTGAATACCAACATTCATTGGATTTGAATAGAATATTTAGATTTTTGAATATCCGTGCACATCCCTAATCCAGGCACGCACTAGATGTTGCCATGGACCTTCCCATGGTGATCAACCCTACCTTGGCCTGCCTATTTGAACTTCAAGTGCCGCTGGCCTGGTACAAGGCTTTCCCATCCCTTGAATTGTGGGTGGCCATCACCGCACTGACCCTCTAGCAGTCTGGTATGGTATTATTACTATACAGTATCAGTTAGGTATGGGCAAAAAGGTTTTCTGTCTCAGCTTCCAGGTTTCAAGCAGGAATGGTCTTCAATGGCCTCCGCTATTTACTCAAAAATGCACAAGTCTACAAGTGTGTACTATGAAAGGGTTTTACTGAAAGGTTGGATGGAACAGTACATTTGTGAAGTAGGACCAAAGCAAGCATTTCTTGTGTAGATGTGTGTAATATACAGCTGGAGCTGTGGCTAGTTGCTGTTCCTTGTCAAGCGTTCCAAAGCAAAAATCAATAGTTTGAACTACATTTTATCATGTGAGATCTTGCCCAAAAGAGGAAGATACATGCACCTGCAACACATGCCCATATGCGAGTTCCCTTTTTCAGACAAGGTGTCATATGGTGGTAAAGAAAATGGAAGTGTGAATCATGAAGTGATTAGCCAGCATCTCCTTGCTGTCTTTCAGAGCCCTCGTTTGTACTACCGTCGTGCGCGCAAATGATACACTAAATTTCTGCAAACTGTAGGCAATGTCCTCATTATTTCAGCAGCAGCCTGGGCACACGATGCCCAATCCTCCACTCTGTGCGCAACTTTGCTACAGTTTGCATGAGGTTTATGCAAACTGTGTGCTCTGCAGGTGCTTTGGTGGTGTTTTCCCAAACTGTAGAACATGCAATTTGGAGCTGTGATGTAAATGCAGAGGGAGCCTACATTAACATTTAGGGCTGCTAAGCTGGTCTGCTGTTGTATGCATTGTAAATTAATTTTTAATTATGAGGTTATTTTTAACCACCAACACATGTCAGTATTGATTTACTTTGCACTTTGGTCACAAGGTAGATCTCTGATCTAGATTAAGGGCTCTATAGCTGTGAATTCACTGATAACACCCAGTTATTCAGCGAGGACATAAAAGAGACTGATGGGGTATCAACAACTATGGGGACAGGTGTCTTTTCGAAAGCCCAGGGACACAACATTCACATTCTGGAGGCCTTTGCTAGTGTAGATCACTCTGAAAATGGCACTAGAAGGCTTTCAGGCATCCTCTGCTGCACTCTTCCACTGGGTGGAGGAAAAGAAGAAGAGCTGGCTTTTCTACTCCACTTTTTTCACCCATTTAAGGGGACTCAATGTGGCTGACAAACCTTCTGTTCTTCTCCCCACAACAGAACACCCTGTGAGGCAGGTGGGGCTGTGAGAGCTCAGAAGAGAGCTGAGACTAGCCCAAGGGCTTCATGGGGAGGGCGGAATCAAACCCGGTATTCCCAGATAAGAGTCTGGCTCCCTGACTAGACCAAACTGGCTCACTCTGAAGTATTATGAAATATACCAGAAAACCCATACAAAAATCATACACTTGTACAGCTAAAGCATAGAAGAAGAAGAAGAAGAAGAAGAAGAAGAAGAAGAAGAAGAAGAAGAAACCCCACTTTTCTCACCCATTTAAGGGGACTCAAAGCGGCTGACAAAGCTTTCTATTCTTCTCCCCACAACAGAACACCCTGTGAGGTAGGTGGGGCTGTGACAGCTAAGAAGAGAGCTGTGACTCACCCAAGGTCACCCAGCTGGCTTTGTGGAGGAGTGCAGAATCAAACCTGGTATTCCCAGATTAGAGTCCAGCTCCCTACCCTCTAGGCCAAACTGGAAAAAAGGGGCTGGAGGGTTAAGTCACCATTTTGAGCTATGGCCTTGAATCCAGCTTAGCGTCACCAGTTTAACTCTACTTGTATGTGCATATACATGGGGTCTAGCAAATGGCAGATGAGCAGGAAATAGACATTGAAGTACTGAGAGGAAGCTTGACGAAGAATAATGTTGGTGGCCACAATGCATGGAGAGGAACTCTGAGAGATGAGTTTCCCACCTTGTTTTACATGGGCCTCATCACAGTACTTCAGAGGAGGCTCCAGGTGCCATCAAGAGGGTAAGGCTATTGTGTGTGTCGCCGAAATAGTCCCAGGCTAGTCTGAGTGGTTCATTTCATACAAATTGCAGCTCAACACATCCCTAAATAGTAGTAATTTGTCTCCTCTACTGTTTCTCAAGAATCGGATTTCTCAGTGATCAATGTGTGAATTCCCCCACCCAATTCATAAATCACCAGCAATTTATTATATGAAGTAGAAGTTAGGAAACTTACAAAGTTTAATGATATCATGTCATACGCTGCAAGGTGAGGCTGGTTTTGGTAGTAAACTTACATCTGCCAGAACATCTAATTCTAATTTTAATTAGTTATCAGTGACACAATAAGTAATCCTGCACAGACAAATAAAGTGGGCCTACCGACACATGATCTTGTGTCGGAATTACATTAATCAATGTAAAAAGAATTGATGCTGTTGATGGCATCCCGTTAAGCACTCTCCTTCCTCTTCTCTCTGAACAGCAGGACCTCTACAATGGCAACCCAGCCACATCCACAGGAAACATTATTTTGCTTCCATTGAGTATTAAATACCTGAAGAATGAGATTTCAGAAGGGCTTGTTATGTGAACTGGTTTGTACTGGGGAATTAGCTTCTAGGTCACACAACTGGGATGGCTGGTTAGCTGGTGTGGATTCCTAAGGGTACGGAATAAAGAGAGAGCCCAAACATGTTTGGAGTTTCCAACAGAGAACAATTTTTATTGAGAAAGCAGCAAGAAAATATTTTATCTTAATAAAACACAATTGAAGCCAATACAGTAATGTAAATGTGGCACTAGGAACAGCAGTTTGAGAGGCAGGGAGATTAATTTATCACTCAAGTGAAGCCTATAACCCAGCTTGGCTGTTTAAGCTCTCTCTTCAGCTCTCAGCTGCTCCTACACATCATACCTGATGAAGCTAGTTTCACAAAAATACAGTTGATTACTGTTACATTTTCTGTTGTTTGCTGCAAAGAAAATACTGTATTTTCTGGCGTATAAGACTACTTTTTAACCCAGGAAAATCTTCTCAAAAGTCGGGGGTCGTCTTATACGCCGGGTGTTGTCTTCTTATATGGCGAGTATATCCCAAACTCTATATTTTAACTGGAAAGTTAGGGGTCGTCTTATACGCCGGAAAATACGGTAATAGCAAGAAACTGGAAAACACACCATTCTCTAACAATTGATGGATGGTATGCAAAAGTGGAGGATATGGCTAACACAGAATTAATTACTTGTCAATACAATCAGTTGAAGGAAAGAAAACGTACTCATACTTACCAAGATGTCTGGCTGCCTTTCATAGGGAAATTAAAGCTTACTTATAGAGAATATGCTATTCCTAAGACTCTAGCTGACTGCCTCATTTGTTGACACCTCTACTGTATAAGAATATGATCTTATAGAAAAGAAGAAAAATTATATATTACTAAATGCGTTTATTGATTAGTCCAGTTGGACCATATCAAAAGTAAAGTGTACATATACCAAAATACAAAGCGGTAATACACATCAGTTATACATAAAATCTAATAAAAGGCCGACTGGCACAACAGACAAAAAATCCTAAGTTTTTTTGTTGTATTTAAAATATAAGCTGAATAAACACAGTTATTAATCAATACAGAACTGAGGGGAAAGGTCTCAATAATAAGAGGGAAAAAAACCCTCTAAAAAGTCAATGCTGAGGCCATGTTAATGCAATCCTTGAGGTGACAAAATCTGGGAAATTATACATAATAATAAATAAGATTCCAAGTTTGAGAAAAGTCTAGTATTTTAGGATCCAGTATATACTCTTTTCCCTGCATTCTGCTGTAGGTAAGACTCACTGTTTAAATTCTCTGATATCATTAGCTGACATAAGACAATCATTTAGGAACAGTATTCATTGAAAACATTGACGCATGGCCGTACAGACTGTTGGAGAAGTCTAACATTTTTGGTACAGATGAAAAACTTCCACATGTTCATAGGACACCTAGTGGACAAATGCATTCCTAGATGTTGTTTGTAAATACGAATATAACAAGCCAAGCACCGTGTCATCTTTCTGGGTAGTCAATGTTTTAGGCATGGTATTTCTTTGGGCTCTTCAAATTTTCATTCATGCGAATATTCCTGCCACTTTTATAATGATGTTTGTGTAAATAAGAGCTCGTTTTTAGAGAAATAATCCAAACCACTAAATCCCAAATTTTGTCATGAATACTGTAATTGAAACGCAGAGGCTCGCAGAGTGCTTGTGAGAGCTAATCACTTACAGTCTAAGCCCTGAGCAATCAGTCACTAACTTACGACTGATCCCAGGGCCTGCCCTCTTCGGGGCGCCGCCATTTTGTTTGCTGCGCCCTCCGTGTCTGCACGCGCGTCAGCGCCACCGCTATGATGATGACAATGCTCTGCGCATGTGCAGTCACATCTCTGGTTGTCGAGGTGCCAGCGTGCTTGCATGGCACTTGAGACGAGCCCAGACCGCCGGAAAAGGTTCAGATACTCGCCACTGGACATGCCAGGTAAAGGATTGTTTAAGGTTTGTAAATTAGCGCAGGTTGGTAAATTAGTAAACTAGTGCATAATTAGGGAATTTCTCCAGGCAGGGGCCACCTGGAGGCTGTAGCAGCTTCCTCAAGGTACAGGCCCCCTTCCCCAGAAGTTGCCTAATCATGCACTATGGGCTGTAGTGCAAATAGGCCCGTTGTCTTTGCAGGAAAGCAACGTACACTATTACCATATTATTACTAAGCAAAAATGCATGCATGCTTCCATGTTGCCTTTATTAGTCAAACTCTACTCCAGAGCATATTTCTCTTACCTGTCTGATCGTGCACCTTTTAGTTCCTTTTAGTTTGATACTTCTCTTTCCAGTCTCCAGGTATGACTTATTTCTTCTTGTTAACAACCTCGCCAATTTTTTAAAATGTTTTTTTTGCATGTGTCAGGAGTATGTGCAATAGTTTGGCAATTTCAGAAGCAGCCAGCCTGCAAGAGTGTGCATGAGTGTGTGGACACATGAGTGGTCTAAACGGGGAATCGTCAGCGGTCTTTGAATTCAAGAATCCCTTGGTGGGCACCTTTGCCATCGAAGTTCCATTTGCCGTGGTATCCTGGCTGTGAACCTGCAAAGCAAAAGTGCTGAAGAGTGTTTGGCCCACAAGTGGTGGAATAGAGTAGCTAACCTCAGCCAAAACAAGAAACAGCATACCTACCTGTTTGGGAAAGTACTCCTTTGCTTAGGCCAGGTAAACTGCCAGTATCCTGTGGCATGAGAAAGTATATAGAGAAATACAGTTCAGTGTGGTATTTATGTAGGATGACAGAGGCAAAATCATGACAAATAGGTCTGTAATGTATTTTCTCCTTCCTTTACCTACCTCCACATATGCTTTGTGGTGTTGGAAGTATGATGTTAAGTTGCTCAATCCAAAACTCTCCTGCTGGGATGCCTGTTAGGGTCCTACTCAGAGAAGTGTTAGCATTTCATCCAGTCTCCCATTCTGCCTTTTCATGCAAACTGCAGAGTTTATGCCCTTTTGCTCTTCCTGTTTGGGCACTGAAAATGTGGATGTGAACTGAACAGATATTGGATCTAAGACGTAGGTATTCCACTAGGATAATAATCTACTTTCTATAGTTTTAGTGCACAGTACTAGGATACGCCAGTGAAGATTTTCTATATAGGACTACAAATTATTACTAGAATGTTTCCATTTTTAATTCAGAATAAAAATGTAGCTCAAAACATTTGGGAAATATTGGTTTAAACCATCAAATAAATAGCGACAAATGTTCATTATTAGTACCGTATTTTAATCTCCAAGTTGGAATCACTCCCAATATTAGTAAAAAACCAGATTATTTAACATGAGTTGTTCATTTCTAATACACCGGAAGTATTACTATTACTGTTCTCCTCTTCAGTAATACAACCTCCCATTGTTTTTTTTTTTTTCAGTATTCAAACTGAACAATAGTGATTTTAGTTTAGCAAATCCGAAATGGGACTTTCTGGTGAAGGGCAGGATACAGACATTTGGAAATTGTTTTTGAGCTTCAAGTATGGGACAGAGGTTGACATGTAGCTGCTCATAAATATGAAAAATACTTCATTCCGTTTAGATAATGTGAATATTCCTGTGAACTTTTACCTCTTCTGAAATTTTAAGCATGAGTTCTAATGTAAGCTTAAAATTGGTTGATTGTGTTCCTGAGCTCAGTTTTTAATCATCCCAGAGGCCAATTCACACTTGGCCTCACAGCTGGAATAGGTCCACATCTGAGCTGGTGCATCTGCGCTGGCAGAAGGCATTTACAGCCTATAAGCGCCCCTGCCTGCCTAGATGTTCACCTATTGCAAACTAGCGGTCGTGCACAAAACGGCTTACCACATGCAACCTATCCCTAACCAGTCCTGACCCAAAACGTTGCTGTCCTGTCCACACCATGACCATTCACACCATTTCCAGGGTGAGGGGTCATCTGAAGTGTCACGCAAGTGTGCTGGAACCTCAAATGACCCTAACGCAACTGCACATATGCAGAATGCCATTGCCACCATAGTGGTGGCGTATGCACAGTTGTGCAGGGCACCGCAACCAAAATAGTGGTGCCCTGCCCAGGATCAGATGTGTGAATGGACGGTGGTGATAGGAGTGTGCAATTTGGATAGGGTTAGAATATGTAAACAAAAATGGATGATAGTTAAAATATATTTAGATAATAAGCTTAGGAGTGAAAGTGAAAAAATGAAGTTACGTTTAATTTTCTCAATGTAGTATTATGAATTGTGTAGCTTTTTCAATGTATTGTATTAAAAATTTGGAATTATGTATTACCCGGGGGGAGGGGGGAGGGGGGTTTAAAGCAATTGCAATAAAAAACTAATAAAAAAATTAAAAAAAAGATAGGAGTGTGCACGAATGGGTTTTTTTGCATTTGAATTCAAGTCGAATGAATGTCGAAACATTTGATTTGATTTGAATGTTTAAAATCCAAATGTCAAAAAATCCAATTCGTTTGAATGTTAGATTTGTATTTAAAGATACAAACGTCGGCAACATTTGTATCCGTTTTACGTATCATTTGAATGAATGTTTCAGAACTTCCGAAATCCATTCAAATGTCTAAATTCAAATGTTACAAAATCCGATTTGAATTCAAATGTCAGCATTCATCGGATTCAAACTGGATTTTCGAATATTTGTGCACTTCCCTAAGAGGTGAGTGTCTGGGTGTGAGGGGCTGGGGCTACCACGTACTAGCATTCCCTAGTGCAGTGATGGTGAACCTTTTGAGCTCGGTGTGTCAAAATTCGCAAGCTTAACTCGGGTGCTGTGTCACATCGAGAAATATCCATAATTTTGTGATATTTGTAGCTCTAGTAAAAAAGTTATATTTTTTGATATATGTATTTTATTAAAAGCAAAAACAAATAATTCTTTCCATTAGTGACTTTTGTTGCTAAATCTTCAATTGAAAGTTGGTATTTCGTGCACTTCAAGAACAAGCAAGCACTACACGCCCAGGTGCCAGGGTGACCATGTGTGTCACCCAAAAGGGCTTGGCGTGTCACCTGTGACACGCGTGTCATAGGTTGGCCATCACCGCCCTAGTGTGAACACTAGCGCACATTACTCTGTTCTGCACTTTTCCCATCCAATGGACAGGAAGGCAAGGGCAGAAATGCCCCAGGACTGACCTAAAATATTTTGCTTAGACCAGAGTCTGACTGGCTGTGCAAGTGAACCTTACTATAAGATTAATAACACAGGGCCTTTCTGCAGGCATCACACTAGAACTGTAAGACTAAATCCAGATTGGCTTGAACTGGAACAGCAGCAGGGGGAGGCATCTCCATTACCGGGCTGGATGGTGGCAAATATGTTCTGAAGAGAGACACAACGGATGTGCAACCACAGTTCCACAATAGGACTTGATGCAATTGGCTCACGTTGCTATCACTCAAATGCCTGCATTTGGGTAGTGGGGACAAAGGGTATTTGATGGCATTGTGAAGACACCATTGCTGTTCACACAAGGCATATTTGTGGACAGTGTGAAGTCACTATCACTGTCAATGTCTGAGTTGTCTTGGAAGAACTGCAAATGCGATACAAATGTACAGTACAAATCCCCTATGAATCCCCTGCGTATCCAATACGTATCCCCTATGTACCCGCTCTGAATGCGTCAAATTTGCCCTGAATCCACTTTGAATCTGCGCTCAATCCACTTCCAATCCACTTTTGATCTGTTGCAGATGTGACTGGCGCAGCCACTTCCCCACCTCCCCAGGTTCATGAATGTAACGAAGCTTCATACGGAACTTCCAATTTGAATTTGAATGTTTGAATTCAGATTAACTTCAAATGTTAGAAATAACTGTACACATCCCTAGACCTGTTTCTTAATAACTCTATGACAAGGAAAATTCCAAGTTTACTTTGATTAAACCTTAGCAAATTCCTACTAAAGAAGTAAAGAAATGAGTTTACATACAAGGAAGATTTCACGTAACGTGGCTTTGTAATCCGAACATTGCCGTAAGTAATTAGATCTACATAAGGGTTGTCAAGATCCTCAAAATTCTCTGCACCAACACAGCCCCTGTTTGGGGAAGCAAAAGGCAAATATATATAATTTATCACATATCTGTTCTGAGGCCACTGAATCTCCAAGTTTTCATTATTTATTCAAAAGACGCCCAAGACACACAGAAGTAAATTGCCCTGTGTACAGCTGTGTACAAAGATGAGCTGAAATCCAGGCAGTGCTTGCTGCAAAATAAATAATTTTTTTTTAAAAAAAAATGGACCGTAGCATTTTACAACAGATCTGGGAAACCTGAAAACAATCTGAAAACAGCTTTGGATCATTACTATTTCTGCTCTTATTTATGTTGTAAGGCTGAGCAAGAAATTATGGCAAGTTACACTGTGCCTTTCTAAACTATGACCTTCATCCATCAAATGGAGCAACTTACTAGGGGATTGATAAGGTGGTGTATCAAGCCACCTGTAGGACTTTACCTGAATGGTAAGCAGTAAATCATGGGATGGCCAACAAAATCTAGGTGGCAGGGTATCGCTGCACCGATGTTCTTCTCTTCGCCTAAACCTATTCTAATTTAGTAGTAAGAATAGGTTGGTATCATTAAACATATCAAAGGAAATGTGGTGCCACTCCCATTGCTCTGAGGCCTTTTCGCACTACAGCCGAACCATATCTGGTCCCCTAGAACCCACAGGAACCCTGGGAAGGTACGCAACAGGCCTGCCCAATAGGAGCAGCCGGAGGTGCGGCCCGGAGCTGTCATGGAGGGAACGTGTGAATGCACTCCTTCCCTAACAGCTGTGGAGCAGCCGGGGATGGCCGTGAACACCCTGGGCCAGGTGTAGAGCACAATTTCATGCTCTGCACCTGGAATGCGTGTGGACGCCCTGGGATGGGATGGGGTGGTTCCGAACAGAATCGCCCGCCCAGCAGAGCGAATGCTCCGTCCCAGGGTGTCCTACACGTGTTCTGTCAGCCTTCGTGCGAATAGGCCTCTAGTCTTCTGCTCTGCTGACCATCCTTGTGGATGTCTGGTTGCAACATATAATAAACATTTGCAAAATCTGATTCGGCACCGATAACCAAACATGGGGTGTTTTTCCACTGTCACTAGAAGTACCCATTAAGTACCC
>MTQE01001725.1:3436068-3452379 GCA_014337955.1 Aspidoscelis marmoratus
TAACTATTTTTCAAAACCAGTTTAAACTTGGAGCCAAAATGTATCACTTGTCCCCAGCAGGAAGTGGGGAGTTGACTGTCACTTCCAAAACAACAGGCAACTACTATATATGTATATACAGAATCACATACTTGGCAGAGATCTTACAGTCAAATGTTCTGGCAGGCACGTAGCCCTGCCTGACAGTACTCTCCGTATATCTTGACACAACAGTAAAACAACACACAAGCTACCTGGCATCTTTCAGCTGCATGCTATAAAATCTTGAGAAAAGACGTCCCAACTTTATCCAAACCGTTCCTATATTCCCTCTCACTCCTTCATGCTTATGAAGCACGCTCGTAGATTTAGCTATTGTCACAATACCTTAAAGAACAATACATATCATACGTACATAAGATAACATGCCAGAGACTAGGGATGTTCACAGATGTTCTAAAACGTTCAAAATTTGATCGAATTCGAATAGAATGTCTTCACATTCAAATTTAAACATTTAAATGAATTTTGAATGTCCCAAAACATTCATTCGAATGCTTCGAAGCATTCAAAAGTACAAATACGTATGTATTACATATGTATCTGTACAAATCTCATACGCATCTGTACGCATTTGTGCTTATAATACGTGACAAAAATGGGATGCATATGAAAGGCGTACAGATATGTATAACGAATGTTGTTAACATTCGTGTCTTCAAATACAAATGCTGTTGACATTTGTATCTTCAAATACGAATCTAGCATTTGAACGATAGTTTTGAATATGTTTGATTTGAATCAGATTTTGTTGCATTTGAATCGAATCAAATCTTCTCACATTCAATTTGACTCGAATTCGAATGCAAAAAAAAAAAAAAAATCGTGCCCATTCCTAAGAGACTTAACAAGATCTGACAAAATTCCTACAATTAGATCATCTTAAGTATTATTTTCCAGAAATGTAATTACTACATTTATATTCTGCCTTTTTTCTTGCAAGTTCGTGGTGGAAGACGTGTTTTTTTTTCTTCTGTTTAGTCTCATAAACAAATCTATGAAGATTATTATGCTGACATATAAGCTGTATCCAGAGATCATTTATTTATTCTACTATACTTGGATATTCTGGAACAAAGCCTGGATATTCCAAAATATCCATGTTTTATTATGGCGTATCCAGATATGGTGGAATAAGCAAGTGACATCTGGATGAATCCTTGGTGCTAGTAATCCAGAATTCCATATATTTGAGTGTAAATTTAAATCTTGGGCCTCTCACCCCTAAGCCAACATTATCTAGTATGTTGCACTTGCTAAGTGGAAGAAAAAAGAAACAGCAATAAATTGTATACTTAAGCCTGAACTTGAAGAACTCAATGGTTTAGGGCCATGTGATACATTGGTAGCTTCTATGTTTTAATCCAGCTTCAGTCCACCTTGAGTGTGGAAGAACGCATTAGCAAATAGATTAATCATTTTCTTTCCACATTTTCTTTCTAACCCTAAGGTGGATATTCTAAGTTAGATAAAACAAAAAGCAGTCAGCTTGTCTCTTTGCCAGTGTGTTATGCCACTCTGATAGTGGACTGAAGCTGGATTGAAATTTAGGTGTGAGCACAATGTGAGAGGGACAAGGCTGTGATTGCATGTTTTGATCTCCCTAGGCTGCATTTTGCAGGGCTGCTGTAGGTATAATTACACAAATTTGCAAACATTTGCATTTATTGGAGATCAGACGGCTTTGTCACTAACAAAATGCCTTTTGTTACTCAGTGGGTTTCTGAGTAATTCATTGTTGAAATGAAAAAAGTAAAAAAGCCAACATACAGAACAGCTTCCTGAAGTGTGCAAAGAATTGCCAAATGTTTTAAGACAGTGTTATTTTTCTTCCAGTGCAAAAATCTCTCAGAAATGAAAAGGGTTGAAAAGCTTTTGTTCAGTTTAGCAGTTCTGTCAATGCCTATAAAATAATGTGAAGAGGAAAGCTTGAGTAATAGCCTTGTATTTTTCTTCTGCAGCGTATTCTGATCCTAACTCTTACTATGAGTTCACTGCGCGATATCACGCTGCTCCATGCAACAGTATCTATAATTCTCACTTTGAGAAGAAGTTGCTTCAGGTACTGGCCAAGCTTCTTGTTGAGATATCATGTGAAGTTACATTACGCAGGTCAGAATGCCATCATGTGAAAATGCAGAGAGCTGGATTGCAAAATGAAATCTTCTTTACTTTCACAGGTAAAATGTGTTGCCTTTTGCAAAGTTGCTTAGAGAAAAGATTGTGTGATTTAAAAAGTGGCTTGAAATGAAGTGAGGAGCAATGTTTGCGTGTGCAAAGGGTTTTGGAAGTCTAAATGGAAAAAGAAAACCATCCAAATGGATAGTTGACTATATGTTGTAGCAGTTTTCTGGTCAAATAAATGGTTCTCAGCACTGCCTTAGGGTCCTCAGCACTCCTAGAGCTGCATTGATTCACTTACTCAAAAGTAATGTAAGAAGAAGTAAGCATCAAAATCTTGCTGAGAGGAGGTAGAACAGGGTCCTTGCTAGGAAATGACATTCCAATTCCAGCAAAAGGTGGAAAACAGGAAAAAATTACTCAAATGCAGTTTTGTTTCCATCATACATCTTCATTCATCCACAACACCCATAATACAGCCACATTCACCCTAACAAAAGGCCTTTTCGTGCTATGGCCAAATGGGATGTGTTCCTGCCTCCCTAGGTGCAAATGTGGAATCCGCCCCCACGTGGCCTAGCCCAAAATGGCCCCCGCGGAGGTGGGACGCCCCTCCCAGGCCTGCTGCCATTGGGTCAGGTTTGATGCAGGGGCGGGCAGGCCTGTCTTGTCCCTTCCCCAGGTTCCTGCATGCTCTATGTGATGGGGCCCGCAGCTGTTCAGGATGGAGCATGCGAATGCTCTCTGTCCCGAACAGCTGTGGGACATCCTGGGACAGCTGGGAATGGGTGTAGAGCGTACTTTCGTGCTCTATACCCGGAATGTGAGGAGGACACCCTGGGAAGGGCTGAGGCATTTCTGAACGGAACCGCTGGCCCAGCAGAGCGAATGCTCCGTCACAGGACATCCTACACGCTTTTGAGAGGCCCTTGTGTGAATAGGCCTAAGGATATGTCCCTATGTCACTGGCGATGGTAGCATGCACTCTCCAAGTAAAATGTACAAGACTATGATGACCTATGCCATGATGCACATAACTCACTTGTCTGTAGAGACAGATGACTTGTGGCTTCCATTTTCTGGTGAGGAACAGCGACATGGGAAGAACAGGAAGCGGCATTTTGTGGCAGCTGGGGTCTCCACAGAATGTTTGTGTGATAAAGTTGGGAGACAGTCCTTTTCACAATGAGGTCATGGTTTTAACATTTGCTCATCTCTCATCTTCCGTACCACTCTTCCTGCACTTTATTACACTTGAATAAAATAGGGCAGAGTGATGATATGTGTTGCTTCCTCCATCCTTGGCTAGGTTCTAATAGCTGATCACGGGTTCTGGGGAAGAAAAAGTCACTGTATCCCCACTTAGACAGTAGGGATGAGAGAACTAAAGAGGCTGTGAGTATCTCCACTAGCTGTTTTGCTGGTGAGAATGAAGGAGCGCTCTGGGCTTGCGGTCAAAGAACAAGGGACCTTCTGAATATAGTAACTATACTCCATGCGTGGTTCTACCCTCACCCTTGGAATACCTACTTGGGATGGAGTGATAAGCATACATGAGATAAGCAGTTCATGTAGCATGTAAGTCAAGGAGATCTTCAAAAGATCTTTGGGAAAGGGGTCTGAGATCCCTGTTGTCCAAAGCTATTCTAACCTGGTACTTCTGATGCAAGGCTACATTATAGGATGGTGGTTAGTGTGGGAAGGGAGAGATTGCAAATTACCATTGACCTTTGAAATTGGCAGACCATGGCACACCAAACCTACTTAAGCCCAGCCTGCAGCAGCTCCCAGCATTAAAAGATAATAAGAAATCACTCTTTTGCCTCTTCCTGTGTTGTGCATGCCAGCTGCCACAGGTGCTGTACATCATTTTAAAATATGCACAGTAGATATTAATATTTTCTTGGAACTGTCATGTTTTTTTCAACATTTGTCAAAAGAATTGAATTTGTTTCACTTTCATGTGAGTTGGCTGGCGAAATAATGGCAGTCTTATTCAAGGTGCGGAGGTGGTTTATTGCCATCAGTGTTTGCATCAAACCTGTGATAGGACTTAGATTGACAAACGAGTCTGTCTTAACAAGGAGGCTTCCTGAGATAACGCGCATATTTCGGGGTGTTCACGAGTGTGATTTTCGGAATCCCAATTCGATTCAAATGTTTAAAATTCAAATTTAACCAAATTCAGTTCAAATTCAGCAAATTTGAATCTCTTTGTTCGAATTTTTCATTCAAATTTTCACTCACGAATGTCAACAACATTTGTGGATACACATATACATCTTCCCTGGATCTGTATACATCCATACGCATCCGTATCCAACCTGTTTTTGTCAGGTACGGATCTGTGCAAATGCACACGGAAGCGGGAAAGATGCGAATCTTCAAGTACTCATCGTATACGAACCCACAGGCATATAAATGTCCGAATAATTTGAACAAATAGATTTGAAATTCAAAATTCAAATCAAAATTTTAAATTCAAATGTAAGGACATCGGATTTGAATTCGAATGTTGAAATTTGTTCAATTCAATTGAATTTTGAATGCATTCGAATATTCGTTCACATCCGTAGTGAATATACAATTCAAGCTGAATAATTGCTAAATGCTAAGTACTGTATTTTCTGGCGTATAAGACTACTTTTTAACCCAGGAAAATCTTCTCAAAAGTCGGGGGTCGTCTTATACGCCGGGTGTTGTCTTCTTATACGGCGAGTATATCCCAAACTCTATATTTTAACTGGAAAGTTGGGGGTCGTCTTATACGCCCAGTCGTCTTATTCACCGGAAAATACAGTAGATAAAAACAACGGTACTCAACTGAAGAGCTATGCTATCCTTTTTCAGGAGCAGCATTCGTATAACTATCGTATATTTCATATCACAAGACACAGCTAAAGTTTACAAAGGAAGATTTGGGAAATATATTTTTTAAAGGTAATATTAGGACAAATTATTTTGTCCTAATATTTGGGAAATATATTTTTTAAAAGTAATATTAGGACAAATTATTTTGGAAAAAAATGTGAGCCTTATGTTGCAAAAAACAAAACAACACAGGAAATTTAAGATTTCATACTTTAAATGAATACATGTTATTCCTGTACTGGTTCTGCTTTGATATCACTTCAAGGTTATGCTTCAAGTTTAATGTCTGATTGTTTTTCCATGCTAAGATATATTTTTGTGCCGAAGTACACAACTCTGTGTCAAAGTTGGGCTTGTAGTTGATGTCATGAGACTGTCTACTGCTTCCAATTGACAGTAGATGCAAGGAGAGAACCCATCATGCTTGAATATGCGCATATATTAAAAACAAGACCATGCCCTTTCTGCTTTGATCCAATCAGGAGCCTCTATGGTATTCTGGGTTTCATAGATCTGCACATTAGTGCAGGTCTGTGAGGCCCTGATTGGGAATAATAGTAGACGTTAGTAAATGTGTCTACCATTGTACCAGAGGGCCTGATCCAGAACGTGGGAAGTGCGCAGAAGGCACCCCTTCCATTTTTGTGATTAGCAGGGGATGCTAGCATGGCACTGAGATGCATCTCCCAAAAGTTCCAAGATTAGGAACCTGATCTCACAGCCCACACAAGCTTCATGGGTTCAGTGTGGTCTTGTCTGAACAGCACCATCTACATGGATTTCCTTGGTAGCAGTCAGCCAGCCTGGCTGTTTTAGACTGACTCCAATCACTGTCCTTTCAGTGCGGAAAGTCCTTGCATGTTAGTTTAGAGCAGTGATGGCCAACCTATGACACGCGTGTCACAGGTGACACGCCAAGCCCTTTTGGGTGGCACACATGGTCACCCTAGCAATGCCAACTTTCAAGTGAACAAAATTCAGCAACAAAAGTCACTAATGTATATATTCGTTTTTGCTTTTAATAAAGTACATATATCAAAAATATAACTTTTTAACTAGAGCAACAAATATCACAAGATTATGGATATTGCTAGATGTGACACAGAACCCGAGTTAAGCTAGGTTTTCCTGCAAATTCTGACACACTGAGCTCAAAAGGTTCACCATCACTGGTTTAGAGCAAGGCAGATCTGGCTGAACATCAGGAAGACCTTCCTTCCAGAAAGAGCATTTCAAAGTAGGATAAAGTGCTTAAAGAAGTTGTGGTATCTCTCCCACAGGATATGTTTAAATTGAATCTGGACAACCAGCGGTTGTGGATGGGAAAGGTGCATTAGAGGTTCGCACTAAGGAACACTAATACACGATAGCATAACCCTAACGTGACCGGAGACTTACCTGTGCCTAGTTTCACATCCAGTCCTCCACGGCGCACTGCTGTTTTGGTTGTGGCACCCTGCACAACTGTTCTAGTACCATTGTCACGGTGACGGTGGTGCTCTGCACACATGGTCGCATCAGGTATTATTTGAGGTGCCAGTGCGTGTGTATGCCACCTCATATGAACCCCCCCATACCAGAACAGTGCAGATGTTCGCAACGAGATGCTCCAGATAAGTTTCTGATCACGATAGGTAAACACCCACTAGTTTATAATTAGTTCACAATTGCGCAGGCAGGTGGTGTTTGTAGGCTATAAACACCTCCTGCAAGTGCAGGTGCACCTGCCCAGATGTTTTAACTAATTATAAACTAAGAGACCAAGTGCAAATTGGCCACTGGACTCAACAGCCTAAATGGCCTCTTCTAATTCTACAAGGGTGTAATGCTCAGCTTACAAATTCATGTGCCCAAAATGCTAAAACTGTAAGGTAAACTTTAACTTTTCTTTAACTGTAAGCACTTAAATCTATTGGATAGACTGTTAAACATTGTACTGGTTATGCATTATCTTCCTTCCACACATTGTCTTTTAGATTTAATCCTTTTCTGATGCTTTATAACAAGTTGGTCCATAGTCCACTCTGATCAGGACCATATTCAGGCGTGCTAATATTTAACAGGAGACAGGCCTGACCACCCCTGGGTCGAATTCAACCCAGTGGGGACAGGCCTGGGAGGGGTGTCCTGTCCCCGCACCAGCCTTTTCGGGCTAGGACGTGCGGGAACGGGTTCCCCTTTCGCACATAGGCAGGTAGGAACACAGTAGGTTTGGTTTTTGCATGCATGTTACAGTATGTGGTCTGATACTGAATTCTGGGTCTGTGGTTGCTTTCTGAAATATGCTACCCTTTGCATATGTCTATAGTAAGGTTTACATTGATACCTCTGAAGCAACATCCTTTTTCGGTTATAAAGAAA
Source organism: Aspidoscelis marmoratus (assembly GCA_014337955.1). Classification (NCBI taxonomy): domain Eukaryota; kingdom Metazoa; phylum Chordata; class Lepidosauria; order Squamata; family Teiidae; genus Aspidoscelis; species Aspidoscelis marmoratus. The sequence continues at coordinate 3,443,461 of MTQE01001725.1, forward strand.
AGAAATTACCAAAATTTAAGAAATGTATTTTAAAGGTTAACTTTGAAATAGAAGTTAATAAGATTGCTTTAGTTTTGATTTGTGTTTTATTTCCTTTATAAAGCAGAACATTTTTACAGTTTCTTCCTTAGATACCACAAAAAGCAAAAGTTTGTGTCAGAAAAGTATGTGTGACCAGTCAAGAAGATTACGAAAGGTATTGCTGATCCGTCTTAAAGACAAATCAGGAGATCCTTATCTTTAAAAAGTGAAGACAGTAGCTTTATGGTTCAAATAATAAGCTAGGGAAAGAAAAATAGTAAGTTTTCATAGTTGGAATTGGGGTGATTGGGTGTGAATCAGTTTAATTACGTGGTAAAAGTCAGGCCAACATATTTATTAGGATTTGGCTAAAAATACAGAAAATAGGATTATTAGGAAAGAGAAGATAAAATAGCAAGTTTTGCAATGGTTTTATATTCATAGTGTAGTTTTATATAAGGCCACTGTCCCATCTAAAGAGAAGAATAGATGCCCTTTTTAACAAACAACTTCTGAATTAGAGCCAAAGGCCAAACCTCCATCCCATCTCCTTGGTTAAGATACATTGAATGGAAAAAACAGGAGTGAGGAACAAGTCCAGTCCAAGTACATGTGATTGAAAGTAGTTTCCTTCCTCAAGGGTCATCATGCATAATCTATTTCAAAAAATAAATAAATAAAGAGATAAAGAAGGAATGAAATTGTTGTTCTTAGTAGAAGGTCAGTAGTGGTACAAGATGTTTGAAAAACATTATCTTGAGCCTCTGATGAGATAGTTACACCAGATTTATGGAGGGGTTTCTTAATTACACACAAGATATTTGGATTCATTGTAAAAAACAAAATACAAAGAATGAAAAATGAATCAGCAAGCCTCTCTCTCACACACAAACACACACACGTGTGCGCTTTTGAAAGACCTGATATATCTACCTGAACTTCCTTTACGGTTCCTGGTAGATGAACCCAAAGGTTCTTATTTTGTAACCAAATGCTTCTGTTTTCCCACCAGCTGTACAGCTATCTCTGCTTTTCTTCATGGAAACAAAAGGGAGAAAAGTCCACATCGTTGTTTTATCCATGCTTAGTCCCTTGGATATTCATCTGGTCATGTATTCTTTACATGAATTCTCATGAGAATTGTAAACTGATCGGCTTCCTGCCGTAACTAGAGGCATTTTCGCACTACACTCGTTCCATTTGGAAGAGGTGCAGGACGGGAAGCCTAAGACACTTCGGGACGCTTTCAGCATTCACACATAGGAGCGCAGGAACGCGTGTAAACGCATTCCGGCGCGCCTGTGTGCGAATGCTCAAAGCATTCCGAAGTGCCTTAGCCGGCAAACGCCGGCAAGGGGCGGGGAGACGGCTGCCGAGGCTCCCGCAGCCGGCAAAGCAGGCAATCAGCTGATTGTCAGCCAGCGCCGTCAGGGGAGGGGAGCCCGCGGCTGTCAGGGAGAGAGAAACATGAGCGAATAGGGGCTTCTAACAGGCTTTTTGTTTTGCTCTGATGTTGGAACAAACAAACACAAAACCCTCAGACCATAGGAAACAGTGGGGACCTTGTTGTGGACTGTTGTGGATGTGTATAAGTGTCCCACATAGAGTGTATAGTAGGTAGGTCAGGATATATGTTCCATACTGTGTAATCATGACAAAACTGGCCATTTGGGAATGCTTAATGTATTTTAACAGCTCCCCCTCCCATCAAACCATATGACTAAATAAACTGAAAGAATAAACAGCTACCAAAATGCCAGCTGAAACTTTTTTTAGAGACTCTAAAAAAGTGTGTACCTCTCTCCGGTACAGATCTAAATAAATGGGGATAATCTTAAAACAGTAAATACTGGGAGCTCTCCTGAGACCTATTTGCACGAGGGCTTTTGGAATGTGTGAAGGATGCCCTGGGATGGAGCATTCACTTTTCTGGGTGGGCGGTTCCATTTGGAACCGTCCCCCCCCCCCGTCCGAAGAGCGCCCTTGTCGCTTTCCGGGTGTAGAGCAGTTAATACTGCTCTACACCCGGCCCAGGGCATTTGGGACCGTCCCAACGTTGATCAGGGAAGGACGTGTTCACACAGCTCCCTCCCTGACAGGTTCGAGTCCCGCCTCCAGCCACCCTGATTGGGAAGGCCGGTTGCGTACCTTCCCCAGGTTCCTGCAGGTTCTAGGGGATGGGATTGTGTCCCCTAGGTCCTGCAGAGACCCCCCCCCCAGGCACCCACCCTCCCGGTCCTGGGCCTAAATGGTAATGCGTGTGTGTGCAAGAGCCACCTACCTCATTCTTGCCAGGTCCCGAAATGACGAGCTGAGTGCGCCTGCGCATGCCAGCCGCTCTGACATTTGGGGCCATGTGTGAATGGGGAAAGCGTCCCCTAGTGTCGTAGCCTAAGTGCATTATAGCCCTGTGAAAAGGCCTCTGGTTGTGATTTGTGTTGATAGAATTCTCTCTCCCACATAACACAATGATGCCTAGCCTCACCATCTTAGGATCTAAGAGAGCCCAGAGGACTAAGGAGAAACTAAGGATTTACCTCGTTCCTAGAAGGGTAGTAATGGCACAGTAGTGTGCTTTTACCCCTATGTGGAGGGCAAGTGTTTCTTCTGAGTAATTCAGAACATTTTGCATTTCCACACTCCCTAGGTTATATAAAGCTATTGCTGCTCTCTTTCCTGGTTAATGTAATAGTGCGTTTCATTGCCGTAACAAACCAAAAGGTTATATAGTTATCCTTTGTTTCATTTTGTACTTATTCCACCCTATGCACTTAGGTTTCGGGCTAAGAAAATTAAAAGATGTAAAATCAGAATAGTAAAAACCAGATTTAAATGTCAAAGTACTAACTGACGGAGTAAAGACAGGGTTTAGGCTATGTAAAAATTGCCGTACTTCTGTGCTATCAATGTCTAGGCCTTCCTATTCACAGTGAAATTGGCAAATAGAAGAACCTTAGAAAAGCAGCTAGTGCTTAAGTAAGCTCAGCTCTGCAGGCAGAACAATTATTTAGTAATGAAATGAAATTATGAGAATGATTAGAGGGCAACAGCTCAGGAAGGGCCACTGGGCAGGCAGATTTATGCTCATGAGCAGAGCCTTTCCTTGCCATTTCTTCTGCAGCTTATTACTCCTCTACCTTTTCGATTTCCAGTCTTCTTTCAAAGACGGAAACATAAATAAGAGCCTGTATTTTTGCATACGATGTTGCTGAAACAAATGAATATAAAGTAGTGCAATGAATATTGAAACCATAATGGACCCTGGAATGACGAGACGTGATAAAACTCGCATCCTTTCTCAATGGGGGCAACAATTACCGTTGATTCCCAAAAGACTGATAACTTGAACTTTGGACCTCATGTTAATAAATTATCAGCCCAACAATGTTTATATAAGTCCCGTTGACTCTGTGACCTCACCAGAGCTACACTAATTACTGATTAGATGTGGAACATGAAATTGTGCTCCATGCCTATACCGTTTACCCCGGGCTTACCCGAGGCGTCTGGTGGCACAACCGTTTGCTCTTCATCCGTGGTGGGTTGGGAGCACTTTGTCTGCATTACCAGCTGGGATCGATTCCCAGTGTCCTGCACCTGTGTGGCAGCGTTGCCGGCGCTAATTGGCCGTTGGCTTCCTGCGCAGGCGCAACGCAGCTGCCATTGGGCAGGTCCCCGCAAGAGCAGGCTGGCCGAGGACTGATCCACAAACGTCACTGGGATCAGGTCCTGTCCTTCTGCATTGGCCTACTGGCATGTCGCAAACTGGGTGATACGGCTAGCAGCAGCAGATCAATCCAGGAAGGCAGCGGGACCCCAGCTTTCACGGCAGTGGTGCGGCTCAGTCCCTGGAGGACCATTCGCATTTCTGTCTGGTGAAGAATGTCCCTCCCGACCACAAATGTACATGGTCCTCCTGTACCTGGAATGTACTGGCTTTAGTGCACGACACAGTAGAAAGGTAAGTGCAGAATTGCCTCTGGTCTCTTGCTAATTAAGGCTGCAACCAGATGTTGCTTTCTTATTCCACTGTATTTGGAATATCCATGCTTTATTCTAGAATATCCAAATATAGTGGAATAAGTAAACAGTGTCTGGATGCAGCCTCAGATGAATTCAGCTGTTGCTTGGTGCCCAAGTAGTGGGTCGAAAGAGAGAGGTCTCAGCTGGTGTAGATCACACTCTACCAGAGACAAAGCTGGAGAAGGAACTTCAGTCTCATTTTCTCACACACGAGCCAGTATACTAGATTGGACGGCTCAGAACAGCTCTTCAGTGACAGAATTTAAGCTTATAAACCTAATCATACGGAAAACTGGGAAAGTATACCTAAGCCTGTTTCTAAGGACTACAAAACAATCCAGAGGCAATTCAAGTAAAGAACAATGCATTAGACATGTCCAAAACAGCATATTCTGCTCAGGGATCGTTCCTACAACTCATTCTTGCTGTAAAGAATACCCCATAAGAGGCAGAGACAGAGGATATTTTTTTTAAGAATATCTTTATATAAAGAGGAGAATCACCAGAGCTTTTTCGCTCCCAGGTGAGACTCAGAGGTGTGAGGGATGCAACCCTCCTTATATCCCTAATTCTCATCCGCATGGTCCCTCCTTCTGTTCTCCGTTGGCTTGGCTACTGTGAAGTCACAATCTTCCTGGTCTTCCTACTTCATGCCCTCCTTGATATGACCCCTCCCTCCCCTAACGTACAACGCGTGTTCATTTATTCCTGTCTTATGCCTCCCATAGGTCTGTCAGTTAATACGCATGAGGCTCATTATTGGGAAATGATTGGTGCACACTTCACAAAACTGTTCCTAACTTATACACTTTTATATAAGAATGCTTTTACCTACACTCCATTTGTCTAATAATTAATAATATTTCAACCTGTCACGCTTCCCTAGTGGTAATATATGATACATTACTATGGCCATATATATGATAAATTATTTCAGTTTTGTGCTCGACACCTGGAACGCGTGTAGGACGCTCTGGGATCGGTTGGGGAGGTTCCGAACGGAACCGCCGGCCCAGCTGTGTGAATGCTCCATCCCAGGGAACCCTACACGCATTCCAGAGGCCCTCGTGCGAATAGGCCTCAGGTATAGCCTCCCAGTTATAACTGCCTATCTGTACCTGGTACAGCATAGGCCCAAAAAGCATTTTAAGTCTTTAAGCATTAAATGAGAAAGGATACAGACCCTCTCGGGAACCTTGATGAGGTAGCTTTCTTTTGGGCACAATAATCTCAAAGTACAGTCTCCTTAGGACTCCTAATTTTCCTCCATGGTTTAATGTTATAAAGATATATAGACTGCATATAGAAGCATATAAAAGCCTTATTTTGTAAAGACACAAACTCCTCCTCTCACTGCTTAAGGATCCCATAAGGTGCATCAGCCAGGGGCTCTCTAGGGAGCTATCAGCAAGTCTGAGGCATCACATTCAACTCTCTGTTCAAGTTGAATCCAGGCTGTATCTGAATATGGAGGATTTGGCATCACACAGAAGGACCAAACAGCCTGGAACCTGATCATTAGCTACTTCCTGAGAAGTAGCTTTCATCCACCAAAACCAGCGGGCATAAAACTAATCTCTTTTTCCACTTTTATTTTTACAAGAGCCCAAGAAGGCCAGAAAATATCAGTAAAGTCTGAAATGATGGACAGTGGATTGGCTAGAAATTTGACTTTAATGTTATAAAGTTTTTTTAAATGTTAACTTTTGCTTCAAATAAAACCCAAATTCTTGTTCCCCTCATTCTAAAAACCATCCAAGTAACAAAACATCACTGCCTCAGGAATGCTATTTATTAGACTCAGTCCGGACTTTTTGCTATTTCTGCTCCTGAAGAAAACTAAACTAATTATTTTTCAACAACCTTTAGATTTCGATTACAGTGCAATCTAAATTCCATGCCAGCCAGTTGGTTTCAAGGTTTTAAGAGATTCTCTGTGCATAGCTCATGCAGCAAAACATTCATTTTTGCCAATTTAAGGCTCTGCGGATGAGGACAGAGTCTACAGAACGGCATTTATCCAATATCTGTGGGCTCCTGTGGATCAGGACAAACCAAAATAGTAACCCGCATGCTCTTATAGTGCAGATTTTATGGAATTTACACCATCGTTTCAATCAACCGATCCTAATGAAATTCCTTAGCCAATTGGAAATGTTTTATGTTGTGTTGGTCCTTGCTTATTAGATCAGCAAGTGTTGACTGATGAAGTATGGATGGTGGCATGGTGGTTTATGCCATGTTTCCCTCTTCCCTAAATTTATGTGATCTGTTTGTTTATTCAAAATATGCATGCAAAACTTTCCATTTCAAAGCAGAATCTAGGAGCAGTTTTCAAAATAACAGAAACGCTCCTGAAGAGCTACACAAAATACTAGTAAAACCAAGAGTGTATCAGGGTCAGGTAGATACCAGAGCCAGGTTCAAGCAGCAGATAGATGTGCTGTGCCATCCCCCATTGCTTTCTGGCCACTTTCAGATCACCTGGAGTAAAGAAAGTTTACTTGTTTTAAGATAGCTGTGTCTTAATAGAGTCATATCTATTGTTGTTATTCTTTGTTATTTCTGCTAATCTAAGACTGTAAGAGGAAGTTGTGTTTTGTTCCACAAATAAAGGGCAAATAAAGTATCAAAAATGTTTTGCCCATTTTTAAAATTCTCCTCCCGTCTCTTTTGCATGCTTGGTTTTTGGATTTTTATCAGCTTTTTCTTGATCTAAACTGCATTCACACCTAAATTTCAACCGAGTTTCAGTCCTCTTTCAGAATGAGAGAGCACATCAGCAAAGTGACAAGTCATTTTCTTTTTACTTTATCTAACCCAAAGATGCATTTTCTGAGTTAGATAATGCTGAAAGAAGCTTCATACTTTGCTGATGGGCTCTCCCACTCTGAAAGTGGACTGAAGCTGGATTAAAACTTGCCCAAAATGTGTGTCTAAAAACAAAAAGGAAAACACTTGCAAGTTATGCAACTTTGGCCTTCTACACAATTTTTAATTTGTGGCACGAAGTTACACAATAGTGATCCTTATTAGAGGTTTTGTAACAGGAATCTTGCAATGGATAATTTGCTAGTTGTGGCAGTTGGATAAAAATCATGCATAGCGTAGCAGAGGGATTTCAGGAAGTGCACAATAGACAATTAAGCCTTTATATATACTTTATTTTTCCTGCAGCTCCTGCCTCCAGTTTGGTCTAGTGGTTAGGGAGCTGGACTCTTATCTTGGAATACCGGGTTTGATTCCACACTCCTCCATGAAGCCAGCTGGGTGACCTTGGGCTAGTCACAGCTCTCTTCTGAGCTCTCACAGCCCCACCCACCTCATGGGGTGTTCTGTTGTGGGGAGAAGAATAGAAAAGCTTTGTCAGTCACTTTGAGTTCCCTTAAATGGGTGAGAAAAGCGGGGTAGGAAAGCCAACTCTTCTTCTTTTCCTCCGTGAAGCCAGCTGGGTGACCTTGGGCTAGTCACAGCTCTCTTCTGAGCTCTCCCAGCCCCACCCACCTCATGGGGTGTTCTGTTGTGGGGAGAAGAATAGAAAAGCTTTGTCAGCCGCTTTGAGTCCTCTTAAATGGGTAAGAAATGTGGAGTAGGAAAGCCAACTCTTCTTATCGGCATGATTTTTAATCCTTTAAGTGTGAGCAAGATGTGTGACACCTTTATGATGCAGAGGAAGCATGAAATAACTGCATTTCTACTCCTCTTACCTCATACTATAATAGTTTTATTTAATTTAACATGGTGCTTACACACCAGCATCAGACAGTTCGTGATATTTGTATAACTTGTGCTGATATTTTTGTCTACCAAATAAAAATATATTGCTTTTTTTAGTTTTCAACCATTTCCATTCACTCCAGGCAAAAGACCTAGTAGAGAAATTCTTCAGCCAGCAAGTTGAAGTCCTTGGAAAACGGACAGCACCGTTGCCTGAGATCTACTATATTGAAGGAACTCTGCAAGTGGTTTGGGTTCGTCATTGCTTCCCTGGTTATGGAATAAATTCTTTACTACATCCAGGTTGTCCAAATTGTTGTGGTAGGTGGAAAATACCGTAATCGCTAAGATTATGCATCTTAATTTTCAAGAAATACTAACTTTTTATTTAGAATAGTGCGTAATCTATGCTTTGAACATTTCAGACGATGTGTATTATAAGATGGTTGCACAAGGACACTCTGGAAAAGGTTGGTTTTAGTATTTCAATTATATATTAGGTGCTATTTTATGTTGTTTACTAATTGGTTTCTACCCTACACTGAGGAACATTTCTGGAATTTGTGGTTATCAAGACTCCTACTTCAAGGCCCTATCCAGATCGCGGGAATAGGGTGCCATTATGACACCTCTATATGTATCTGAGCTTTCGTAGACACATCTACTTCTTCAGATGCTAGGGGGCGCAGTGGACACGTCTGCTTCTCCAGATGCTGGGGGGCCCAACAGGCACGTCTACTTCTTCAGATGCTAGGGACCCCAATGGGCATGTCTGCTTCTTCAGATGCTGGGGGCCCAATGGCATGTCTACTTCTTCAGATGCTAGGGGGCCCAATGGGCACGTCTGCTTCTTCAGATACTAGGGGGCCCAATGGACACGTCTGCTTCTTCAGATGCTAGGGATCCCAATGGGCATGTCTGCTTCTTCAGATGCTGGGGGCCCAATGGCCACATCTACTTCTTCAGATGCTAGGGACCCCAATGGGCATGTCTGCTTCTTCAGATGCTGGGGGCCCAATGGGCATGTCTACTTCTTCAGATGCTAGGGGGCCCAATGGGCACGTCTGCTTCTTCAGATGCTACGGGGCCCAATCTGAAGAAGTAGATATGTCTACGAAAGCTCATGCCACCAACCCTTCCCTTGTTAGTCTCCAAGTG
>MTQE01000390.1:17979-28817 GCA_014337955.1 Aspidoscelis marmoratus
GGTTGGGGGTCTCCACAACATGAGGAACTGCATTAAGGGGTTGCAGCATTGGGAAGGTTGAGAACCACTGAGCTAGCTGATTCAATAATACAACTGACATCTGGCTGCACTGTTTTCAGTGGAGATATGGTGTCCAAATGTAGATCAAGGTTAACATGGGCCTCCAGATGTTGTTATCCTCGTATAATGGATGGAAGTACTGGGACTGACCAATAGTCCTCAAAACTCAGAACTTTTCTTTCCATTCTTTCTCTGGATGAAATCGCAGAGTCGAGACAGGAGAAAGGACCTTTTCTGTAATGACTCCTCTTCTATGAAATGCTTTTCCAAGAGAGTTTGTGCACCAGCAATTTCAACAGCTTTTTGGCACCAGGTGGAAGGTTATTCCAAAGAGCTTCAATAATTAAACAGCAGTGGTAGGAAATTGTGGATTGTTTTACGGATGGTGAACAGATCTATAGCATTATCTTATTGGCAGTGTTTATTTTTTTGTGTTGAATTATTGCTTATCGTTATGGTATTGTACTTCTGTTTGTATATCATTTTGGAAATCCACTGAATTATAAGGTAATTAATATTAAACAATAACTGCAATAACCTTGCTATTCACCATAATTGATAGGGCTGAGGGAGCTGCAATTCAGGAAAATCTGGAGGCCCAAATACAAGTCACTCTTAGTGCTGACAATACTGGACTTCATGAATTGGCAATCTAACATTGCAGGACACAGATTTTAAAAACACAACAGTGCAAAAAACAGAATAAAAACAATGTAGCTAGAGTAGCCCAGGCAACTGGGCTTTCTGCCCTAAGTTTAAGACCAACAAATAAAAAATAGGAACAAAATTACAAAGCAGAAAGGGCTTGTCCCTCACCCCAGTTCTTTTACAATAATCAGTCAGGAACTTAGGATAAAATAGCAACAACGTTTCTTATTAGCAGTATGGCTAAGGGTTCAGCTACATCAAAGTTTTAATCTACTTTCAATCCAGCTTCAGAGTGAGAGAACACATCGGCAAAGCAACAGGCAAGTTTCTTTTCATATTATGTAACTCTGAAAATCCCCATGTTGATTACATAGGCCCTGTCTGCACTGGGCCTTATTCCAGATTATATTCCAGAATAGGGACCTGTGATGCAGACAATGGCAGACCCCGTTTGCAACAGCCTGCAATAATTTGCAATAGCATGTAGACAGGAGTTCGGCTTGGCCGACAGCAAGCCAGGAGCATCGCAGCAGGTGAACTCCTCCCGGTAAAGTGGCTTTTTGTAGTTGGCAAATGGATGTTTTGTCAATGGCTTTTAGGTGCCCGCTGAGATCTTTTGGCACCGCGCCCAGTGTGCCGAGGATGACTGGGACCACTTTCACTGGTTTTCGCCAGAGTCGCTGAAGTTCAATTCTCAGGTCTTCGTATCTGGTGAGCTTCTCCAACTGTTTCTCCTCAATTCTGCTGTCACCTGGAATAGCAACGTCAATGATCCACACCTTCTCTTTCTCAACAATTGTAATATCAGGAGTGTTATGCTCCAATTGTCAGTCAGTCTGAAGCCTGAAGTCCCAAAGTAGTTTTGCCTGTTCGTTTTCAGCAACTTTTTCTGGCTTGTGATCCCACCAGTTCTTTGCCACTGGCAGATGATACTTTTGGCACAAATTCCACTGGATCATTGGTGCTACATTTATCATTATCATTATTATTATTAAATGGTAATCAAAAACAGAGCAGCCAAAATGTAATAAGTAGGCAGAAATAGATTTTATGCAAATTATGTACTTAAAAAATGCTTTTGACATAAGCTTCTGGAGCAACATGCAACCCACATAAATAGGGAAGTGAAAAGTTCACCCACCGCCTGGTATAAGATCTTTACGCACACAAATCTTTCTCTTTGTCGCCCAGCTGAAAATGTCATTCCAAGTTCAAATATCCCCTAATTGAATTTATTTTGCACCTGGACGGCCTGCAACAAATCCTTTTCGCTTTTCACAGCACAGTCGGGAGCGAGCACGTTTATTCAGCCTTAGAATCAGAACCATCTAAACGCTTTAGGGCTGTGGCCACACTTATGGTTTAATCCAGCTTCAGTCCACTTTCAGAGTGAGAGAACACATCAGCAAAGTGACAAGCTGTTTCCTTTCAGTGTTAAATAACTCAGAAAACTCACCTCTGGGAGAGATAATGTGGAAAGAAAACTACTGGTCACTTTACTGATGTGTCCTCTCGCTCTGAAAGTGGACTGAAGCTGGATTAAACCCTAGGTGTGACCACAGCCTAGGTTGTAGCCCATGACTGCTGCCGGTGCTCCCTTGTTTCCGCTCCCCCCCCCTTCTCCTGAGTTCGGTAGGGCTGCGTTCACACCTAAGTTTAAATCCGGCTTCAGTCCATCTCCAAAGTGGAAAAACACATCAGCAAAATGGACAGAAATTTTCGTTCCACGTTATGTAACCCCAAGGTGTGGATTTTCTGAGTTAGATAAGGCTGTAAGAAATCAGTCCGATGCATCCTCTCGCTCTGAAAGCGGACCGAAGCTGGATCAAAACTTAGGTGTGGATGCAGCCCTGAGGCATTTCCGCACTGCATCGCGTTCGAAACGGAACGCGTTCAGGCGGAAAGCTTAAGGCAGCTTCGGGCGCTTTCCCCTTTCACACACAGACGCGCCAGAACGCGTGTAAACGCGTTCCGGAGCGTCTGGGTGCGAATGCTCAAAGCGCCCGAAGCTGGCTTAGCCGGCAAATGCCGGCAAGGGGCGCACAGACAGCCGCGGAGGCAGATCGACAATCAGCTGTTTGTCAAACAGCTGATTGTCAAAGCCGCGCGGCGTCGGAGGCGAGCCCGCAGCCGTTCGGGAGACAGAAGCAGGCGCGAACGCTTCTCCTCCCGAACGGCTGCGGGCGGCTCGTCCGCGTTGGAACGCATGTAGAGCACTTCAAAGTGCTCTACATTTCGAACGCGGAAAAGACAGCTGCGGACACGTCGGAACGCAAGCCGCGCGCGGGCAATGCGGATGACGTGTCCACAGCTGTCTTTTCCGCGTTCCGTTCAGCCCCGTGCGAAAACGTCTCTGGTCCTGGCACTCGGCTTCAGCAACACGGCCGGAGTTGCGACACAAAGGGCGGGCGGTGCAGCCCAAAATACTCCCCTAGACGGGTCCAGATTCCCCCCGTCGATCCGCTTCCCAGCGAATCGACCTCAGCTCCGCAGCCCAGCCGACCCCGACCCGACCCCGACCCCGCCCATCCTCACAAGCGAGGGGACGCGACACCCTCCCCGCCCGCTCCAGCACTTACACAGGCGCAGCGCTTCCTCCTACTGGACTGACCCGCCGTCTTCTCGCCGCGCGCATGCGCATACAGGCGGGTCCCTCAGTTTCCCTAGAGCTATAACACTGTGAAGGAGATATAGAGGAGTCTCATCTTGATTCCCACCCACGCAGGGGGAACCTCCGTGGGGTCCGGGTGTGTGTGTGTTGGGAGTAGTGAATGGTGAGGTCTTTCCATCGCTTAGCGAACGATCAGAGGGGGAAATGAGAATTTAACGCAGCTTTGGTCGTACAGCCTGAGCCGGACTCTTACTTAGGAATACGGGGTTTGATTCCACACTCCTCCATGAAGCCGGCTGGATGACCTTGGGCTAGTCACAGCTCTCTTTCTGAGCTCTCACGGCTCCACCCACCTCACAGGTTGTGGGGAGAAGAACAGAAAGCTTGTCAACCGCTTTGAGTCCTCTTAAATGGGTGAGAAGGGAGGGGCAGAAAAGCCATCAAAGGAAGACTTTGCTACTTTGCTGATCTTAGTGATGGAAGAGGAAGAAGAAGAAGAAGAGAGTTGGCTTTTCTATCTCGCTTTTCTCACCCATTTAAGGGGACTCAAAGCGGCTGACAAACCTTCGGTTCTTCTCCCCACAACAGAACACCCTGTGAGGTAGGTGGGGCTGTGAGAGCTGAGAAGAGAGCTGTGACTAGCCCAAGGTCACCCAGCTGGCTTCGTGGGGGAGGGCGGAATCGAACCCGGTATTCCCAGATAAGATTCCGGCTCACAAACTGGAAAACCTCATAGGCGCCCCAAATGTAGCTTTCTAGATAGAACTGGCCCATGATCCCTGACCACTGGCCATGCTGTCTGATGGCAACTTGCATCCAACAGTAACTGAGAAGCTTCTCCACCTTCAAGGGTGGACGCACGTGGTGGCATGAATCCCTGGCAAAACACAAAGCGCGAGTGGCAGAGAGAAGCCAAAAACATACATAAATGCCCTCATGACTAAAACAGCAGCTGGAGCAAAACCCCTCTAACCCTCCAGAGGCTTTTATTTGCATACTGAGATCCTAACCAAAAGGAGGCTTCACTTCATTGCGTTTCTGCTCCTGATCGCTCTGTCTGGAAAGCGCCGGAACACCGGAGTCCAAGAAGGCAATCGGAGACAGCTGTTCCGGGACTAAACGCCCCTCCAAGAAAGCGGCACTCTGGAGAACAGACAGCAGGGGGCGCTATATGCATGGTGAAATGGGGCCCCGTAAGTACATGCAGAAAGCAAACGTGGGATATTTTGTTGTTTATTAAAATAGATACAGAATTGCAAGTATAATCAGCGGACGTGGCCCTCTACGCATTTTTGAGGGCATTTCACACGCCAAATTTAACAGGACCTTTTTCCAAATAAACTTGCATGACCTTAAGAAGAAGAGTTGGCTTTTCTACTCCACTTTTCTCACCCATTTAAGGGGACTCAAAGTGGCTGACAAAGCTTCTGTTCTTCTCCCCACAACAGAACACCCTATGAAGTCGGTGGGGCTGTGAGAGTTCAGGAGAGCGCTGTGACTAACCCAAGGTCACCCAGCTGGCTTCATGGAGGAGTGTGGAATCAGACCCGGTATTCCTAGGTAAGGGTCCAGCTCCCTAACCACTAGACCAAACTGGCTCACAGTTAGATGACACTTGCAGGTAGGGCTGGGACTCTGACGGTGTCTGCACAGTGTTCAAGATGTCTCAGAGGGGCATCCAAGCCTGCCTGTTTCCACAGTATCCCATGCCTGAAGGGTGTGGGTCACAAGGCAGGATTTCAATCCCCCTTTAAGGTACAAACAGTTCAGGGCCCAAGAAGCAAGTCTGAAGTCACTTTCTGCACAGTGGGCTGCTGGGTGAAACATGCCACAATTGTGTGCAGGCCTGTATCTCTCCCATGCGGAGGACAAGGAGGCTGGTAGTGGAAGTATGGAGCCTTGAGAAGATGGCAATAGAGCCAGCAAGGTCCTTCTTGAAGCTCCCTGCGGCCACAAGGGCAACCTGATCCTACAGAGAGGCCAACATAGTGGGGACAAGCCCTGAATCAACTCTCGCTTGACGTGATGTGTAGAATTAAAATACTTTTAAAAATAATTTATTATTTAAAAATAATAACAACAGAGAATGCAAGATCCAAATATAAAGTTCTGCCTCCTTTATGCAGCCAGGACAACTTAAACAAGGCTGGTTTCCATTACTCCCAGGCCTTTTCACATGAGGGATTCGCCGGATCCATTCCAAACCGCCCCAGCTGTTCCAGAGCGTTGCAGATGCGTTCGGGTTTCAGAGCACAAAATAGTACTGTCCACCCGTTTGCGCCCATCCCAAGCATTCCCAGCTGTACCCAAGGGAGAGCGTTCGCATGCTCTCCCTCCGTGACAGCTGGGCCACTCCCCCAGGCTGCCTCCATCGGCTCCTGTGGAGCCAGGGGTGGACATCCCTGGCACCTCCTTTCCCTGGGGTCCCGTGCACTCCAGGGGCCCAGATTGGGCTCCTGGGGCTGGCGGGACCCCACCCAACACACACACACGTGCTGGGGCTGTGCCCGCATGCAAACTCCTTACCTGATGGTCGCCCGGATGCTACTGGCACAGTTGGGCTGGCTGCGCTTTGTGCCTGATTGGCCAGGCACCTGCCTGGCTTCAACCGGCCATCTGCGCAGGCATGGGTGCCTGGCCAATCGGGGACCGTGCAGCGTGCAGGCGCAAAGCACAGCTGGCCTGATCGTGCCAGTAGCAACCGGATGACCACCCGGTAAGGAGCATGCACATAGGTGCGTCCCCGGAGCAGGGTGGGTGGTTGTTTTGGGGAGTCCCGCCAGCTACAGGGGTCCAGTGCAGGCCCGTGAAGCACGTGGGACCCCAGGGAAGGGACCCAACAAGCCTCCCCACCCCTGGCTCCAATGTAGCCAGTGCCGGGAGTTCGGGGGCAGGACTGCTACCAGATCCAAGGAAAAGCACCCCACCATGCTTTTTTTTCTTTGGGCAAATCCGCCAGTCTTTTTAGTGCTCATATGAAGGATGTCATGGTCAGCCAGGAGGAGGACTCAGAGGATGAGGAGGATTCACTTCCTCAGGTACAGGAGGAGCCTGAGGTGATGCTAGGACCCACTTCTGACCCCCCCAGCCCCATTGGAGCCTGGGGTTCAGCAGCCCAGCCTTACCACAGCAGAAGTGCAGGATGTGGGAGACATGGAACAGCAGAGCCCAGAGATCCCTAGCTTTAAGCAAAGGAGAGCAGAGAAGGAAGGGTTGAGACGCTCAAAGAGACTTGCTCAAAAACACGCAGTTGATAATCAGCAGCTGGGATCTGAAAGTGCAAGATAAAACACCCGGTAGACGCTCAGGCCTTTCGTCAGAAACTATTGTTTACCTTAAGAGAAAACTGCTGTATCTGACTCCTGGACTGCTTGGAAACCCTAGACCTTGGAACAGACCTGTTGACCATCCTTCTGGCTGCCCTGACCTCAGACTGGACTGTTTGTATTACTCTCATTAACCCTGGACTTGGACTGTTTCTGGATTTCTTCTTTTCGGGCGTCGTTTGGGCTGTACCTTCACTGAGCAATCTCTTGTCAGCTGTGTGCTTGTGAGCGTGCTGGCAGCTTTCCCGGACAGAGAAGTGCTGGCATTTTTTTATTTTATTTTTTTTAAGCTGGCATTTTCCTGTACCATCTTGAGAGACATTTGGGTCATGGTTGTGCCTTCTCTTCAAACCTTCTTCAGTCCATTTTCAGGTTTGACTGCTCACAGCTTTTCATTTATGTCCATTTTATTTGGGGACTTCCATTCAGGAAAATCCAAATGGAGGACAGAACATCCACAAATAAAATGGATAGAAATGAAAAGTTGTGAGCAGTCAGACCTGAAAATGGACTGGAAAAGGTTTCCTGTGGTATTGCCACAGCCCATGGCTAAGTCTTATATTGTCCGCTGAGAATTAACAGTGAGCTGACAGAGGCACAACCAGATCTACAGGTGTTGTTGTTGTTTTCTCATTGGGTGGTACATTTATGTTTTATTAAGATTTTAATATTGCCCTAATACGTAAGTCTCAGACTGGTGAACAACAAAAAAAAATAAAGTTCTGCACATTCTCCTTGTTGCTCCTAATTCCTGAAATCCCTTTCCAGAGCAGAAATGTGGTACTGCATGCTGTATCTCAGAACCTATGGTGTCTCCATACAGTGAGAGGAAATTGCAGGATTTTGTTTAGATCTCATAATCATCTCTTGCCCTACTGCCAATTGACAGGAGGCAATCCTGGGGCAACCTCAGGCTCTTACCTCAGCTGCGTCCAGACACATTTATACCGTGCAGTGGAATGTACAGCCGTGATCATGGTGTCACACATAATGATTGGTGCATTGTCGTGGTGTCACTTTATCCGATCAGGAGTGTGCATTTATCTTAGTGCTGGTAAAAGACATTTGCTGCGCACTAGAAACAAAAATCTGGAGTTCCCTCAGTGCAGACAGAACAGTGGGAATAGAGGAAGGAGAGCAGGAAGGGCAGCTCAAATCTGATGGTTGCCTCAACCTGCATGACAGCATGCACCTCCTTAACTCTTGCAGATCTGCGGGGGAAGCTGTGGATCTACTTTTCAAGTCAGGATGGCCAGTTGTCACTCGGAGTAAGTATTCTGCACTTTAACATTTAACTGTGGATTTATTCCACAAGTCTGGAGGCAGCCCTCATCTGCCACTTTATCATGGAATTGCTGCTCTTGCAAAGGCACTAGGATGCAAGCACCTGCAGTCTTCTCTGTGTTTGTTTTTTGCCCACTTCCTGCATATGGATACTTTTGCAGGAGCAGCAATTCCATAATGAAGTGACACACTAGGTAAGCAATCTGCCATGACAGAAAACCCAGCATCAGAACTGGATTTTTCATCATGCCTATGTAGCAAATTGTTGATGGACTATTCCAGAAGTATATTGGGATTGCCATGGATATGTGTGGCAATCCCAGCAGAGTCCCAGGAAAACTGCAACTTTTAAACTACGTCTGGAAGCACCCGTAGTTTCTTCCTGAAATCTTTCACCTAACTCGGTGGTTCTCAACCTTCCTAATGCCACAACCCTTTAATACAGTTCTTCATGTTGTGGTGACCCCCAACCTAACCCTAACCCTAATCCCCAACCGTAAAATAATTTTCGTTGCTACTTCATAATAGCCGTGTCTTCACGGCAGCCTTATCTCAGATTCAAAACGTTTTCAATCCTCGGAGTCTGCACGGCAGTTTGGCTTAACACACTTTCCCCGTGTTAAACCACCCCAAAGCGTAATGAATCTCAATCCTGATTTCAACAGGTCTCACTCCGGATCGTGCGCTTGATATGTGGACAGTACCGTGTTAAGGGATGAGAATCCGTGTTCAGGATCTCTCTCCCCCAATAGCTTGCTTCCAAAAACATTGATTTCAGTGTAAAAATCTACCCTTAACAGCAGTGCTACACTGTAGCGATGGAACCACTTCACACCTGATTAACAATGTTGCAATTTTGTGCAATTCTAAAAGTTCTGACCTTTAGAAAGGGAAAGGAAGGGAGGGAAGCAGCTGAGGTTCTGTGTGAATGTTTAAAGCAAAGGGGCTTTAGTTGCCACTGCTGCTGTGTGCCCTGAGCAATGGGGAGAGGAGGGGAAAGAATTGCTGGCTGGCTGCCCACTGCCATTTTTCCTCCATCCATGGAAGCGGCAGCTACCCAGCCACCCAGCTAGGCTCCGTGAGGAAGGGTCCATGCCAGGAGGAAGAGAGCAGGGCAGCCCCGAAAAGCGGCTTTTAAAAAGTAGCCACTTGAGTCCCCCCCTTGAGTCAGGTACACCACGTACGATCCTCAGAATCCGGATCGAACACGATTAAGTTAAAAGTAATGGGAACAGGCAAATTCGTGTTTGCATCCGTTTCTATTATTTCGGTTTAGGGAAAGCGAAATAAGCTTGTAATGGGGATGCGGCCAATGACCCGTATGAAAGAACAGATCGACCCCCAAAGGGTTCGTCACCCACAGGTTGAGAACCACTGACCTAACTTCTTTATTCAATGTGAAAATAAAATCAAAGCATATCCAATTTTTTGTCCTAACCCCCCCCCCCATTCTTGAAGAAAATGAAATATAATTATTCAGGATTTGGGTTTCTTTCAAGGACAAAATAGCAATTTTATAGTGTTTGTTTACAAATATTCAGGTGGTGTACAAACAGAAGCAAGGCGCACATCTTCTTAGCTCAAACTGATCCATTTACTCAATCTCAGCACTTCCCTGCTGTTGATCTTCTAAAGGTTACTTGTTGGCACTGAAAAGAGGAAGATGCAGCAGTGTTAATGGATACATGTGGCTGGTAGGGCACACCCCATCACCTTAAGGGAAACACTACTAAACAATGTAAGGCGGGCCCCTGATTAAAAGGGGCCTTCAACTCATAACTACTACTCTTTTTCTATCTCCCCCAACCCTACTTATTCATATACACAAATACACACACATCAACAAAACTCATATACAATTTTAAAATACCAGGCTCTTTTGTGTAGCTACGAGGAAGAGGGAAGAGGTGTCTCCTTCCAAGCCCTGATAATCTTCTAACAGTGATAAAGCAGCCCCTTCCAAAGCAGTGGGTTGTAGATTCTAATATCTGGCATTTCAGCGGGAAGTAATGGCAAATGACATCTGCATGGCTAGGGAAATGGTGGTATCTGTAACAGTATGACCAACTGCTCAGAGAAGATGGGAGTCGTAGTCCAACAATATCTGAAGGGCCATAGGGTAGATTAGCTACCACTACATTAGGAAAGCTTCCATTTGAGGAACTTCGGTCAACTGACCCATTCGCTGCAGTAAGGTATTTAGAAACAGTGATGAAACTGCATATCTTTTTGCTCCCAGGAGCATGACATGGATCTCAGGTGAGGCAAGAATTGGTAGAATCACAATGTGTTGGAACAGGCTGGGCCTGTTCTTTTTGCATTCTTGGGAAATGTTTTCAGTTAGCTTAGATCAGAGTTTTTCAATCTATGGCTCTCTAAACGCTGGTTTCTGATCAAATGGGGCAATGGTCAGGGAGATGAATGTAGAAACATCGAGAGGGCACCTGGTTTGGAGCTGTTTGGCTTAGATATGGGATAGTGCATTAGGACACAGTATTAGGACAAATTCCTCTTCTATCTCAGGTGAATAGAAACTGCCAAGTCCATGATGTGTATTCTAAGATTCCTTTCTTTTTTTCTTTCTCAGATTCATTTGCCACCTGGTGGAGAGGCTGTTTGGGGGCCGTTTATGCTGTCTTTCTTCTTCATTTATCGCCTCCCACCTATTGTCTGTGATCTTGGCTGATAGACTGGCAATTAAAGAAGCACGTAGAGTGTTGAAAGCTCCTGCCCCAGAACTGAAAAACTCAAGTATGTGAGTAGAACTGAAGAGTAAATATGTAAGGGCAAAACCTGGCACTGTTCCCCAAAAAGGAGTCCTAATGCAAGTTTGTTGTTTTTGTTATTATCATAGAAGATGACTGGAGGATACAACAGGATGTGAACATGTCTTGGTAAAAAAAAAAAAA
>MTQE01000390.1:79905-90627 GCA_014337955.1 Aspidoscelis marmoratus
ATATTCACTCTTCTTGTCCAAATTCCGCCGTTGAGGAACATGTGAAACTATGTAATTTGATGGGCAGTCCATCAAATGTTTGCACATCTGACACGGTCCTGACAATGGTGGGTGACATCTTGCTTCTTTTGATCAGAGTGAAGTGGATGCTCTGATTGTCAACACTAACAATAACCCCGCATGTAAGTGAAAAGCTTTTTAGACTTCTCAAAGGGAAGTGGATGCTCCAGTTGTCAACTCCGTCACTCACACCCTATGCAGTGAAGTCTTCTTAGACCTGTCAGAGCAAAGTGGATGCTCCAGTTGTCAATCGTAGCAGTAACCCAGCATATAGGAGAATTGCCTTTTAGGCTTGCAGAGTGAAGTGGATGTTCCAGTTGTCAACCCTATCAGTAACACCGTATACAAGTGAAAGGCTTCTTAGACTTTTGAAAGTGAATTAGACACTCCATTTGTCAATTCTGTCAGTAACATTGCTTACTGACTTCTTCTCAGATCCCTCTGGAATAACTGGGCCTGCATAATCCCCCAAAATGGCTAATTTCACCTTATCAACTCAGGTCCAAAACTGGACAAGCCTCCATATTCCAGACTATAAAGGGCATCCAGACAACTTGCCCTGTAATCCAGAATATGGGGGTGGAGTACTTCTTGGCAGCGTACCAGGAAGTTCTGCTGGAAGCTGGTGTGTGCCAAAATGGGCTAGCCAGAAAGAGCAACATCGAGAACTGTCATTCGTGGACTTTGAAAGCTGGGTGCTGGATTCAAAAACTGTGCCACATCTTTGAATTTTGGGGTGCTGCTGCTGCTGCTGCACTGCAATGGGTTGTTCAAGTGCAGGTAGCACAGGCCAGGGTGGCCTGCACTTATTGGGCCATGCTATGTAAGACGGAATAGCCCATGTAGTGCGGAAATGGGCTTGGAGACCAGACTAAGCAGATGCACAGAAAGGGCCTGTTTGAACGGTGCTTTATTCTGGAATATGATCTGGAATAAGGGCCTGCTGTCCCCATGCTAGTGGAGGCTACAGCAGGCCTCAGCATGTGGACAACAGACACCTATCCTGAGTCATATTCATCCCGAGTCATATGGCCAAGTGAGAACAGAAACAGGCCCGTTGTCTGGTCACAATGGTCTCCACTACGGTAAACAGTATTTGTATTCTTAAATTCAGCTATTTTTTCCCTATTTACATAAATGCATATAAGTTAGAGTATACAAGGGACATGCAAATTAACATCCTTTTTGCAATGCGTATGTGGCTTTTGTGATGATATTGGGCCAACTAATTGAGAGCTGTTTACACTTTGAATGAAAGTGTGTCTCAAGCCAAAATGTAAAATCTGAGAATTTGCCTCAATGGCTACTAGAATGAATGCCTAGGTGCATTTTTCAGGCTGGGGTGGGGGGTGGGGAACTGGGGCACTTCTAAGGCCATTTGCTGGGATTCTAGAGCAGGAATATGTTTTTCCTTGTCTCTGCTTAGGATGCCCATGAGCATTTTGTGGGCCACTGTGTGCGACAGGATGCTGGACTAGATGGGCTGTGGCCTGATCCAGCAGGGCTTCTCTTATGTTCCTATGTTCTTATGCCTCAACCAAGTGAGAGTGGATGTGAAAAGCTTCATTTATAGAATCTAAACCAAATTTGTCCAGATCCATAATACTGTTTGGAAGCATATGCTACAGAGAATTTACTTAAAGGCAGGAGGGAAGGTGGATTGTCTTTGGCCTGTTACAGGTTTCCATTCATTCTTTAGAAAAGTTATTTCTTGTTTTGGGTAAGATTCAGCAAGCCACTATTAATCCAAAATAATATTGTCCCATATGTGTCCTGTCTCACGGCGGCAGGGTGCGCAGGCAGGCGCACGCACGTCAGCGGCGCTCCAGGGCGTAGTGTTCTCAAGGTCAGGTCACGGTCCACGGTCAGGGTTCAGAGTTTCAGCAAGTCGGGGCACAGTCCAGGGTCAGGGGGTTCCAGAGGGTCGGCAAGTCCAGCAGATTCCAAAGTCCAAAGCACAAGTCCGGTCACACAGCAAGGTTACACAGCTTTGTCTGCAACGGGCTCTGGGCGCCACCCGATTCCTTAAGTAGGGGAAGCTGCATCACGCCCTTTTCTCTGCAGGTGTCTGATCCGTAATGAGTGACTTGCTTCTCCCTGCGCAACACCTGTGGGGCGGGGTGGGCCGGTCCCTCCTCGCTCTCACCTGAGGAGATCACGCGCTCCTCGCTGGTGGGGTCCTCGGCGTTGGGGCCGGTACTGGCTGCCCCTGGCGATGACGGGGGCACAGGCGTGCGTGTGGGCGTCGGGAGACACAATGGGAGGCATTACAGGATGGAAAACCAGTGGTGGAATCATGCAGACCCAATCTACTGATATTAGTCAATTAGATTTTTGGCCACAATCCCCCTGACCTTCAGGTTTCCACCAATGGCCCTTACTTAAACAATGCAGTTTTGGGACTATATAGTAGTTTCTACGATTACATAAAACAAAAGCAGTTGCAGAGTTTGGCAGTGAAGATATGTCAAATCCCACAAGCCAAAGTCAGGTAGGGCAAGAGGTGACTGGCTACCAATTGTATGCATCTCTTCACACGTTTAGAGCTGTTTTTGTTTTACTGGCATCTATACCTATGTCATCAATTCCAACTTTGTTTGCAGAGATAATTTTTTGTTTTGCTTGCTTGCTTGCCCTAAACCTGAAGGTCTTGGGGTGTGAGGGTTACAGCAATAAAAACACAGTATAAAATGAACACAACAAAAACAATAACATTATGTGATGGTTCTTATACAGAAGAGTATCCATGCAGTGAAAAATTTTATCTGCCAATTTCTTCAGCTAAAGCTACCAGAATAAAACCAAGATCAGCCCCCCCCCTTTTTTTTCCTCTTCGATTCATTTCTCTTGTCTGCTCACAGTGGTAGTCCCCTTTGCCACCCAGCTGGTCTAGGAGGTAAAATGAGGGCTGCAATTCTCAAGAAATCAGATATATGGTTCAAATAAATACATAAATAAATATGCAGAAAAAATGTCAGGACAAAAGCAATGACAAGTTAGATGGAAGTTACTCTCTCCTGCCTCTGGGTGCATCCTCATGGGCTGCCATTACTTCGGGGTGGATTCGGGGCAGCCTTAATGCAAATCGTAGTTTGCATTAAGAAGTCCCCATGGTAATTGAGGACAGCGTGGGTTCAAGCCGAATCCACCTGTCCCCATGAAAACCACGGTAAACCCCTGCATTGGGGAACTGCGGTTTTCTCCACCCCACCCTCTCCCTCCTGGTTGCAAGCATGCCCCCCTTGCCTGATTGCATGATCCAGCAGGCACGCCTGGGTTAGGGCTTGATTTAGCACACGGGTACCTGATGGCTTCCTTGCACTCAGCTGAACAGCTGTCAGACGGAGGTATAGGGGCTGTCAAGCGCAGGAGCGGAGCTCCGGTAAAATAATTAAAACACAGCCGCGGCTTCAATCAATGAGCCACTTTCCCTTCCTATTATGCTCCCCTGTTATGCAGTGTGTGGCTTTTGGAGGTGCAAAAGGGAACCTGGCTCATTGATTGAAGCCGCGGCTGTTTCAGTTATTTTACCGGAGCTCTGCTTGTGCACTTGACAGCTGCTATCCCCATCTGACAGCTGATCACCTGAGTGCAGGTAAGCTGTCAGGTGCTTGTTTGCTAAAGCAAGCCCTTACCCAGGTGTGCCTGCCTGATCACGCGGTGAGGCAAGGGAGGACAGTTGCGATCTCAGCACGCGTGGCGGGGACAATGAAACCCTGCTGCAATCAACAACAACCCGGAAGCATCCCCATGCCGCCAGGATAACCCATTCTTGCCTCCTAATTCGGGGCGAGAACAGTTAGAAAGGGGGGATTGCTCTGGGTTTTTGGCTTTTATGGCGCACGTAGCCCAAATTAGAGCTTTGTATGGGGACTCTCCTGAGGCGAACTTGGGTTCAACTCAGAGTATCCTGGTCATGGGGACTCGCCCGCTGTTTCATATGGCATGTTTTAAAATTATAGAACATAAAACAATCTGTAGATCCATATACATTCTGTTATATGATGCCCATGGTGTGAAAGCAGGTACAGTTGGCAACACATGTCTGAAGTACATAGCAAAACTATTTTGCTGGGGTGATCCCTGCTGGCTATAGTGCTAGGGAAGAAAAATAGGAAATTCAGGATATTTTGAATGGAAAAGAAATAGTAGAGGATGGAGAGCCGCCCCAAGGCATATTTAACCTTTAAAAAAAGTCATGAAAAAAAATGCATTCACCCTGCTATTAGCAGGTGGAAGAGATTATTATTTTAACTTTTTCTTCTTCTTTTTTGCATAAGACAGCAGGAGCTATTGAGCTGCCATGATGGATGCCAAGCATTTGGATATAGCAATTTGTTATTTTTTCTCCCCATTCTTTGGATTACACTGCAGTTAAACTGTCATGCACCAAGCCGCAAAGTCTTATTGCATTGTGGTGGATGAACTTCTCATCCCTGCCACCTTTTTCTGCCAATCCCAGAGCGGGATTGACTCATTCCTTTGGGATTAACTCTTCTTTCTCTGTCCCTTTTTAGTGTTGCCCAGACTAGTTTTCACTTTGACAGAAATAAAGTGACACTCCCCGCATAATGGAGCAGTATTACAAATGACTGGAAGAGCTTTATGTCCTCTGCTGGGAAATGATTTGTGCTTTTCTACTTTACATTCTGCGTTTACCTACTTGCCCGGACTGATGGCAATCATTTGCATGGTTTGTGAGCCCTTTTTGCATTATTTCTGGACAATGGATTTCACTATGACATGTCAAAGAAGGCTGAATCCAAAAGCAGAAGATCAGCTTTCAACCATCCAAACTGCAACTGGAAGCATCTTTATGGAAGGGCAGCTCCATTTTCCCTCTGGTGCTTTATTAGGAGTCTTAGGGGGCATTTTGTATGTAGTGAAAAGGCTGGCCCTTGGTTGTCCAGGGACTAGGGTGGGAAAATGGCTGTGTACCAGGGGTGGCAGGTTCTCTTTCATGCCCTGTTAAGGGTGAAATAACTGGACAGCCATAAATCCAGTTCTTTATAAAATCCTTTTCTATGAGTCATCTGCAAGCACATGCTTATATGTCAGCCTGAAGACAGCTGGATGACTGAATCATAGAATCATAGAATCATAGAATGGTAGAGTTGGAGGGGACCTCCTGGGTCATCGAGTCCAACCCCCTGCTCAAGGCAGGATCTCCTAAACCATCTCAGACAGATGGCCGTCCAGTCTCTGCTGTTACAGCTTCCCTTCCAGTATGTAACCACAGTTCCAGGTGCCATCTTGGCTCTTGCAGGCAACATTTCACCCACAGTTTGATTCTGACAGCCATATAATACCATTTTGGAACCTCAAATAACTAGGTAAGTTTAATTTCACTGCTGCTCTGCTGGCAGTTCATGTAGAGGCAGCTGGCTTGGACAATTCAAGGTGGTATTTAAGACCCTGAAAGACCCTAAAACCTGATCTCAGTTCACATGAAATCTAGGGAATCCATTTTCTTCTATGAATACCACTGAAACAGAGGAAGCTGTTTCATTGCCTCATCCTTGGGAGGTTCAATTGAGGCAGGTTGGGACAAGGATGGAACTCAGGGAAAGAGTGCATATACTTTGCCTGAAATTGGTTAAATCTTCAGCTAGGCTAGAAGAGTCACCTAAGCCAGATTCTGTTGCTGAATTAAGAATTTCCTTCAGTCTCAATAGTAAGTGGTGCTGGCAGAGATTGTCAGGGGTCAACTCAAATCTTTCAGTCAAACCTAGCTGAAGCTACATTGAAACGGGTGGATTTAAAGCCTTTCTGAGATTTTGTGAGCAGAAGTGAGACTACTCACACTGCATTGAAAAACAGAAGAAGGAATGTCTCCCTAGCTTCCACTCACTGACACAATGACCAGCAGATCAGTGCAATGATATGTGTTGCCCTCACTGCGGTTCCATTTTGAGAAGCAGTAACAAAAGGGTGTTTCCGTATTTGCCACTGAAAAGCGGATCTAAAAAGATCCGCTTTTTGGCCATCCATCCTCCCGAGGATCCGTCACAAATAGTGACGGATCCGAAGGGCACACATGCTGGGAGGACGGATCTGGGAGGACGGATGGAGTGGGTGCTGTGCGGAGGCATCACCACCCATTCCAAAAGTCCTCCGGCTTGCACACCACCGACGCCACCCCCGGAGCCGTGGGACTGGAGCAGTGAGTTGTCAGTCACTGTGTGTTTCCGGCGGCACCTGGCACGCAGGGGAGAGGTTCCGGAGGCAGCCAGTCCTGCTTTTGCCCCTCCCAACATGGCGGCTGGAGGGACATCCATCCCTTTGCCTAGCCACATGTGGAAGCATCCTGCTTCTGCACACATCCGGACGAAGTGACAAATCGAAGACCTGATTTTTCAGGTCTTCGTTTTAATCTGGATTTCGGTGGCAAGACCCATTTTTAAGACGGATCTTGAGCACCGAAATGCGGAAGCGGCCTCTGCAAAGTGTCTCCAATGCGGTCTGCAGTGAGGAAGCTACTCAAGGTAAGTGTTTTTAATCTGTCTTGGGGGGGGGGTTAAACCAGTTTCTGCAGCTAGTGCGGAAACACCCAAAATGGAATCAGCAAAACAGTTTCAGGCTCTTTTAGAGAAAAAGTTAAAAACTGAAGCTTAGGCTGAAATAGGTCTGACTGCTGGTATACATCACCAACTAGGCTTGGAACCTGGTTGATCTTATGTCAGTGTTTCTGAGAAGTCCCCCCCCCCTTCCAAGGCACACAGTTAAATAACAAGGATAGAGGCTTAGTCTGATGATTAAAAAGGAGATGAACCTTCTTGAGGTTCCGCATTGCAAGTAGATGATGCTGAGTGATGAAAGGATGGTAACAGATCTAGCTAAATAGTGGTCTCTAAAGTGAAAACCAGAATAGCCTACCAGACTTGTTGTAGGGGATTAAAAGTATGGCTGCATCCACAAAATCTTTTTTTTTAATGGCTCAAAAGTGGCTTAGAAGCGCTAACTGCCATGTGCTAGTGCCCCCCTCTAATCCACATTAAAGGGAAGAAAATGCAGCTTCAGTGTTCATTCGTCTGGTAGGATGGAAACATCAGCGGCCACATATTACCATCTCTAAGCCACTTTATTTAAGTCACTTTTTTAAATGCATGTGGATATAGTTTTAGGCTAGGGGTGCTTCCGCACAGGCCCTTTAACACCCATTAAGCACACATTCCAATGTGCGCCTCCGCACACGGGTCGCTGATTAGGACACTTCCGGCAAGGGGTGTCCGCACAGCGAGTCCGTTTTTAAAGCAGATTTCGGCGGCAAAACCGGTGTGCCACCCACGCGTCCGCATTGGCGGGGGCTAAATAGCACACTTCCGGTGGATGCGTCTGCACCTATCCAGACTTAATGTGTACTTAATCGGTGTTAGTTGCATACCACATATTATGTGGTCTTGCACTGTGAATCTGCATCCATTTTGGATGCGTCCATACAGCGCAAGAGTGCAAACCCATGGCCCTCCCCCGGCCCGCCATGATTGGCTCCCTGGAGCCAAGCATGGCGAGCCGGGGGTCTCCTACCTTTCGGCTCGCCCTTGCCCCAGAAGCTTCTGGAGCCAGGGTGAGCTTCCCTAAAGCCAACCCTAGCCCACCCTGGGGGGGAGTGCGGCGAATCCCCTCCTTACCTCTTCAGCGTCGCCCCGAAACTGAAAGCAGGCGCCCAGGATGCAGCGCGTCTGTGTCCTGCGCGCCCCCTGATTGGCCGGGGCGCAAGTCAGGGCAGCGCGCCTGCACAGAATGGCTCCTGAGGGCAGGGGCTGCCAGGCACCCGCCACCAATCCGGATCAACGCTGCGTGTGCGGAGGCACGGGGCGCGGGGTAGATCCGCATCTCTTAGATGCGGATCTACTCCGCTAAACCGGATCTACCATGGATCCGGAGTTATTAAAACCGGTTCCCCTGGGAGCCAGTTTTAATAAATCCGGGTGCCGGAGATCCGGTTTTATTTGCCCCTGTGCGGAAGCACCCTAGGATTGGTTAGCTGAGAAAAATCTTATGAACAATCTGGAGCAGCCAGATTTAACTGAATGATACTGAGATGATCTGTGGCTTTTTAAAAGGGATTTTTCTGAAAGTTATGTAAATTCCTAAAAAAGCTGGTTTTGCAGTGCCATATTTTTTAATACACATGTAATCAGAGCTACTAATTGTTATGGTTTGGAATCACCTGGCAGCCACAAAATCAGCCATGGAAAAGAAACAAAACAAACGATATGCACCAACCACTAACAGGAGGCTAACCCCTTCCCTTGAACCACATTTTAACTCCTGTGTGGTGGAAAAACAGGCTTGTTTTTGAAGTCCCTGCAGTGCTGGAAGGAAGTGTTTTGTCCCTTTGACCTTTAAGATTAACCAGAAAGGCAAATAACAATCCTAATTTATTTACAGAATTTGAATATTCATAGGTGCTTTGGAGCTGCCAAAGAAAATGTCAGCACTGCAATCAGAATCAGACCTCCAGACACATACACGCCAATGCAAAGTTAACTTTCATCATTCATTTGTGGTGATTTTAATACTTCTAAGCCCACACATCTTGATAATCGCTAATTTCTCGACTGTTGTGCCAAAGAGGGAAGTTAACAGGAAATCCCCTTCCCTGTTCAATTAAAATTGCAACAGCCCTATCCTCTTTTGCATCTGTGTACCCTAATGGAGGGCCAGACTTACAATCCTAACAGATACTGGGAAACTCTACCCACCTATTCCATAAAGCCAAGTGAAAGCTTCAGAAGCAGAATGGCTACTCAGGTGTTGCTGGTGAACAAGGCAGTTCAGGGGATTGACCCCAAGGGTCAGAAGAGCTTAATCTAATAACTGGTGAGATATTACAAGGCTGTGATTCTATGCAGACCCGCATAAAAATGAGCTCAACTAAATATAGTTGATTATTTGTACATTAGCCAACCACAAAATGTACATTCAGGAAAAAGAGAGCACAGACACAAGATTTAGGTTAGCAAGTGTTGTCGGGCAGTGCCTACTTTCTCCTTAAGGACTAGCCGCCTCGTTTCTATTTTGTGCGCTCCCAATCCAGTAAAACACTGATTTTTCAGAAATCCTGACAGAAAGAACTTGGACAGAATTACCATGTCTATCCCTGAACCACCACACAGCTCCAGTATTATATTTCTGAACATGAAGAGCACGCAAGCAGGTTTGGAGCACCGTCAAATAGCTATCCATGAGTGCATGGGCACATATGCACATGGTCATCTTATGAAGAATGTTTCCAATCATTTGGGGAAACACACAAGGTTTTTCTGCAATGTCTCTCTCTCTCTCTCTGTATCTGGCAAATTTGCATGCAAGAGCCATACTGGAATAAACAAAAACATCCTAGACTGGATAAACCAAAGCTGAGCAGCTGGTTTTTATTTTTAGAAATCATTTTTTGCTTACATTTTTTTAGCTGTTTGCCCTTTAGGTCTCTGCTATTCCAAAAGGAAAAACAGCATAACTGGAAATCACAGGGTAACCACTTAAGTCAGTGATGGTGAACCTTTTGAGCTCAGTGTGTCAAAATTCGCAAGAAAACCTAGCTTAACTTGGGTACTGTGCCACATCTAGAAATATCCATAATTTTGTGATATTTGTTGCTCTAGTAAAAAAGTTATATTTTTGATATATGTATTTTATTAAAAGCAAAAACAAATAATTCTTTACATTAGTGACTTTTGTACAAATCTTCAGTTGAAAATTGGTATTTCGTACACTTCAAGAACAAGCAAGCACTACATGCCCAGGTGCTAGGGTGACCATGTGTGTCACCGAAAAGGGCTTGGCGTGTCATAGGTTGGTCATCACTGACTTAAGTGAATGTCTGTCACATGGATTTAACTCTTTAATTGAGGTGGGGAACCAAGGCCAATACAACGTCGCATAATACTTGGTTTGTTCATTAGGAAACACAACTTTAAACATCAATTTGACAGAAAGACTCACTTTGGCCATGGCCACACCTTCACTTTGATAGTCCATCTTCAGCCCTGACTGCTGACACCTTTTCATTTCTATCCATTTTATTTGTAGACTTTCCACTTTCCATTTGGACTTTCCTGAACAGGAAGTCCACAAATAAAACGGTGCATTCCCACATGACTATTTTAGTGCAGGTTGGACTACTCTGACCCTGCCTATTTTGACCCGGGCTACTTTGACC
Source organism: Aspidoscelis marmoratus (assembly GCA_014337955.1). Taxonomy (NCBI): domain Eukaryota; kingdom Metazoa; phylum Chordata; class Lepidosauria; order Squamata; family Teiidae; genus Aspidoscelis; species Aspidoscelis marmoratus. The sequence continues at coordinate 90,134 of MTQE01000390.1, forward strand.
TGAATTTGGGGCCGAGTGCACATCTTGGTCTCTTCCCCCCTGTTTACCAATAAACAGAACTGAATACAAATAGTGCCATTCCCACTCACCACCCAAATGCCCGGCTCGGAGAAACAAGAGATTGAGATTGTGGGCAGGTGGGCTCTCTTCGCTGTCGGAGGACCCTTGGGGTGGCATCTTCTTCTTCCCTCCCTCCTCCCTTCCTCCCTTGCCACCTTCCTCTCTCTCTCCCTCCCCTTCAAGTCTTGCTAAGCCATGACTGATGGCTAATGGCAGCGAGTGTCTACCGGGCTGCCCCAGATGACAGTGATTCCCGGCTGAGGGAATCACAGCAGCTTTATGTTTTTGGCTCGTGGGGAGGAGGATGTGTGTGTGTCTGTGTGTGTGTGTGTGCATGCATGCATGCGCATGTGCTTGTGTATACTGGCTGGACGGGCGGGCGGGCTCTCTCCCTTCACTGCTGGAGGACCCTTGGGGATGGCCTCTTCTCCCCC
>MTQE01000390.1:99898-158006 GCA_014337955.1 Aspidoscelis marmoratus
ATGGGATCAGGCAAATTCATGTTAGCATCCAGTTCTATTATTTCGGTTTAAGAAAACCGTTTTAAGCTTGTAATTGGAACGCGGCCTTTGTCAGCATGATACCACACTGAGCCAGGATGGACAATCATGTCACCAGAGCATCCAAGTATCAAATCTCTTTATAGAACTCAGGTCTCACTCATTCAAGTTCTGGTTGCCAAAATAGGAACTGGGAGTAGATTCAGAAGTCAATGGCAGTGTTTGAATAATTTCATACATTAGTGGAACCTACTGCATTAAACATTTAAAAATAGACTTTGGCTGCAGCTGCACAAGTTGAAAAGATACTTGCAGAGATCTGGGGGGGATGAGGACTGTTGCCACATCTATTAGGCCTGCCTCAGAAGAATGGAAAGCACCCCCAGAAACACCCTTCATGCAGTGTGCAAAAAGACCATTCCAAGGGGTGAGCTCTCACTCCTGCCACATGTGGCGATAGTAGCCAAGAGGGGTGACCCATTTTCTGCCCAGCACCATTAAAATTCATTTTCTGCTTGGCCCTTTAACTGTGTCAGGTGGACACTTTAAGGCTAAGTGACTTTTGTTTTTCAGCTTTGTGGTCTCTGAGGGCCAGGAGATACCAGGGAAGGAGGTACCCTCTCTCAAGAGCAAAAGGTACCCCACCTCCAGGGCTGGACCACACTCCAGCACAGGAGGTGCCTTTTCTCGCCCCCCTGTGGAAAGAGCCTTGAAGTGCAATACTTCCGTTAACATTTTTCACTTGAAAGTTCCACTAATTCCCATCATGCTCAGGGAATCCCTCCATTGTCTGTGTCCTTAGAAAGACATAGGCCCTGCGGCTAGCAAGATCCAACAACTGTTTGAGAAGGGCAAATTCTGGCGCAGACGGATATTTGAGAAAATAATAAGTCTTACAATGTTGACCAAAGTGAGGCTTTCAACTTACGTGTCAGAAAACTTAAAAAACATTGCCAGCTCTGTGCATTCAAGCCTATGTGCAGCACATCCTATCCCCTAAAATCCCTACTTCTTTTCCTTTCATCAACTTGTTATTGTTCAACACATTTGTTAAGTCAATAGGCTTGATGCAGATGGGGCATGGCTAAAAGCATTTGGCTTACTAGTCTCTTTAAAAAAAACTTTAATCCATCCCACCCACCCAATTCTGATGACAAGAGGAAAGAAATACTCTGATCCTGGGCCAAATAAGTTATGCTGCGCTGTCACTCTGAACTTCTGGGTCTCAGTGTCACAGGTCATTAATGTCACACGTAGAAGAAGTCTGTCCAGGAGACAAAGGAAGAAGAAAAAGGCATTCTAAATAGAATTATTTATTATTAACAATCATTATCTTATAAAATAAACTCAGATCTTTGAGCACCTATCATTTTGCATCAAAATTAATCTAACAAAAACAACAACAACCAGGCATTGGATTCTACAGTGTCACAGAATTGTATTCTAGGAGCTTCCAGTTTTACAGAATATTAATGACAACACAGAAGAACAACATTACATAACTCATCACACCTATTCTCAGAAAGGTATCTGATTTACAGAAGTTACAGGCTCGTTCATACAAATGCTCTCCAGGACACTTGCACATAAGAACAGCCCTGCTGGATTACGCCGCAGCCCTTCTGGCCCAGCACCTTTCTCACCCAGCTCCACCAGTTGCTTCTGGGCATCTCAAGCAGAAGACAAAGGCAAAACCTTCACCTGCTCTTGAAGATCTGCAAATGGCCTTTAGAGGTATCCTACCTGTCTCTCCAATGTGGAAGCATTGCCTAGGCATCCATTCAAGCAGCCATTGATAGACCTGCCCTCCATGAATTTTATACTCATGAGAACACAGCTGTCTTTGGCCAGTGATCACAAGTGGAAATTACACCTACAAATTAAATAAATTTTCCAAATGTATCAATGAAGACATGGCCACTTTGATAAACTGTTATGCATAAATTATACTGTCCTTAATGTGTTACACATATGCAGAGAATTCCATTGCCACATATACAAGCATCTGAAAATGCATTAGTTCATACATCCCCACATTTACAAAGCAGTTTCCAAGTGGCTTAGATGTGGTAGCATTTAGACATTAGTTTTCCCATTGCACCTCTATTCCACATTAGAGATACTTGTGTGAGGTGCTTTGGATCTCTCCCCCCCCCTTTTTAAATGTCTGTGCATGCAGCCTCAAGCTCACTCGTGCAGATATTCACCCCCTCGCTCACAGAGTGCAATGGGGACAGTCAGTGCAACTGGTTTTCAATGTAACCTGCCCTGAGGACCTTGGGTATAGGGCGGGACAAAAAATTCAAATAAATAAATAAACAAACAAACATAGGGAGCAATATAAACAGCTTTCCCCCTACATCCTCCTCATACCAGATGAGGCATTTATCTTATCTCATGTGGTTGATAACAGCTGTGATATAAAATAGCAGGGAAGGGTAAAATGGATGGCAAGAAAACTGTTTTCAAAAGAGTTTGTAATAAATATCTTCATTTGCGATTGAGGAAGTATATGTGATCAGTTTTAAAAAGAAAAACAAAAAACCCTTAGATACAGAATTGCAAATTGAAAGGAGAAAGGAGTTTCCCCCCGTATATATTAACATCTTCATAACTTCATTTCCCCCATATCCTAAAACTATATCAAATTCAGATTTGGGTCTGTAAGGCCTCTACAGCACACAAAAGAGAAGGCATAACAAGAATGGTTGGGGAAGAACATGATGTTCCTATTCCTCTACATTCCCCAAAGACACTGAAACTTTTGGGGGCCTGCTAACACCTGTTTAAAGCCACTATTGATGAACAGAAGAGATCACATTAGCAAAAAGATAATCCTCTTTCTTGACACATTGGCCCCATTCCCACTGGGACTTTATTGGATGTCAAAAATGGTTTGAAAACTGTTTGTCCGCATTGAAAACTGGCTTCCCGCACTTTCAGAGGAGTAAATTGTTAAAAAAAAAAGCATTAAAAATACACCTCTTTAAAGGACTCTCACCCCCATTTTCTTTTTGACATGCTTTATATTCCCTTTGGGAATGGTACAATCAGTATCCCTTTCAGCCACTGCTGTCTTGCCCACCTGCCTGCCCTTTCGGGTTTCGCCACCAATGCCTTGCTTGCCCAGCTGCTTGCTTGCCTGCCATTTCAGCACCTGCCACCGCCTGCCACCACTGCCTTGCCCACCTTCCATTTTGGCTGCCGCTGGCCTTTGGGGCTACCGCTGCCGCCTTGCTCACTTGGCTTCCCCCCAAGCACCATGGCGCTCCTGAGGCATAGGGAGGAGGAATGCCAGGCGGTGGGTGAGCTAGCGAGCCCTACCCTCTCCCCCCTCCCTTTCAGCCACCGCTGCTGCTGCTGTGCCACCTCTGTGCTCTGCCTTTTAATGTGGAATTAACAAAAAAAAAAATGGGAACACATATAATGCATATTCACATCCGTTTTTGTTAATTCCGCTTCAAATGGACCAAGTGGGATCACAGCCATTAATGAGGATCTTCTGCAATGTGGGTAAAATCTAGAAAGCATTTTTACCCTTTAAGCTGATTAATGTTTTTTGTCTCTTTCGCACTTGCACCTTAGAAGAAGTGGAGCAAACTGTTTTCCCAATTCAAAGCCATTCAAGAATATTGTGTATAGCTGGCTCCTGTTAACTGAGAACAAACACTGGGTAGACCTGGAGAGTCTCACTCAAATAGTCACCACCAAAAGAGGTCTCAGCCTGTGTTTAGCAGAACCGAACCATTGAGAATTAGGCTTGCTTCTAATTTCTTCATCTCGACCTCTCTGCTTAATGAACTCCACCCAGTTTCTGTGTCAGCGCAGAGTGTGATGGAGCAAGCTTTCATAGCCACAGTAGTTTTTTAAACCTGTGCTGAATGATGCTGTAAATGTCAGATCATTGCAGCAGTTGGCAAGAATGTGACTTCAGCTGGTGGCAATGTTCTTCTTTTGAGCCATACAGGAAATGGGAACAGGCAGGAATTAACCGACTGCAAGAATGGCTCACTGGAGCAGGTTTGCCAAGCAAGGAAAAGTGATGTAGAACATCCGGCTTGAGTTGTGAGGCCACATTGCATTTTGGTCCACAAGGATTCTATTCAAAGTCAAGGGGACATCATCTTGGGCCATGGATTGGGTAATTAGTTAACGGTACATGTCTGATCAGACTCTTGGATAGGAGATCAAAACCAGGTCAAGCACCCTGAATCAGCCCACTTTCTTCCCTCATGCTGTTTCATCTATCCATCTATCTATACTTCCATCCATCTCACAACCTCAAGAAGAAAATAGTTTTTTCTCTTGACTCAAGTAGGGCAGGGGAACAGACAACAAGGAGAAGTAACAGATGCAGGAAAGTCAGAAGTAGAATGGGCAGATGAAAAAGAAGAAGGGGTTCTGCACCTTTAACAGGCATGAGGCATGAACCACAGCAGATGTCCACAAGTGCTCATGTCCAGCATTCTCTGAGACGGGTGCCCACCTCTTCCAGTCTTTCCTGCTTTTGCAACTCCAACTCACTGTACTTTAGAATTCAATTCATATAATGATGTGTTAAACAGCAGCACAAAAAGATTACCAAATATTTAGTTTTATTTATTTTGGTTGTATACCATGGATTTCAAGTGACCCTAAAAGGTTTACAAGTTAAACAATAAATAAATAAATAAATAAATAAATAAATAAATAAATAAATAAATAAATAAATAAATAAACAAACAAACAAACAAACAAACAAACTCACTGAACAGTTCCAAAGGCAGAGGCAAAAGAATATGATTTTAGAGGGTTTAAAAAAGAAGACAGATCTCAGATGGAAGAGAATTCCAAGCAGGAGCCAGGAACAAAAACCTTTCTTCCTGATGCCTCATGCAAGCCAGTTTTTGAAAAAGCTAGGAAATGATTAATAAATAAACTTCATCTATTTAAAATATTTCCATGCTGCTTCACAGAAAACTTTTAAGAGCAACAGATTGATTTTTCTATATCATCTTCTGGATCTGCAGTCTATGCCCCCCACCCCTACCCGCTTATCTGTAAACTGCTTGAGATGCCACAGCAAACAGCTGGCGTGTAAGCCGGTTCAATCACACTTTTTCAATGGACTTTTAAAAAATGCACAGTAGTTGGTCTGCGACATATGTTAGGCTTCTTCGAAAAGCTTGGTCTAAAGAACACTCTTTTTCTCCCAAGCTAGGTAGGAGTTTTCTGAACTTCAATTCGCCAGTTTCTTCTCAGATAACAGTTTTTCTCATGAGAAAAACGGCGTATAAAAGCCAACCCTGCTTCCCCTTCTAACGAGCGAGAATCCCAGGCGAAACGAAAAGCATTTCTCCGCGCTTCCCCCCCCCCTCCCCGCTGCCTCTTGGAAATTCTGCAAAGCGAAGTGAACGAAGGCAACCCATCGCAGCTAAGCCTAGGAACAAACACGATCCAGTGATTTAGTGGTTAGGGAGCCAGACTCTTATCTGGGAGTACTGGTTTGATTCCACACTCCTCCACGAAGCCAGCTGGGTGACCTTGGGCTAGTCACAGCTCTCTTCTGAGCTCTCACAGCCCCACCTACCTCACAGGGTGTCCTGTTGTGTGTGTGTGGTGGGGGGAAGAATGGAAAGCTTTGTCAGCCGCTTTGGGTCCCCTTAAATGGGTGAGAAAAGCCGGGTAGAAAAGCCAACTCTTCTTCTTCGACAGATCTTATCCCCATCCCAAGCGGACCATAGGGAAAGCATGAAGTGTGGTCTTTTAAGCTGATTTTGGTCCTGCCAAAAAGCGAAAATGGATCTGCCCGGGGAAGCGGTCGGGGAGCGCGTCGTGCGGATACCCGGCGTCCAAACAGGGCTGAGCCGATGTCTGGTCGCTCTTTGCTACCTGCGTTTCCATCCAGATTTCCTTGAATTCCGCCCCCTACCCCGAAAAGAGGCAAGATAGAGTGGGAGGGCTGGGGAGGAGAAGGAGGGAAGCCCTCCGAAGTGCTGGCATCTAAATCGAGCATCCCTTTCGGTAAAACGTCCGTCCAGCTAACCCATATGCCCTTCGATGCCGGGAACAGAAGAAACAAATCTGTTTCATGATTCAGAAGAGCGCTTGCTGATTCGAAGCCCACCGGTTCAGAAAACGAACCGCATTCGGGCTGAAATCTTTCCGTATGGGAACAAGGGCCGATTTTAAACGAAAGGAGGGAGAGATCTTGACTTCGAAGAGATGCATATCCCATGGGGGTGGGGGTGATATTGGGAAATTGGATGCGCAACCAAAATAGTGGAGGCTATTTGTCCTTGGTGTGATGCCCCGTTGCTAGCTAAATCGGTTCCCGGGTTACTTGGTGAAGGAGAGCAGACAGAGACATAAGAGAAAGAGAAGGAAAAAGTTCTCAGCAGTTTACGCAAACGCCTTTTTGTTCCCGTTTTTACTTTGAAGCAAACTTTAAGTTCTCGACTCATCCTCAGACTTTTCTTACAGCCACAAGAAAAAGATGATTTACAGCTATCTTCTACTGCGTTTATTTCTGCATCTACACACATTTGCAGAATACCGTGGGTAAAAACTCAAGCCTTCCACGCATTTCCAGAGTTCAACATTTACAAGATTTTTTTAAAAAATCTTTCTCAAGATACTCCTGTTGCGACCTGCATCTTTCTAATGGGAGGACTGGAATGGAATGGAATGAGATAAGGCAAAGTAAAAGGTGTTCTGGAATGACCCACGTTTACTGAAGTACCTTAAAAGACGGAGAGACCTAAAAGCTTCGCTTTGAAATAATTTTGTTTCAGATTATGCTGGTCACAACCACTGGGAGGGGTGGAGTTGCAGCAATGCGTGAGGACTAATCTCTTTTTATTTGTACTTTGCTAGAATAATCTCGGCTTCTTTCCCCCAAGAAAGCTTCAGTGAGTGAAATGATAATTCGGCCCGGAATTTTATGTACCTGAAAAGTCGTCAGAGTAGGACTATATAAATACCACCATGTTGTTCTTAGAACATCAATACAACTGTAATGGCATTTACCCTATAAAACAGAAGTCCTTCAGATGTCTTTCTGTTTCAGTATTACCTTTTTTGAGACAGGGAGAAAGAATATGAAAGCTATTCTGTTAACGAGAATAATTATGCAGAAAGACATTTACAGATGTATTTGGAAACTGGAAACCTTCAGGGGTCTTGAATTGGCATTGAAAGTTCTTTTCAGAAAGTTGGGTGGATGGTAAATCTATTTCCACAATGCCTCCACGTTTTTGTTTGATGGAAATAGATGGGTTATGTGTTTGTTGTAGAATGCTTGGAATGCAGAGGATCACAGATTCAAACCCAGAAAAAAAATGAAGGTAAAACCATTCCTGTATTGGCCAAGAACCGCTGCATGGTCTTGGTGGCATCAAATAACAACAAAGTGAATTTCAGAGTGTATTTCATTTGTTGACAAAGGTAAAGTGGATGAGTAAAAAGCAGACAGCAAACGATTCGTTTTCATCAAACTGATCCAGGTTTACTTAGCAGTAAAATGAAGTAAATGACCAAAAACACAATTTCTAAAATACTCCTGTCACTCACAGGAGAAGGGATGACATGACAGTATGGTCACCTCCAAAGGACTCATGGATATTTTTATTTTGGTTCATTTCACTGAGCCCCATGGAACACACATTTGTCTCCCTGAGGAAAAGGTGCATTGAAGAACTTAATTCTTCTTAATTTATTTTGCTAAAAGATGATCCAATAGTAAAACAAGATTATGGGTTTGCAAAACAATATAACATTGTACATAATATTGCAGAAGAAGAAGATATAAATACGTTATTTAAGCTACTTTGGGGGAAAGCATTTCATCTTCAGGGAATGCACTTCAATTAATACAGACGGCTCTTTAGCTTTGAAATAAACCTTGCGGCGTCGAGTGGTTTATAGCCCATGTCACTTTTGATGGCTGAATTTGGAACTATTTGTTTAGTTTTACACTTTCACTTGCACAGTTTCTAAAGAAACACCAGAACATAAAGAAGTTTAGTTTCTTACTATGGTAATAAATCCTGTAGCTCAGAGAATATTTGCTGAGTTGTCAGAGTTCTCTCTGAGTTTTTCATCATCCGCTCAGGTGAGATAAGATCTTGTTGTGGTGAAGAGGCTACCTGGTCAGGTAGCGATAAATCTGAGAACTTTAACAACTCAACAGTTTACCTATCTGGATTATGTCTCAGATGTATGCATGCATACATACATATATTTTTTAATTCATCATGAAGATTACACCTTATATCTGGAAACACAACAAACACAACTTGCTGTTCAGCCCTATAGTAGACGAGCAATGCTATTACATTCCCTCATTTCCTTCCAGTCTCCTTTGTGTCTTTGTAAGACTGAAGTTAGATGCTTGTCTAATATTATAAACTGGAAGCTGCTCTAAGAATCTTCTGATCTAAGGACAACATGGAAATAAATGGGAAAAATAAGTAAATCTGCATACTTACTGAACCAAACCGGAGTTCTGCCTAGGATGAAAATTGTCTCATCCTCTATTGAATGTCAGAAGTGTCCCAATAAAATTGGTAGGATATACCTGGGAGGAAATAATGTTAAAAGGGGGAGGCACTGACTAAAAAATTCAGGTCAAATTTCATCAAGAAATTGTTTATTTGTGACTCAGGATCTTTAAAAAACCAAAATGTTTATTTTTAGAAATGTTAACACCATCATTGCCTGTCCTACAAAAATGTGCACAATGGTGTCTATCAAACTTAGCCAAATATCTGTGCTGAGGGAAATAAGGAATGTTAGGGTGGCCATCGCTCAATAGTAGAACAACTAACTGGAAAGGAAAAGGTCCCATAGGTTCGATCCTCAGCACCTTCCTGAAAGAAAATAATATCAAAGTGCATATAACTGCCAAGTAAACTGCAAAGAGAATTTTAAAAGAAAAGAGAAGAAAAAGGTTTGTTTTGGCATTCAAGAAAATTTACAGGATTGTAAAGCCGAGATCCTATGCACATTTACCTCAGATTAAGCCAAACTGAATTATAAGGGATTGATTTCAGAGGGGAAAAATGCATCCAATAGGATTGATTGTGCAATCAATCTGGTCAACTTATTAGAGCACCTTTCCAAAACAATGAATACTCAAGGCAGTTTCTAATAAATAATATATGATATAAATATGCAGTATATAATCATAAAACTACAATGAGGTAACTTTGTTTACACAATCTATAATTAAAACCTTGGAGTTTGCTTCCATGAGATGTGGTATTGGTGACCAGCATCAGCAATTTCAACAAAAAGGGTTGGATCAATTTGTGGAAGTCAGGGCTACCAATGCCTGTTAGGCCTGATGGCAGCAAGCTGTAATCTGCCTCCAAAGGCCAGCTTTTGGGTGATGGCAAGCAGAGCCAGCCATGTCCAGCTCACTGGCCCCTGTGAGGACAGACAGCCAGACTAGATAAGCCATGCATCCAATCCCATGGGGTATTTATTATATTCTGATGATGATTTAATAGATTTTAAAACATAAAAAATATAAAATACAAGAATCCACCTTTAATTATAGATGGGTCTCTTCTCAGAAGCATTAAATATGTAAATATGTGCTTACAGTGTCTGGGACTCCCACTGAAATAAGTATTACTAACCTGAAAACAATCCTCACTTGGCGCTGACCAGTGTGGTGTAGTGGACAGCTTATCAGCCTAGGTCTGGGAGAAGAGCATTTGTATTCAGCTGTAGAAATTCACTTGGTGACCATGGACCAGTTAGTCTCTTAGCCTGGCCTACCACGAAGAATTGCTGTGAAAATAGAGTGAAGAGGAATAATGCTTACCAACCTGAGCTCTTTGAAAGAAGGGTGGGCTAGAAAGATATTTTTAAAAAATGAATGGCCATTTTACATAAGAGTGACTTTGTATTAAAACTTATAGCTCACTTCAATCTGCAAAACTATAAAGTTTTGCTTTTTGTTTGTTTTCATCAATAAGTTCTCAAGTTTTTATATAAAAAAGTTTCTAGGGGCTTATTTTTATGGGAGGATTTTGAAGTAGCATGGCATTTGTTTTTTACTACAGGAAAATACAATCTGGTGAACATGTTTCCTGAGCCAAGTCAAAGGTTCACCACTCACACTGAATAAGAAAAGAGGCTGAAGAGAATCAGTGGGAAGGGATTCCTGCTTGCAGAAATGACTATCCAAATCAGTATAAAATGTAACACTTCAGCCCTAGTATCTCCAGAATATTTTCTCCTGACAGAATTAATTTCAGGACAAACCCATTTTTAGACAGCTATACTTATTATGGCATTTTTAGCCCATCTATTCAGCTCTGAGTCCCACTAAGTTTTAGTTTCAGTCCACTTTCAGAGAAAGTGAACACATTAGCAAAAGGACAAGTCATTTCCCCCCAAAGGTGGATTTTCTGTTACATGATGCTGAACCTAGATTTAAAATGTAGATGTGAGCTTCCAAGACTGCCACTTTAGCGTGTACAGAATTTTTAGTATGGCCCATGTGACTGCCATCACACTTAGCCATTTGTCAAGTAGGCCAGACTTTTCTGATTCTCATCGCAGCCTCTTAGGCATCACACAAATTCTCTTCAGCACTTTGCTAATTTCATCCAAGATCATACGAGGATCCCAGCCAACAGTAAAAGTGTTCCTTTTCTACCCAGGGCTAATTCTACATAAAAGTCAATATAAAAAGCTATGTCTGTTTTTAGACTGTTTTTGATTTTAGATAATGTGACTTCTAAAGTCACCAAGATTTTAGAAGTCACATTATATGCAGCTACCGGTCGCTTGAATAAATTCAGCAAACGAAACAGAACAAACATCCACATGGTAGTACATTATTTCTGCTGGAGTTTATATTGGATATGGTTTTTGACTGATCTTTTATGGACAAATTAGAGTGTTGTACAGTACTCTGGGAGCTATGACTAGAAAACAACATAAACAGTGGCACAATAAAATAAACATAAAGTAAGCAAGAAGGAGCCCATAATAGATCAGACCATCTAGTCCTGAAGCAGGCTCCACTGAATAGCTGACACCCCTAAGCTAAAGTTTGGCTAACATACTTCTCCACAAATATGACATCTTTGGTATTAAAATTACGTAAGCCCCTGAGCATTTGGGGGCAGAGAATTCCTTAAGTTAAATGATGCCTTCACCAGAAAGATTTTTATCTGGCTTGTCATTTTCACTGGATGACACACATCCCTTCCCAGTTTCTAGCCTCACAAGGGAGAGACGTGTTCTTATGTGCATTTTGTTCAGTCTAGGGGCTGCAGACTTTAGACTACTTATATACCTAAACACGCACACTTAAAAGTTTCAGAGCTAAAAAAAAGGCTTCAAGGGGTTTAACTGAATCCACACATAATATTCAAAAGATATTCTTTCCCCTGGGTGGACAATTGTCCACCTGAGGACTGAGCAGAATTTGGCAGACTCTTCCTATTTCTCAGGATTCTCACATATAACAAAAAAGATAACCCAAAAGTGCCTCAGAGATGGTAGTGTGTGGCCCTTGTGTTCTCTTTCCATCTCTAACCCACTTTTCCCGGCCTAGAATGTTCCCCATTAATGGGTACTTAATGGGTACTTCTAGTGACAGTGGAAAAACACCCTGGCCTGTGAACCGTCCCAACCGCCAACCCTCTTCAAGCCACCTCAGAGGTGTTTCGTTTATTTGTTTTGACTGTGTGAGAACATATCCTCTCTCTCCCTTTATAAAAGTACGGTATCCTAAATGGTGAATTGTGTATCCTAAATGGTTTCATTCATATGTAGCCAAAAAAGTGGCTCAGAAGAGTTGGTTAGCATGTAGCCCTCCTGTTCTCATCCCATCTATAATCCACCTTTTCTTGCTTAGAACCTTGAGGGGGATAGGCGGACTGGCCTGCAAACAATCCTAACTGCCAGTCCTTATTTTTATTTTAAAAAGTATGGTATCACAGATGGTGAATTATCTATGGATTCATTCACACTTAGCAAAAAAAGTGACTCAAACAAAGTCAGCTAGCGTGTGGCTCTCCAGGGTCTATTTGCACTTGGCTTTTTTTCAAAAACATATCCTGGAATAGGAGCCGGCTGTCCACATGCTATAGCAGGGCCCAAGTGAGGCCTGCCAGAGTCTGCATTAGCCTGAAGACCACAGACCCCTATCCTAAGATATACTCCAGGAAAAGCCCAAGTGCAAACAGGCCCCCAAGCTCATCTCATCTCTAATCCACTTTTTCTTGCTTCGAACCTTAAAAGAGAGGGAGGGCCAGTTTGGATACAATGTATGCAAAACACTGTCTCTCTATCTCAGCTCAGAGGAATGTCCCACTGGGATTCGGGTTACTCCCAGACAAGTACATAATAGAATTATAGCTGTGGTGAACTGGAGACACATTTCAGGAACGTTTGGCAGGACATAGACCAACCCACTAGTCACCCTGTGAAAAGCAATTGTATGGTTGCCATGTGCCGCAAGCTAGATTCATTCCAGAATGAAGACATGTACCATTTGGGGTACTAACTTGGGACCCTGGGGTCCTGAAAAACAAAATCCTAGCACTGGATTCCTTCCTGAGGTAGTGAATTTTTGAACCAAGTCTAAAAAAAAAGTCTAATGTAGAGAAAACTCAACAGTCCTAAAGCTGTCAGTAACAATCCTTTGGCAAAGAATCTTTCCCCTGCTTCCCCCCCCCCCCTTTCCAGGGCGAACTGTGGCAACTCCACATGAAGATACTCAGTCTGGAAATTCCTTTGTCTGAAAACACCTGAGGCCATCACCTTACTGAGGTGTCTGGATAATGGCTACCTGGGAACCCGCTCTACGCCCATTTGGAAGCTGTTACAAGTGTATGACAAGAAAGAATAATGAGCAAATAAACAAAACTAAGGTTTCTGGTGGGCGGATGGCAAGCTCACGTTGGCTGCCCCATGTGCAAAGAGCCTCAGGCATTGAGTGGGCTCCAGTGAGGAAGTACATTGGCTGGGACTGGGGCTTCCAGTCCTTTGGCCTGAGTGGGCCCAACTGGAACTTCCCAGTCATCCTGCAGGCATTGCCCCCCTCCTTATATTTAAATGAAGTTTATCCAGTACCCCAGTAGCTTGCTGTATATGTTTGTATATGTTTTATGTAGCTTGTTTTATATGCTTTGGATTTTATATTCGGATTTCATATGTTTTAGATCCTATATCCAATAACCCAATAGCTTGTTGTATATGTTTTGTATAGCTTGTTTTATATGCTTTGGATTTTATATTTGGATTTTATATGTTTTAGCTTGTTGTATATGTTTGTTTATATAGCTTGTCTTATACATTTTAGATTATCTATTCAGATTTTATGTTTTAGATCCTATATCCAATACCCCGATAGCTTGTTGTGTATGTTTTATGTAGCTTGTTTGATATGCTTTGGACTTTATATTCAGATTTTATTTAACAATTTTGTTGTTTGAATGTTATATATTGTATTGGATTGTCAATATTTGTATGCTGCTTTGAGTCCCTTGGGGGGGGGAGGAAAGGCGGACATAAAGTATGTATCAACCTACCTATCTACCCAATGATGCTATTGTGCCCACGACCACCACGCTGGGGCCCCTGACAAGGGAGTAAGGGCCGAATTCGAAGACCTCATGCTAGAAGATCTCGATCAGCAGCCCCACTGCAGAAACATGTCCGGAGCTGTACTTGGCTCGAGAAGGCAGAGCAGGGAAGGTGATTTTTTTGTTTTTTGTGGGGTTTTTTTGCCGTGCGCACCCAGGTCTCCCTGTCACTCGCGTCCCTTGGGCGTCTCTCACCTGCATGCCTTCACTTGAGGCGGGGAAAGACCTGGCAGCCGGTCTCGCCCCCGCATCTGCGCGGCTGTGTGCCACCCCCCTGGCTCCGGCTCCTGCCCTGGACCAGCCAGGCCCCTCCCCTCGGCAACCCCTCTGCAAAGCCCCGTGGGTTTGCTGCGCCCGCGGCATTCTCGGGAGCGGCTGCTCGGGCAAGCTGCGTCTCCACCCGTCCCTTTCGGGCACGGCAGCTGGGAGGGAGGCAGGGAGGGAGTGCCGGCTGGGTCCAGGTGCAGGGCGCGCGCGGCAGGCGTTCACAAGAGCGCCGCGTTGCCCTCTGCCAGAAACGTCGCCGGGGAAAAGGCCGCCGGTTTAAAATCCCCGAGGAGCTCCCGGGAGAAACGTCAAGAGCAGGTGCTGCGCTCCCCGTACAGACAGGAGGACCCCCTCCACCGGGCACCTCCGTCCGGGATAGCCTCCTCTGATGCGACTGGCCCCAGCTGGATGCCCTACATTCCCATTCCCTTCTGGGCGCTGCAATAAGAAGCGTCGGGGTCTCTTCTCCCGACCTACGGCGCGCTGTTCCAAAGGGCCGGAAACAGCTCCGACGGCAGCGCTCGCTTTTAACCCCATCGGCCTTTTTAGAGGGCGAACCCGGGACTCTTGCTTCGACGGCGCGACTCTGGACTGGGCACGTCCCCGGCGATCGGCTGCGCCCGGTGATCGGCTGCGATCCAGTCCATTTAAACGTTCTCGATACAGCTGAGTGTGGACAATCCATCCATTCGCCTTTCCGTTTCAGCCGTCGGGGGGAAAGGACGCATCTCTAATACTTTTTTAGCCTTCAACCGCCTCGCACTCCGGATGCGCCCGGGATCGCCCTTCCGCGCCCCGTTGCTGTCCCTCGTCTGACCCCCATTAGTCACCGCGGGAACCCTGCAGGCCTTCCTCCCGACGGTCCCCAGGAGCAGCGAGGCTGGCGCGCCCCGATCGCAAAGGTTGTCCGTCGTTCCCTTGCGCCCTGCGCCGCCGCCGCCGCCACCACCACCGTCGGTGGCAGGATCCGAGTCCGGCATGACGGCCGAGAGCTCCCAGTCCTCGACGTGCGCGGCGGCGGGGCACGCGGACGCCGACGCGGGATCCGTCTCCAGGCTAGCCGCCTTGGTGAAGGTGGAGCCGGCAGCGGCGCCCCCCGGAGAGGCCTTGGAGCCGCCGCCGCCGGAGCCGTCGGAAGAGGCGGCGGCGGGCGCCTCGTCGCGAGCAGCCGCTGCGGCGGGGCGCCGTCGGAAGCGGCCGGTGCAGCGCGGGAAGCCTCCGTACAGCTACATCGCGCTCATCGCCATGGCCATCGCGCACGCCCCGGAGAGGCGCCTGACGCTGGGCGGCATCTACCGCTTCATCACGGAGCGCTTCCCTTTCTACCGCGACGGGCCCCGCAAGTGGCAGAACAGCATCCGCCACAACCTCACGCTCAACGACTGCTTCGTCAAGGTGCCCCGCGAGCCCGGCCGGCCGGGCAAGGGCAGCTACTGGACCCTCGACCCCCACGCGCGGGACATGTTCGAGAGCGGCAGCTTCTTGCGCCGCAGGAAGCGCTTCAAGCGCAGCGACCTCTCCACTTACCCGGCCTACATGCAGGAGGCCCAGGCCCAGGCCCAGCCCGTCGGGCCTGCCCTGGGCGCGGCCTACGCGAGCCCCGCCGCCCTCTGCTACCCGGCCCAGCCGTCCCTCTTCGGCCTGGGCTCTCTCATGGCGCAGCCCAGCCCGGAACTGGCCCAGCAACATAGTCCGGATATAACACCCTCGCCCGGCAATGCCTGTTCCTTCGGGGCACCGACGCCTTACCCTAGCCAGGGCTGCACGGCGGCAGGCCCGGGCCTCTCCAGGCCTCACAGTGCCGTGCCTTTCTCCTATCCCTTTCCCGGCGCTCAGCAGCTCCAGGTGAACCAAGGGGCCTTCTCCCAAAGTAGCGGCAACCACCTTTTGGGAGCCTCTGGCCGACTAGGCATGCCTACCTCCCCGCCACTCAGTAATGAACCTATGGATTTCTATGGCAGGATGTCTCCTACCTCCTATAGTTCCCTGGCACATGGGTACAACGCCGGCGGGCAGCTTGGCAACCCAGGGGCTGCCTATTTGCGGCATGCCACTTACTCCAGCAACGTGGAAAGATTCGTGTCCGCTGTTTGAAGCTGAGAGAAGAGTTAGGCTGGCAGGCGATGATTATCGCGTGGCGGGCGGGAGACAAAATCTGTAATGACCCATCCCGTGTTCCTGTAGTGCTCAATGATCAGAGGCATGTTCCCTTGCACTGCAGCAGGAGGACTGTTGCTTTTCTTGTCCTGTTGTTGGACAGCGCTGGGTGTTTTGGTGGCAATGACTGTTAAATATCCATAGGAAACAGGACAGTGGAGATAGGTCTGCAGTTCTGGACCATGCTTAAGGCCTTTAAATGTAAATCTTGTGCACTAAATGGTAAGAAGCTAGCGATCAGAGTGATGTTGATAGGACACAGGTAGAACTTTTTGGCAAGACAGTACTGTGTGGAAATGTGCTCTCTTAAAGCCAAAGAAATCTTAAAATGTTAGCTTTAGTTCCTCCCGTTGTGGGCTTTCTTATTCCTGTTTCCTTGGGATAGAATTTGTGGGTCCCTCACCTTTCCAAAATTATACACTGCAGAAGTAGTCTTAGTTGTCAGTTTCTCTTTCCATTCTTTTGACTTAGCTGGATGATTAGCAATATATGAATAATGAGTGGGTGTGTGCTTTGTTTCCATGTTTCCAGTGATTCATAAATTCATCTGGGCAAATGAATACTGGGTCGGTGAATCATCCTTTCTATCCGGTACTAAAGGCAAATGCTTTATATAGGGTTCTGTTGATCGTGGGAATGCAGCGAATAATTTTATCATCAGACTTGTTTTACACTGTTCTGAGTGCAGCCATTACAGTTCTAGTTGATTTTTTAAAAATCAGAGGGCAAAGAAACCTTCCAGATTCCATTGTACGAATTGTTCCATTACTTCCTCATTTCTGCTTTGTTTTGCAAATAAGTAAATAGCTGGTATATCAAAATGGAGTTGTTTGTTAATTGCTTAAGGATTTTCATATAGAATAATTTCAGTCTATTCCCATTTATACTTTCTACCAAGAAGCAAATGCCTTCAAAGACCACAACTTCTTTCCCATATCAAATATAATTAGTTTTGGACCTACCTCCGTTGTTTCAAATATTACTTAGGAGTACTTACTTATAGTTTAATGTGCTAAAGTTTTAAAACTTTGTCAGTATAGGTGAGGTAACTTTGTACCTCAGCCAAGTGGAAGTGTGGATATATTTTTTGTATGTAGTGCAATTTTGCAGTTCTAGAACTCGCATCCTTTGGGAAAAAATCAGCCAGTTGTTTGACTGCAGAGATTAAAAGCAGGTGGGAACAAAACACCCCACAAAGTGCATAATCTTTTGTTCATATTGAGCAGGTCTATGCTGTATCTCTAGTATGCAGCAAAGTTGGTTTAACCAGGTCTGCAGGGCAGCCAGTGTCCTTTTTAAAAAATCATATGGTTCACTGAATTACTGGCACAAAAGGACTTCCAGGTTGCAATCTAGAGAAAGAGGCTTTCCCTCTCTGCAGAAAAATACAATTTCTGCGACTTTCTCTTGTGCCTTTTGCAGCCTGTCTGCTTGTCCTTTTACCATCATTTTTTATAGTGAACATAATTGAACAATCTGCCACTGTTTTCATACTGAAGGTAAAAACCAACTTTTTTGAGCGTAATCTAGCAAACCGACCTCTGAAATAGCTAACTTAAATATTAAAATTAATCATTGCTTCAATGATAGTAAAATTAAAAAAAAGAAATAGATTTGTGAGTGCTCCTGTATTGTGAAACATTGGGAGTTCTTAACACAGGAACATGAGAGATACAATCCTTATACACCAGTAGTTAGAAATAAAGTGAAATCTCAAGAATTCTGGATCATGAGATATTTACAATTAACTTGTATAGCAAATATACTTGATCTGCAACATACCTCTTGGGAATATTTCTAATTTAAGAGAGAAGGGGCTGTCTTGCTGGATCAGTAGTGGAGTATATATTTTCCTGTTTCAGTCCCTGGTATCTTAAGGTAGGGCTGGGACTTCTAAGAACTGCTGCCAGTTAGTGTAGACCAGGGTTTTCCAAACTATGGGTCGCGACCCACTGGTGGGTTGCGAGCGAATATTGAGTGGGCCCTGCCTGTTATTTGAAAAGCCCTTTATTCATATTGGTAATGGTTAAATTTCCTAGAGGTGGGTCCCGAGTTGGTAAACTTATATTAGATGGGTCGTAGCCCAGACAACTTCGGGAACCACTGGTGTAGACAGTTTTGAGCTTGATGGACCAAAAGCATTTTTTTTCATGTTTTCCTATCAGACTCAAATCACCTAGTTCAACATTTGTCAAACACTTGCTAGCCTATTAATACCTACAATCAGGGCATGATAAAAAATGACACCGATTTTGAGTGGTTTGCCATCTGCATCTGCTAGGTAGAGTTGTAACATATAACTTAATTGCTTAATTAACTTTTCTTAATTGCTCGTAACCTTTTACAGGATTGTCCTCAAACCCTTTTAAAAAATCTTGTTAGTGTCCAACTTCAATTCCTGTGGTAGCATCTGCATTTTGCGAGTGTGCAGTTTGTTTGGAGTGAAACCTTTTGCCCTGATTGTATTGTCTTTTGGCCCAAGAAACAGAATATTTTGCCAGCAACAGACCTGTAGAAGTTTCAAAATGCTGTTGATTGCTTTTGCCAATATGTATAGTAGAGAATGGATTATGGATTTAGAATTCTTCAGTGTACAAAAATTGTGCAAACATTTGTGCCAAAATCATACCCAGTTCAATGAGATTAATAAATTTTCATGCACTGGACAACTTGCATTTTGCTATATCTTTTACATACTTTTGAATTCCGAATTTAGCCTTGGGGAGAGATTTCCATGTTCAGAATACTTGATTTCTTTAGCGTTTATTAAGGGACACCAAAAGGTATGAGAGAGATTAAATAAGCAACTTGCACTGCAGTAAATTATGTGTCTGTTTAAGCTGCAGAATTTGTGAAAATCCAAGGAGGTCTTTTAACCACTTTTGAAAAGTTTGGTGTAGTCCATGTTCTTTTTTCAAAGTTAGTGGCAGAATCATAGGTGCAATATCTTTTTTTACCAAAATCTTTAGAGACGGCAATCAAATGAAGCTTGATGCAAAAAATAAACACTTAGCATTAATGATTTCTGAGGCTCAAATCTGCATCAAGCATCAGAGCAGGATGAATAGTCTCCCTTTGGTTTAGTGGTTAGGAAGCTCGACTCTTATCTTGGAATACCGGGTTTGATTCTGCACTTCTCCACAAAACCAGCTGGGTGACCTTGGGCTCCTCACAGCTCTCTTCTGAGCTCTCACAGCCCCACCTACCTTACAGGTGTTCTGTTGTGGGGAGAGAAAGGGAAGGTTTGTCAGTTGCTTTGAGTCCCCTTAAATGGGTGAGGAAAAGGAGGTAGAAAAGCCAACTCTTCTTCTTCTGCAAAATTTCACTTCCACTCCATTTTCTTCTTTTCAGAAGAAACAGCAGAAATGGGAATTTGGAAAAGAGCCGTTTGTGGATAGTGTTTCCGAGTCAGATGAGATTGCAGAAGTCTTGGACTATTTGAGTGTTCTATTCATAGAGAATTTCTTCCATGAATGTGTTGCACTATTGGGAGTCATGAGAGAGAGCAGGGTTGGATGGCATGCAACTTACAAAAGGAGTAGCCAGCTGGGAGATTTGGCAACAAACAAACAGAAATCCTTACACATGCTGGTTGACAGGTAGAGCGGCTGAAGGGGGGCAGGGGTCAGCTTAGCAAATTAACCAGTGGGGAAGATAGCCAGGATGTCCACAGGAGAAAAGCAGGGGGGGAAAAGATGCTGCAGAAATGTCAACTAGAAGAGACTTGGCAAGGAGAAAAGGAAAGGCCCAAAATGGGGGGAACAAAGCAAAAAAGCAAACAGACAAAATGCTGACTGGCAAAAATGGTAGGCAGAGTACTTGGGAATAGGTCTGATTTATTCCAACTTTGGAAAAAGTCCCTTTTATAAGGACTGGTTTGTTCCTAATTCAGGACTCCACATTCCAAATTGGAAATTTTGAATTCAGAATGTTCTGCACATCTGTAGCCAGAAATCCTTCTCCGTCTATACTGTCTAGGGATCTTTTGATAAAATTACAGCAGCAAGACTGTTACTATATCTAAAAGAAGGAAAAGAATAGCTACACAAAAACAAAAGCATGAGAAGGTGAAAGATGGGCATATCTGATAAAACAAATTAGCTCAGTTTCCATATGAGGTTAAAAATGCACACAACACCTGGAAAGGCTGGTAATTGCCAGATATAAGACCCTGACCAGTATATAGTAATACAGATCAAAGGCATGGATTTTATTTATTTGTTTATTTATTTATGACATTTCTATACTACTTTCCATTAAAAAAATCAAACCAGTTTACGGAGCATTAAAAGTAATGGTAAAAATGATATGCACCCACCCTAGCAATTAAAACCTGAGCGGGACTGCAAGAAACAACTCACAGAGGGAATGCCTGTGTACAATGATATTAACAGGATCTGTGTTGTAAATGTAAGTGCTTCACAAATGTCAGAGGGGAGGCACCACCACTAAGAAGGCCCGATTGTGGGTTTAGTATGTGTGTAAAAGTTTAATCTGTGTTTTTAGGTTCTTGGGCAGCTAAATAAAAGATGGAGAGAAACGATATAGAAGATTCTTCATACATGCCAAGCACATCTGGTTGAATGATTTCCCAGGGCTATTTGTCACAGTGGCCTAGTGAGGATCAAGTTTCCCTTTGATTGCAAGAACTGTATGTCTGTATTGTCTGCATTTGAAACTGGATTCTGATTGTTAATAGTAAAGGGAACAAAATTAAAGATAAGCTGTTTCATAATGGATAAAGTTTGTTTGTTTTTTTAAATCAAAATTTGCTAATTCTTTATACACCACACAAAAGTACATGTCAGAGATTTGAACAAAATTGATTTTTTTAACCTAAAGTGATTGTTTGAAGGAAAAGCATTTTTTCTATCGTAGGTTTTTAACAATTCACATTATGTTGTACCATAACAATTAACTTCCAAATTTAAAATTGCCCCAATTTTTATTAAATAATTTGATTAAATCGTAACTGAGAACAGGATATGTTGCTCTGCTTATCATCTAATAGTATCTAAAGGATAAATGGATTAACAAACTGAAACGTCTTTAATTAGATTCTCTTTGCGTGTTTGTGTGTATCCATATAGACAGAGTGTTGTTCTTGGAAACAAAACTGTAATCGTTATTTGTTGCATTTGTATCTCTGGAAAAACAGTAGATGATTATACATTTTTGAAGGGAAAGCGCTATAAACGCTTCTGATAGATATGCACAGGACCAGTTCCCACTAGGACTTTTTTAAGTGTTCAAAATGGTTTCAAAACACTCTGCCCGCATTGAAAAGTGGCTTTTCGCATTGAAAAGAGGAGTAAAACTGATAAATTAAATAAAACACCCCTTTAAAGAACTCTCGCGCCGGTATCTTTTAATGAAACGGTTTATGGGGCATTCCCACTTGGATCTGAGTGTTTTGAAACCGTTTTACTGCCCGCCCGCCCGCCCGTCTGCTGCTGCTGCCTGCTTGCCTGTCCGCCTGCTTGTCTTGTATTTCGGCGGCTGCTTCGTGCCCGCCATTGTGGCTGGCGCTGGGCACTGCCACCACCCTGCTCGCTCGCTCCGCTTTCCACCACGCAGCCCTGTTGCTGCTGAAGCGTAGGGAGGAGGAATGGAACATGGCCGGTGAGCAAGCGAGCGAGCCCCCCCCTTTTAGGGGCTGCTGCTGTGCTGCCGCCACCGCCATGCTCTGCTTTAACGCAGAATTAAGAAAAGCAAATGGGAACGCACAGAATGTGCGTTGGCATCTCTTTTTTTAAATTCCGCTTTAACGGAGCTAAGTGGGAATTCACCCACAGTGTCTAAATGCCTCCTGGTCTTGTCTTTTTAAGTTACGGTTTCCAAGGAAGTCTGTCAGCTGCAGAAAATATAGCTGACTATCACCCTGTCCCCATGCAATTGAAAGTCTGCTGGAACTCTTCTTTTGCCTCTGAGCGGCCCCATTCCAGGCTTCACAAGGCGCTTAGGGAGCTTAGGAAAGTGAGACACCCGCGATAAAATACGTGCACTTTAAAGAAGAGTTCCAGCGCTCTTTCGGCGATTTGCGGGTTTTGCTCGCTATATCTGCCTTGAGGAGGCTCCGTGGCAAAAGGGGCGGGGATTGCTTGCCTGCACACACAGCCAAAAAGCATTCACACATCTGAGAAATGCAGCAGGTTCGCTTCCTTTCCTTTGTAAAAAGAGCCAGAATTGCTCAGAATTGCAACATTGTTATCAAGTGATCTGTGAAAGCCTTAAAAGAGAATGAGCGAAGGATCGCGCTGCCGATGTCTGCAGCCGCTGACTTTGCCGGGGCAGAAAGCCTTTTCTAACAGAGAACTGAGTGAAAGTAAGTGCTGAAAGTGAATGAATGAGCGATCATCTGCCTTTGCTAGGGGCGGGAAGCCGTTTCAGGAGACGGAGATCTGGCTATTTTTCCTTTTAACAAGAGAGGGGGTGGGGGAAAAAGATGCCCGGAAAGAGAAGACGGCTACCATGGGGACGGAAAGTCCGTTTAGATCGCGGCTACCATGGGGGCGCTTATTCTGGAAGTGGAGGGGACTTTTAAAGTCAGCTATAACAGAGTGACGGCAGAGGAAGCCGAGAGGGGCTAATAAGTCTTTTGGGGACAGGGCCTGTGTGGTAGACATATCTCAGAATAGGGGCCTGCTGCCTGGATGCTTGGGTCTGTTTGTTTCTTTATTTCTTTATTTGCATTTTTATCCCACTCTATGCCCAGAGGTCTCAGGACAGGTAACAACATTTAAAATCAAACATATTAAAACAACTGGGTCTGCAAGTAGGAAGGGAAAGTGTTTCCCCTCTAAGTGCCTTCCTAAACACATACAGTGGTACCTCGACATACAAGTGCCCTGACATACAAGTGTTTTGAGATACAAGCCGCCGAGCGAGTGATATTTTGCTTTGAGATGAGAGCAAGATTTGAGATTCGAGTATGTAAATACAGTACAGTACATAACAAAAACAACTGAGGTGGTGTTTTGGGAGCTGGAATGGATTAATGGGAAAATTGCTTTGAGATACGAGTGATTTGACATAAGAGCAAGGTTACGGAACAAATTAAACTCGTATGTCAAGGTACCACTGTACAGTAAAGGTGTTTGGTGCTCCGCCAGGGGGACACTATTCAATAGCCTAGGGCCCATCACTGAAAAGGCCCTCTCCCGGGTGCCCACCCCTTTTGCTGTTGAGGACAGTAATACAACCAGGAGGCCCCCCCCCTCCAGTTCTTAAGATGTCAAGTGATGCTTCGTAGAAGGTTGAGGTGGATCAGAAGGTGAGTTGCTACGGAAGAGATCCTTTAATGTAAGAAGAAACCCAGAGAATGGCTCCTCAGTGAAAGAGGATAAACAGCTTGTGCATCGAGGCAGCCCAACAAAGAGTATAGCCTTCCCACAATATCTGTAAAGACCGATAGTGCCATTTGCGACAAATCCAGAAATGTGTGGATATTGGAAGGAACTCTGAAGGAGAATTCCGCAGCAAAGCCCTGGGCGCTGGCACAAGCGTGCAGATAACCAAATCCGCAAACGCTGCCCCCTGACCCTGCAGAGAACATTCTCTTATTTAGTTCTACACTTATCCCTCACACCTTGGTGTTTAATCCTTATGAGGGTTGAGAAATTGGAAGCGCCCCTTTTATTTCATTTTGTTATTTCATTCTCTGTTTGGTTATTATTGCCTTCTGTGTAATAGCAACACGAAAGATTGGGAGCACGAGAAATAATGTGGGAGCAGAGTTCAGTATAGCTGCAGCAACTGGGAACTGCTTCCTTCCAACCAGAACTTACCAGGAAATCAAATATCAGCTGGCATCTGCTGTAGGCCACATACCCAGTTGGATGTTACGAACATAATTTGAAACCAACCAAATACATACTAGAGCAGGCCTAGTTGTGTGATGAGGGTGCTAATGAAAGTGTTCTGTGTATCCCTGCTTACTGTATATGATACCTTTATGGGCCATCTGGGCAGCAAGTCTATATTTTTGCTATTATCAGACTAGCAATGTCTAGTCTCCATTAAATAATGCCTTAGTCAAAGCCCAAGTCCCCCAAAATAGTTTGTTTCTTTCATAGATGGTAGCTTCTTACTCATGAAACATGTCCAAATTGAGGTTGAACAGCCATCTGTTAAAGACACTTTGATTTGGATCCCTGCATGAAGCCTAAATGATCTGGTGATTTCATGATTTATGTGATGCAAACCTGTGCTAAATACTGAGAGTATTCCTGTTATCGTGTGATCCCTCTTTTGATGAACGTATAAGTGTTTCTGTTTTTGATCAATCCTGGATTTTATAGAGAATCTTGTTATGATGCTCTGGTGGTATTATGGCAGCATGAAAATAGAAAAAGAGACTTTGACACCATAATGTGAACCAAGTAAAAAGCTGGTTGGTTTTAATAAGCAATGCCCAAGATCACACCAAGCATCCTTCTGCCCACACTGGATCTGAGCACCACAAAACCTATTTGTGTAATATTTACTTAGCTCTGCCTCACAACAAAATCTGAAAAACTAACCTTAAATTATTATGGTACAGAACATATTTAGGAACAGAAGTAATATTCACAGTGACTGAGCAAAAATTATTTGTTAGGGGATTTGCCTAGATTGCTTCATTATGAATGCCATTGATTATGATGTATCCTGACTCTACTGAGTTCCTCAAATATGAAGAGTTCTTTAAGTGTGTGGTCTGAGACAAAACACAGCGAGCTGATTAAACGCCCGCATTAACCCTTGCGAATAGAAGCAGGGTAATTTTATAATCCAGCCAAATGAAAGTATAGATTATATTTCCTGTGCAGTTCAAAAAACCATGAATATGGAGTATAATTTTACAGTTCTAGGATACCCATCCCAGGGAAAATCCCTGATAAAATCAGGCTGATATCATATTCATATTTTGTTTTGCTGCAGGGATTAATAGCAACATCCCCCTCCCCCATTCCATCCACAAATTGCTTTTCTTTTCACCTATGTAGATGAGGTCTTACACACACTAAAGGACAATTTTGGCAGTGACATAAACCTTCCACTTTCAGACAAGTGAAAATAATATGGAAAATAGAGGAGGTTTGTTTATTCTCAAAGGAAGACAGAAGCACACACAGGGAAACATCAGAGAAAAATGGAGCATCTTGTATCATAAGTTGAGCATTTGTAGGGTACCTGTTATCATTTATGTTTTTATCCATCTCAGAATGAAAGTTATACCTCAGTAAAGTGACAAGCTATTTTTCTTCTGTATTATCTAACCCAGAAAATCCACTTTTAGGTTAAATGTGGAAAGAAAATGGCTCATCACTTTGATGTGTTCTTCCACACTGAAGGTCAATTGTATGTGGATTAAAACTTAGGTGTAGTATCTCTCCAGTGGTCATTCTTCCTAAGGGTCTTTCCACAGGGCGTCTTCATGGTCTGAATCAGTGAGTCTCAGCAAGACATGAACTTTGGGGCTGGACTCCAAGGGCTCTGAAGGGCTAGGAATGGAAGTTCCTGGCATCAGGAACCTATTTCAATGGTGTACCTTTGTTCATTGTCAAAATGGATCCTTCGGTAGTCTGGAACACAGATGTGTGCCATCTGCGGCCGTGTCTTCACGGAAACCCTTATTTCACTTTCCCTAAACCGAGATAACAGAACCGGATGCAAACGCGAATTTGCCTGTTCCCATTACTTTCAGCTTAATCGCGTCCAATCCGGGTTCTGAGGACGTACGTGACTCGAGGGGGGACTCCAGTGGCTACCTTTTAAAAGCTGGTTTTCGGGGCTGCCCTGTCCTCTTCCTCCTGGCGTGAACGCGCCACCCATAACAGACCCCTTCACGGAGCCTAGCTGGGTGGCTGCCTTGCCTGGATGGAGGAAAATCGGCAGCAGGCAGACAGCGATTTTTCCCCCTCCTCTCCCGATTGCTTAGGGCGCGCAGCAGCAAATAAACATTCACATATCTCTCCAAAGGGCAGCTGCTTTTCTTTCTTTCCCTTTTAAGAAGGCCAGCACTTTCAATAGCAAGATGTTATCAGGCGTGAATTGCTTGTTTGCTACAGTGAATTGCTTGTTTGCTACAGTGAATTGCTATTCGGGCTGCTGCTGCGTTTACAGCTTGCTTTGGAAGCAAGCTATTGGGGGAGGGAAACTCTCGTCCCTTAACACGGAAGAGTTCCCACAGTAAAAAATGTAAAACGTTTCAAGCGCACAAACCGGAGTGAGACCTGTTGAAATGAGGATTAACATTTACAATGCTTTGGGGCGATTTAACACGCCGAAATCGTGTTAAGCCAAACTGCCGTCTGGACTGCGAGGATTCAAAACATTTTGAATTCGAAATAAGGGTGCTGTGAAGACACACTCTGCATGTCTCCATGTTCCATTATAGACTGAATAGTATATTGGTAGTCCTCAATATGAAGAACTGCAGATAATCCAGATCAGGCCCCCTCTCCCCATCTGGATTACTGTATATTTTGTCTGGTGTCAACAGAGAATGCCAAAGGTGGGTGGGGCTGCTCTTAGAATTTCCCATCTCTTCAGGAAGTGGGAAGCAAGTAACTCAACTACTCAAGAATGAATCCCAGAAAATGACAGACAGGTGAAAGAAGCAAAGATGTCAGACTTTTATTGTTCACCCGAAAACAGCAGGTATAATACAGAGAGCAACTACTGCTGCATTTATTCCATCTTTTAAATTAAAAAGACTCAAAGAATTGGTGTTCCAAATGATCATTTTCCAGGGACTGAGGGATTTCTGGTTCTTCTGATCTTGGTGTCTCCTCTAGTTCTGAATCAGAATTGGGAGGGGAAAATAAATAAACAACAAATTAAACAGATGGTTTCCATTTAGTTTAAGGAGTTTAGAGGTATACTATTTCACACACTAATCACCACCAATTACAGGCTAATGATCATTCTCACAACATCCACAGAAGAACTGACTAACATGTGTCCTAGACACACTCATGGGTCCCAGTGGTTCAGTAACACTGGGGCATGTGTTAGCTACCTATGACTTACAATAATATTGGCTAGACACTGTAAATGCAAAACCCAAAAGACTTAAAACTGCTTTTAGGCTGATAGCTGATTCATGCTTACCTCTACATTTTAAACCTTCAGTCCATCTTCTGATCACAATGCTCACACCTTTTCCTTTCTATCCATTTGCTTTGTGGACTTGCCACCCTCTATTTGGACTTTTCAGAGTGGAAAGTCCACAATAAAACGTGTGGGCATTGTGATCAGAAGATAGACTGAAGAAGATTTAATGTGAAAGAGACCACGGTCGGTTTTGGTCAATGTTTTATATATTTTTCACCGTTGGGACTGGCTCTGGGACCTTTCAGTGAAGGGCAGGATGATAAATAAATCCTATAGTCTCAGTCAAGGTGACATTTTCCACATAATTTATTAAGCCTTTCAGCAGCATTAGTGATAGCAATATAACTGGGAAGGAAAAAAAAAGCTAAAACAATATAACTGGGAAGAAAAGAGCTATTTTTTTTCTTTTGCAAAATATATAGCATCCACTTCGGTGGCACAGGATTACTGAGAAGAAAATAGTTTCCAGTAGGATGAAAACCCTTTATAACCTATTTCAGGAAAATTGAATGTGGGTTTTCCTGAAATAGCACTATATCCTGTCTGTCTGGTTGGGAGTCACCATTTTGATCTTGGCCACCATGCATGTGCAGGGGGCTGAAAAAAAGCACTTGCTCATGTGCAGTGTTGGCAATTGTGCACTTCTTGGCATTTCATGCTATTGAAGTAGCTAGGTATGCGCATCACTATAATATGTACAGACAGCAACAGCATTGTGCTGTATAGTCAACAGGCAATTATTATGGGGGGGGGGCTTTACTCCAGAATATTGCTTGTTAGCACTATTTTCTGGCAGCATCTGGACAGCTCCTGTTGCAAGTGTCTAAGATTCATGGCTATCATTTTAGGGTTATCCACAGCCCAGAACCCTCCTGACATTTATTTAACTGCAATACATTTTAATTAACATAAAGTTTTGTGGGTGGGTGGGTTGGTCTAGACCCGTTCCTGTTTTTTGTTTTTGTGTGTGAACTGCTTTGGGAAGCCAAGATGGAAAGTGGTATGAGAAATATTTAAAATAAATAACAAACATAATAAAAATGTAGCCAGAACTCCAGCTGTGGAACAGAAGGGCACCTGGAATTCTGGGTGTCTGGGCATTTTTGGGCTGGCATGCTGCCACAAACACAAGCTCAGACTCAACTAGGGGATCCATTCTAGGTCTTGGGGTGGGAACTGGCCACCACCAGGAGTTTGGCTGTTTGCTCACCCCAATCCCTGGACATCGAGGGTTGCCTTTTATCTATGTTTGGCTCCCCGTCCCCACAACATGGTTTCTTTTAGGGATACGTGATCAGATCTCCAATTCCAAGGAAACAGAGAAATGATGGGAGATGGTATTTAAAACCTTCCATGCAGCTTTCCTTATCTATAACACACCACCTCTCTTGCTTCAATATAGAGAGCTTGATATATTATTTAGTTTGTCTTAACAGGTTTATATTGCCCCAGTTTTCTAATAATGAAGTTATGAAGGAAGAATTGTGGTAAACACTAGAACCAGGGGGCACTCTATGAAGCTGATGGGCAAAAGAGTTTAGGACCAACAAGGGGAAGTCCATGGAATTTGCTGCCAGAAGAGGTGGTTACAGCAACCAGTCTGGATAGCTTTAGGAAAGAGTTGGACAAATTCATGGATGATAGGTATATATCAGTGGCTAGTAGAATGAATGCCTAGGAACTTCCTCCAGACTGGTGGGATAAGCAGCATGCCTCTTAAAGCCATTTGCAGGGCACTGAAAGCAAGGCTGCAGTCACACCTTTAATCCTTCTTTTCAGCCCGAATTCCAGCCCACTTGGTTATATCTTTAAATGCCAAGACCATTTTTTTCTGGATTTTCTTCCTTCTATTCAGGTTTTCCTTTATTATGGCCAACACAGCATGAAAGTTTTAATCCCCTTCCAGGATGCAACTATGTCTGCTCCCCAGCTGCCCGGAAAATGATACTCTGGCAAGCCTCTGCTCTGAGTCTTGCTCCTCCCCGCTCCCCCTTGCTGTGACAGTCCTTCCTCTGCCCCATCATTGCAAACTCCCTCTTCCCTTGATTTCTTTTCCCTGTTGCTGGATCTGCCGTCCCGCTTCTCCTTCTTGCCTTGCTTTCCTTTCCCTGTCGCCGTTACTGCCCTCCACCCCCCTCTTACTCCCCTCGCCACTGCCACTGCCCCGATTTCCCTCCTCCCACCCCATCTGTCATCTTTATCCTCTCAGCATTTCCCCCACCCATGCTCCAGCCCCAGCAGCAGGAAGGTGTAACCAAGCCATCCCAGGCCAAAAACGGCTTGGATGTGGCTACCTTCCTGATGTGGATTAAAATGGCAAGGTGTAACCGTGGCCCAGGTGAAGGTTGTATGTCTGCTTGAGATACCCTTAAGAAATTGGTGGGCCACTGTGCGAGACAGGATCCTAGACTAGATGGGCTTTGGCCAGATCCAGCAGAGCACTCTTAAACCTTGAAGAAGCTAGAGGATAAATTATGCCTGGTGGTATTTTTATAATCCAGGTAAATACCCAACCAGGCCAACAACATTGTATGTTAGGTGTCTCCAGTGCTTGCCCTTTCATCCTGTTTCTATACAGGTGATTTTAACTAGGTAGTGCAGTGCTACAAGCTGGGGCTGGCAACAGACAGAGTCTTTAAAACAAGGTGGCTGGCTCACCTGTCACTCACCAGACACTTCTGAACAAAAATTCCCAGCATTCAACTCCCAGCATTCAGAATGCTGGGAGTTCCAGTCCAGGAACATGTGGAGAGTACAGTTATAGCTTAATAATCCAGTAGAGGGCAGCAGAGTACAGGACTGCATTGTAGCAACTGTGCAGATGATGTGGATTCCTAGGAACTTTTTCATTCTTACCCTTATAATGCACAGAGATCTGGCTTGGGGTATTTTTGCATGGGAGCCACAGAAGGCTACTTTTGGGTTGGAACCAGGAGGTGTGGTGTCCATGCATACGCTGCCTTCCAGCCTTGCAAACTTCAAAGTTCTCTGGCTTCAAAAATTCCAGCTGGCCCTGTTTAAGGGATGTGCAGGGAAGAGCCCTGGAAGTGAGCCATTTTCCATGTGTCCCTTAACAGGGCCACTCAGTACTTGGAACAGATATGTCAATCTTGCCCATGCCATTCATGCACATGGTGGCAACAGGAATGAATGAGGGTGCCAAGGGTCCTTGGAGTGGGTTTCGTATCTCTGTGAAAAGGCTGCTTCCAAGAACACTTGCTGAGTGCAGTGATGTGTGATTACCACACTCCTCAGCCCTTTCCATGCAGTCTTTTGTGGCTATGTAGATGCAGCCTTGCTTTTTTCTACACAGGACCCAGCACTATGGAGAGTAGTGCTTCCTACAAACTTGTGGTGCTATGAACCTTTGAATTTATACTTTAACCAATACTTTTAAATAAATATTTCAAATCACTGTTGGTCTCCAGTGACTTTCATTCCAAGGAAACCAGATCCAAGTTTATATAGCAGGGCCTCAGCAATCTTTCAAGGTGCCTCCAGCCATGAGCTGAAAAACAAAATTCTCCTGGGACTATGTAGGGAATGTCACAATTGTAACATTCCTATTATAGTCCTGGGTTAGTAGATCAAAAATCCAATATATCATTATTATGGGTAATCTGGCAATGTTTCCAGGAGCTTCTGAAATAAACTTGATTTGTATAACTGGAAGCCAGCCAAGTGCATGAATCATAATAAAGGAAGTGGCCAAGCACTTGGCTGGTTTTCTGATTATACAAATCAGTTTAATTTCAGAAGCTGCCTATAGACATAAGTATAAGCATGGGGAAGCTCTTAAGGTCTGCTAAGCATTCACAAAAAGCAATCATAGATCTTCTTTAGATCCCACAACACCTCTTTCTGTATGTAAACAACCTCAAAGATGCTCCAAGATGGCTGCAGACCATCATCACAAGTTTTAGGGGATTCCCAATAGTAAGGTAAAGTGAATTAGACAATTGACTACTAGCTTGTGGAATACTAAGGTGAGAAGAAGGGAAGGCATGATCCAAAGAATTTCAGAGAATTACAGACCTAGCTTTCTTAGTGGTCAGTGTTCTGTGACCATTACATTGCGCTGGAATACAAGTTATGAGGACAACTGCCTTGTCAAAGTTACAAAGGATGCTTCAAGCCTAAATGAGTTGATATTTGCACATGAATTGCCCAAGCTTAATAACTGCCAATGAGCTCCTGTTGGTAGCCTCCTCACAGATGTTGGCTCCAGGAACATTTTCTCTGGTTGCACCAAAGCTGTGGAACTCTCTTCTGTTCAAGATGAAGTCCTCCCAATTCCCAGGGACTTTAAAAAACATCCTAAAACTCATTTAAAAAACCAAAACCTTCTGCTGTTAGACAGCAAAGGTGTGTTGCTTCATTTTTAATTTATTGTAGTAAGTTTCAGTCTATGATTACATTCACTGATAGTACTATGATTTTTTTACGTATATATCATTCTGACCTTGAAAAGGGAAGGGTGGGATACAAAACGCTTTAGGTGCATTTTGTTATTTATTCCCTATTTTTCTTCTAGAATTCTTCAGAGGGCTCATTCATTTTGTCTTCACGACAACCTATTGTGGGAGCTTGGGTTCAAAGGCAGTGACTGACTCAAGGTCACCCAGGAAGCATCCAGAGATACAAGGGCAAGCACCCTGAAGGGTCCCAGGGATGCAAGTGCCCTCTGCAGTGCCCCCTTCTGGCACAGCAGGATAAAGAACCTGAAGATGCCTATGGTCCTCAGGAACTCCTGTTCTTCCTTTTTGCTCCTACAGGATTAGACAATGACAACTAGAAGGGATGCCTAGGTACCACCTCCAGGCGGGATAGGATGTCTCTAAAGGCCATGTGAGGGAAGCTGAGAGCAGGTGAAAGTTTTGCCTTTGCTTTCTGCTTGAAAATGCCCAGAAGCAATTGGTGGGTCATTGTGTGAGATGCGATGCTGGACTAGATGGGCTGTGGTCTGATCCAGCTGAGCTCTTCTGTCACGCTGGAAGAGACCCACTGCAAAGAGAGAGGGGGACAAAATGTAGGGCATGTAGACATCATGTGCCCCGCCTCCAGGGGCAGGACTAAGTGCTTCTATTTTGAAGTATTTGATGACTATGAAGTGTGGACATAGTGATGTAAAACCGACCCTTCTCCAGGGCTTTGATTCACAAGAAATTTATTCTACGTACCTACTGAGAAAACAGCACTTTCAGCTGGGGCTGCCTCAGGTACTTCCCTCTGAGAATATGGTTCTCCAGTTTCCAGAAGGGGGATAGATGTCTCCACTTGGAAATGCAGTGTAGTCTCAGCTTTCTCTTCCAGCTTGGTCACCTGTTGCTCTTGCTTCTCTTCAGGGCCTTCTGGTTCTGGCTGTGATTCTAACTGTGGTTCTGGCTGCTGCTCTAGAACCTGCTGTTGACCTCTGGCTTTCTTTGCTCCTCTTCCCTTCCGTGTGGACCTGCTCTTTTTCGCTTCCCTGTCAGAAAGGAAACAAGGCCCCATTTGAACTAATATTTGTATGGGTCTGGGTCTCTTTTGATACTCTAAAGTTCTCTCATTCTTGTTTTTAAAGAGTATAGTAGGAGCTGAGAAACATTTTTTAAAAGCACAGTATTTGTCCTTGGGTGATCTTGCTTCTTCAGACAGAGTCAAAATACACAATCTGCTGCGGCTGAATATGAAACAATAGCCCTTCAGTAGTGATACTGACGGCAGATAGATAAAGAATATTGAAGAATAATCCTTCCCTGCAAGTTATCCCCTGATGGAGTTTCTCCATGTTCCCCCATTCCTTTTAAAAGGAATTACAAATCTGGAATAATAGTTTAAAGTATGCAAAAAAGATGGCTTCAAAACTAAAGAAACTCTCTGGACTGAAGAAACTAAAGAAAAGCCCACTTTTTTTCATGATACATTAGTCTCTGCAATTTCCAGGCCAAGTTGCCAGAAACATTAAATAGACTAACAAGTTCTATTGGCAAGATCTGCATAGTCCAAAGAGGATGTGTGAGGAGAGGGCGCTGAGTGCAGTGACCACATGTCATCATGAACAGAATATGATGATATGTGGGAGTCCCCATATCACTGGTGCCCAGCCTGCTTCTGGAGGTGAATCCACACCCAGGAGTGTTCCTTCTGCAGAGCAGTAGAATTACTCTGCAAAAGGCAAAGTGGGCCTGGTTTCCTCTAAGCAATCACCACATGGACCCAGGCTCATGATGCAAAGTGCCAAAAATGGTCTACTTCCAGGATCATTTCTGGCATTTCATGTCATGAACCCAGATGGGTTGCCAGCCTTGTAGTTTGCAAGGGCTCGGATGCATGGCCTGTGCAGATCGCCCTAAACTCTTTTATCATCTTCACAATATACCCCAGGACTCACTGGTATGCGTCTTTTTCCTGTGCTTCAGCTTTCCTTTTTCTGAGCAGTTCCCGATCTCTTAAACGGCGTGTGACAATAACTTCTGCAAGAGCAAAGGAAAAAAAAATAGGAACAGTGAAACAGGTTAAGAGTAAAAAGTGATCCCGGGAAACACATGAAGATGAAATCTGAAAGCATCCAAGCAGAAGTTGGAGCTCTTGGATCTAGAAAAAATGTGGGGAAGAGACCTCTTGTTCCTGGCTTGTCTTGAAAAAATGGTTTGATTTTTTTGGTTTCATATTCAGTGTTCCAGTGAAGTTGCAAGAATCCTCCACCCCTCCCTGCCAGATTTGGCCTTGCCTCAGCCTAAATACATCGGTTGCAATAGTTACTAAACAGACACACATGAAAACATGCTTGGGAGTTCAGTTTCACAGGAAATGTTGGGGTGAGCTGCCAAGCTGTGCCCCTTTTAACACACCACCTTCTCTAGTTTATAGCCTTTTGTTAAGCAGGGAGTCTTTCTCACTTATGGACCCCTCCCCTCTTGAAGTGTGATGCAAAGCCCTGAATGGGAGTCTCAATGAATAGAGATAATCCATGCTTTCATGGGCTTGTTCATGCAGTTAAAGACCCCCTTTGTTGAAAGGCTCCTGACTGCTGTTACATTGTCCATTTGGCCATGGTCACACCACTTTAGACTTTCTTCAGGCCATCTTCAGGTTGGATTGCTCACACCTTTTCATTATCTGTTTTATTTGTGGACTTTCCATTCGGATAAAGTCCACAAATAAAATGGATAGAAATGAAAAGGTGTGAGCAATCAGACCTGAAGGACTGAAGGTTTAAAGTAAAGGTGTGACCATGGCCCATTTGTGATCACAACTGAAGGAAGGAAGGAAGGAAGGAAGGAAGGAAGGAAGGAAGGAAGGAAGGAAGGAAGGAAGGAAGGAAGGAAGGAAGGAAGGAAGGACTGTTTAATTCCCCAACCATCTCCCAGCAAATACTTCTAGGTTTCTTATCCCACTGCCTTTCACCTAGGTTCCCAAGTAAGAAATGAACCTAAAGGGAACTTATTTAAGTGTTTTTTTAACTTTGTGTTTAACACAATATTTACTGTGGCTTAGCCTTGAGAAATTATTTTAAGTAGAAAATCAATAGGCATGGGAAGGGCATTAATATTGCTCCTTCCTACATACCATGTTATTGCTTTTTGCTGCCCCCTTCACTTATACGTTGTCCTGCAAAAGGAGTTTGGGATGCTGGTAAGTTTTCCTTTAAATTGTGCCCCACAGAATACTTGGGCACAATACAAAGGGCACAATTTAAAGGAAAACCTACCGGGATCCCAAATTAAGCCAAAGCAACTGTGTCTATAGAAGTGGTATGAACAACCCAACCTTAACCTTCACCCAAGCCCTAATTCCACCATTCTTAAAATAGCAATCCACCCTCCTTAAGAGCCCAGGAAAAGAGCTGAAACACATCACTCTGTAAGAAAAAAGACATACACCTATTATTCAGATAGGCTTTATGGTTGGTTAGTACTTAAAATACAGACAGTTCTGGTAAAGAGGGACAACTGGGTGCATGTAACTATAGCATAGTAGCAGAATGCGATTAATTTTTTAAAAAATTCCCCAGAGTAATCTTTATTACCTGGAACTGCATACTCTTCTGCTGTAGCCACTGGTTGCTGTGGATTTCCAGAATATGAATGGTCCTTTTCTAAGCCCTCCATTTGCAGTTATTCTTAATATATTTATATATATATATGTACAAAAAAGTCTCACTCCACTATAGGGCCATCTGGAACATGCAGCTCAATATGCGGAGTTTCATAAAGAAACCAGCCACCCACCCAAGGAATCTTATCTGTTTTGGACACTAGTATGTTAATAGTATTTCTCCTTATCATGCTGCAAAGGTGTTTAGATTCAGGCTCACAGGCTGGCATATCCCTGCCCAACATGAATGTGTTCTTCTCCCCACAGCAAATATTCCACTCCCCCCAAAAGCATGCAGTTTTCTAAACATTTTGAAATTGGGACTTCCTACTATGCTTATCCTGTAATACTGAAACTGTACCCAGAAATGACTACCAACAAGCCTTTGAGATAAGAGGGCCCGTCTCAAAATGGCTTTTGAGGGCATCTGTGTGAACACTGAAGAGGCCATGGTAAGGAGTCATCCTCCACAGTGTCTATACCTACAAACGCAGGTTTTATAAACCTTATTTTCTCTTGCAGTGTCTAACTATGATGGTTTGAAAGGAAATCAACTTCCAAAATAACAAATTTTTTAAATTTAATTTAACACAGCTTTCTTGTCAACAAAAGTTCTTGAAACAGCTTGCCATTTTCTTCTGAGGAGATGCTAATATTTTAACCTTGGACTGTCTAAATGCAAGGCAGACTTATTTGTTTAGTTGGTTGGCTGGTTATTATTATTAACAGATGTTCAAGCATTGAACTGCAGCATTTTCCATATGGATAGAGACAATTTTAGAAATACTAAATTCTAATATTTGCTTGAGTTAGGATCCCATAAAACTATATGAGTTTCAAAGCTGTAAATATGTAGACTATTGTGTCTACAGGAAAAGGGAACTCAGGGGATGTGGCTTATGAACACTCCACAGAAAAAAGAGGGGGGGGGAGATGTAGTTTGCTCCTAAAATCTCCCAAGATCACAGGAGTAATGGCCAAACAGGAGCAACTTGAGTGTCTGAAGCTTACACGTGTGAATATCAGCAGAACCCCAAGCAAGCACTACTAACTTCATCTGTCGTTTGGTTTATTTTATTGGTCTCACAAA
This sequence comes from Aspidoscelis marmoratus, assembly GCA_014337955.1. Taxonomy (NCBI): domain Eukaryota; kingdom Metazoa; phylum Chordata; class Lepidosauria; order Squamata; family Teiidae; genus Aspidoscelis; species Aspidoscelis marmoratus. The sequence goes on from MTQE01000390.1 coordinate 136,202, forward strand.
AGTAAGTAGAGGGGGAAACTGTGAGTAAAGCCATCGCTGCCCCACACAGGTCTTCAGTCTTCTAGCTGCCGGGAGCACAGACGCACTGTGCATGACCTGGCAGCGCAATGATGTGATTCCAAAAGCCTTTTGGAAAGGCGGCATACAAATAAAAAATGGAAATGGAAATGGAAATTCCATCGTGTCTCCTATGCCGGCACAGACAATGCCTCTGTGCTCTGTGGCCTACAAGATAATGAACAGCAACAACATGCCCAGGCCCCAGGATGACACTGTGTGTCACCCAAAAGGGCTTGACATGTCACCTGTGACACATGTGTCATTGGTTCACCATCACTGGTCTCCATGATATCACCCAGAGTTGCAACGGGGTTACTTTAATTTTGCGTTCTTCTGGGTCAGGGACAGCTTCAGGGCAGGGCAAGCAGGGTAGCCACACAGGCTCAGGAGCACAGCATGGACCACCCTGCCACAGTCATTGGCCAACTGATGCACTGTGCCACAATGTGGAAAAGTTTTTTCTCTATTGCAGAACACTAGAACCAGAGAGCATTCTATGAAATTGATGGACAGGAGAGTTAGGACTGACAAATGGAAGGGTTGTTTGTTTGTTTGTTTGTTTGTTTGTTTTTACCCAGAAGGTCATTGGTCTGTGGAATTTACTATCAGGAGGTGTAGTAATAACAGTTAGCGTGGATAGCTTTAAGAAAGACAAATTCATGGAGAACAGGTGTATCAGTGACTACTAGATACAGCCTCCAGGTTGGATAGACAGGTAGGATGCCTCTAAAGGCCATCTGCAGGAAGTCAAGGAAAGGTGAAGCTTTTGCTTGAGGATCCCCAGAAGCAATTGGTGGGCCACTGTGTGAGGATGCTGGTCTAGATAGGCTGTGCCCTGGTCTTACCAACCACTAGCTCTATCTGTTCTGATCCAAGTATACTTTTTCTTAGATACTTTGTCCTCTGCCCCATCATTCTCAATGGGCACCAGCCAACTTACATGCCAAAGGCTTGTTACATGCCAGATGTTGACCCAACCTCCCGTCCAGGGCCACGCTCATTCCGCATGTTAAGAAAGATGGAGTGAAGCCAAGGAGCTAGCCATTTAGGTGCAAGGCCAGGCTTTTGGATAGATGGCTTGAACTATGAAGTACACTTCCATTCCCATTAGGAATCACTGTTGGTCTAGTGGTTAGGGAGCCGGAATCTTACCTGGGAATACCGGGTTCAATTCCGCCCTCCCCCATGAAGCCAGCTGGGTGACCTTGGGCTAGTCACAGCTCTCTTCTGAGCTCTCATAGCCCCACCTACCTCACAGGGTGTTCTGTTGCGGGGAGAAGAATAGAAAAGCTTTGTCAGCCACTTTGAGTCCCCTTAAATGGGTGAGAAAAGTGGGGTAGAAAAGCCAACTCTTCTTCTTCTTCTAAGCAGAAAAATGCAGGCCACAGTCCCACCTTATAATTTTAAAGGACACAGGCTGTCTTCAGTCTTCTGAAACCAGACATTCTCTGAAACCAAGTGGCCTGCTGCTTTCTCAATACCACCACTGCCCTGCCCCACCCTGATCTTAGCTAATTCCAAAATACAAAAGTAATTAGCAATTTCAAAAATCATTTGTACAATCCTATATAAGGGTCTGGATTAATAATCAACTCCAAAAGTGTCCTGACAGACATGCACTGAAAGGTGGCAAAGACGGCACTCAATTGTTCCTTTTCACCCAGAATGCAAATTTCTCAAGTGTCGTTAGGAAGTCTGCATTGCTAGCCCTTATTTGGAAGCAGTTTGTAGGCTTACCTGTTCCTCTAGAGCCTGCAGTGGGGATGTAAATTAGAAACAGTTGCATTGTGGTTTGCTTGTTGCTGCGTGCCTGGGGTCTCTTCATCAAACACAGGCCCTGGTGCCTTTCAGTGCATTAGGACAAGTCTGGCCTTTGCCACCATTGAGTCGCAATGCTGCTGGGTTTAAAAATCATTTGGGCATATATTGCACCCCTAACACAACAGCAGCAGTGCTGCATATTTCAATAGACAACCCCACATTTCAGCCCCATTTTATCTGGCTTTCCCTGAGATGTCTCAAGGTGTGCTGGCAGTATCTATTTGACATAGATAAGGGAAAACCTCTACCCCTCTACCCCTCTACCCACGTTCTTCATCACAGTGAAGCATTTACTTCCTCAGCTAAAATAATATTGCTGTTTCCCTACCCGACATTACTTATTTGTTTGTTTGCTTGCTTTTTATATCACGCTATACCAAAGGCCAGGGTAGGTTAACCGACAGGATAAAAAGAGGATAAAATTCAGTATGAGCAGCAAGGGGGGAAAATAGAACAGAGAAGACCAAATTTAATTATCAAAAGCCTGGGTGAATAAGGACATTTTCACTAAATGCTGAAAGCTGAACAATTTATACGTCTGGTGTATCCCCATGGGAAGAATTTTCCAGAAACCACTAAAGAGAAAAGCCTCCCTCTATCCATAACTTGAGCAATCTCAGAAAGGGATGATCTTGCCAAGAGGACCTCTTCTGAATATATAAGGTTATTAATTTTAATAAGAAAGATGGCTTGCTTGTCATAGCCAGCTACTCAGCTTTGCATTACAGTACAGCAACGCTATATAAGTTTTCATGAAAAAATGTCAGAAGCATTTATTCAAAGCAAGAATTGCTGAGTGCTCCTGACAACTGCAGCACACTGATAAGTACAAGTAGAACCATGATTCAGCAACATATCCAAAGGAGAGAGGGGATATATGATAACATTTTTTTCTGTCTTGCAGACTGGGGCAGAAGCAGTAATCTTTGCGCTGTTATTTGTGTTCTACAAAGTGGCAGAAAATATAACTGAAGCAATGTGTTCAACCTCATTTTAAGCTGCACCAAAGGACGCCCAGCCACACATATCAAGGTTTAAAAAGAATGATGGTGATCTAAAGTCCCTGATTGGTTGTAGTGACAATTTATCAGTTCAGTAATTCTTTCTGCCACATATTAAAAGTCAGCTCAGAAACTTCATTCTCGCCTTCTGACTGAGCCATCTTTGCTCCCTATCCAAACCTGGCCAGCAGAGCTTGTAGTGTGAATGGCCAGCCCAGGGCTGCCTAGATTGTCAAAGCAACATCTGAACTGGCAGCCAGTGTACGGCAGACATTGTGATGACAACCCAACAGCCCCAGTTATGCAGCCATGCCCACTCACCGTGTTGCACGTGGAAGGTTTGCAAACTGACATCAAGGAGTGATCCAGCCGCTCCTGGTCAGAGCGTAAACTGCTTTTTAGCAGTCCACACAGCTGGATCGCTCCTGGGAAGGCTGTGGCAGCTTGAGGCGAGTTGCCATGAGTGTTGACAGAGCGATCCAGTATATGGAGCTGAATCGCTTCACCACACACAGGAAAACGTTAATACAATAGTGGTTTTATTCCAACTGAATAATTTTTATACTAGCTTTTTACAGGCCTCTTGGAAGAACAATGTTGAATTGGGAGAAGAAACATCTTCTGTGTAATACAATTGTTAAATTTACAGTACTTAATACTGTATTTTGAAATAGTATTGGTTCCATAAACAAATAGGACACTGCTTCTAAAAACTATAGCCATAGGTAGAGGAGAACTGGAAGGAATCTTCAATGCCATTTCCTCCATCTTATAACATGGGCCTATCTTAATCCAGCTTCTGACCACCTTCAAAGTGAGGGCATGTCAGCAATGTGACTTGTCATTTCCCCCCACATTATCTATCCCAAAGTGCTTTTTTCAGAGTGAGATAATACCAAAAGAAAGGTTTGTTGCTTTTGATGTGTGTGTTCTCTCACTTCAGACATGGACTGAAGCTGGATTAAAGCTAAGAAGCAGAGGACTGGGAACATTTTATCTCACATTACCTTAATCTTTCTCAAAATAGCAATATCAAGGGCAATCCCCATCATTATACTGGTACAGTCATGTTGTTGCTTTGGCATCTCTAAATAGATTTTAACTGTCGCTCGGCTAAATTTAATCAATATGTATTAGCTCTTTCACGCTCAAATCAGTTTCCAGGGAAGGTGGAAACTGTTGCCTACATCTTTTTGTCCTTTCCCCCCCCCATATAGTACTATAGAACATAAATCTCATTCCATGACACGAGCACCACCTACTGGTAAAACAATAATGCTCTCTTGGACCACAACCAGAGTGATTGACTGAGCCTCAAGAAATGTTAATGGCGTTAAACTATTTACACCTAAGTTTTAAATCCAGCTTCAGTCCACTTTCAGAATGGAAGAATACATCAGCAAAGTGACTCATCATTTTATTTCCATATTAACTAACCCAAAGTTGGATTTTCTCCATTAGATAATACTAGAAGCAAACAACTTGTCACTTTACCAATGCATTGTAGTTCTAAAGAAAGATAGTATTACATTGTTTTAATTCAGAGAATCTTCTTATTGCCTTTGTTAAATATTTGTACGTATGGTGTATTTGTTATAGCCCATTGCGGCATAGATGAAAGGAGTCATCACCATTTGGGATGATTGAAAAAAAGCCACTGAAGAAGACGACCTGTCGAAACGCGTCTGGCTTTAGATCCCCATTATTGACACAGTAAAATTCTCTGGACGCTACTGTTTACTTGCCCTTCATGAGAAGTATCGGATTGGTGTTTCTGTATGGTTGGCTATTTGTTACCTCCTTTCTTTTTTTTTAATACACCATTCTTTTTATCCTCTTTTGTATACTGATATAAACTTTTATAAGATATAATATTTTTATTAGTAAATTTACCATTATTTGTATAAAAGGGTGTATATTTCCCCCTTTTTTGGTATCAGGGCACTCTTTTTTAGTCATCTCATATTAGTAGGACCTTGGTTTTTTTCTCCTTGATAGATCTTTTGTGTTCTCTTCCTTTTTAATACTCCTGAATGAGTTTAATTTACTTCCTTTACTGGACATCAGTTTTGACTAGTGAAATGATTTGGGAAATCCATCATTGTTACTTTATTACTGTTAGATTGATTTTAATACTGTTCCGCCTATTATTAAACTGATTTATATTGTTATGTTATTATTATTTTTGTCATTTTTAATCTTGTACCATCCCTTGGTGGAAGGGATGTTATAAATAAATGTTGTTGTTGTTGTTATATGTAATTGCAGCATTCCTAATATAGTACCAGGATAGCAAGGTGCTATCTTATAATATCACTATTATGGGAAATTCAGCAGATGCTGGGTTTCTCAATAGCAATGCTGCATTTGCTGCCCACTTGCTTCTGGATTCAGTTCAAGGTGCTTGTCATTACTTTTAAAGCATTATATGGCTTGGGTCCTAAGTATCTGAGCAACTAGTAACTGCTCTCCACATGTAGTCAAGAGGAGCATTCTGTGTTCTATCTCCAAGAGAAGCATAGCTGATTAGCATGCAGGAAAGGGCCTTACTCAGTAGCTGCTCCCTGGCTTTGGAATGCCCTCCCATTATTATGAACAGCATCATGACCTTTCAGAGGACCCTTGAAAACCTGTCTCTTCTGAAAGGTCTTTTCCTGCCTTTTATCTCTCATTATTAACTCATTAACTCTTTTATCTATTGGTATAGTGATTTTAATTCACTGGAACTGTTCTACTGAGCTCTACATTTTGTTTTTAAATGTGTTTTTAATGAATGTCGTTATAGTTCTTTACATATAGAATTTTACTGTATAAAAGATGGGAGGACTAGAAACAATGGTATGAAACTTCAAGGGAGTCAATACAGATTAGATATTAGATAAAAGGGTGATCAGTCAATGGATTAGGTTGCCACGGGAAGTAGTGAGCTCTCCTTCACTGGAAGTCTTCAAGCAGAGGCTGGACAGATATCTGTCTGGGATGGTTTAGGAAATCCTGTGTTGAGCAGGTGGTTGTGCTTGATGACCCTAGAGGTCCCTTCCAACTCTTACTCTATAACTCTATGAATAAGTAAGCCCCTTATGATGTAAAAATGACTTATTGAAGTCAGGCCTTGTAGTGGTGCATACTCAAAATACTGAATGGTTTGATTGAGGCTAATATGCTGGCAGATAAACAGAACTCCAGCATTTTTCAGAGTCAGACAAATCCAGACAATGACTGTTTCCGCATGCACACTTAAGACCCCATTAAGCACCCGATAAGGAAACATATGGCACCCATACACAAGGTTCACATACACATCAGGATGGAATAAAGCCCCATTAAGGACACTGCTTCCACACAGTACCATGGGAAATCCGTTCCTAATTGGGTCTAGGGGCTCTCTAATCCAGATTTGTGGAATACCTGAAAAATGAGGTCCGCAAACTGTTCTTGCACACAAATTCCGGATCAACAAAATATGCTTCTGATCTTCCCCCATCGTGTCTATGTAGTCCTGCAGGTCCTTCACAGTGGCTATGTTTCACTGCCATACCCACCAACACAGGGAATGACAGCTGTGCGATCCAATCCCATGGCACCTTGGGCGACACTTCCATGATGACGCTGGATCCCTCTAAGAATCGGTGTGACAGCGTCCGCGTGGCAACTATGCATTGCAGCCATCGCAATCCGTACCAGCAACGCACGAACGTTTGGGACCTCATTTGGATCCATTACTATTTCATCTGGATTTCACCAATTACGGATTTAAGAAATCTGGACTTTCTTAATCTTAATTTTATATGGTAAATGCGGGAACACCCAATGATGGAGCAAGCATATTACTGAAAACCCGACCTAACAATCCCTGGAGAAGGACAGAGCTAAAAAAATGAGAGAGAAAGGATCTATTATTTATTTGCATTTTTATCCTGCCCTTTAACCTAAAGTCTCAAAGTGGGGAGGAAAAGCGGTTTATCCATCCAAAGGCCAGTGCAAAAGGGAGCATCTTCACTCTTTCCTGAACATGTAAAGCGTAGGTGCCTAACACACTTCAAGGGGGAGACTTTTAAGCCATCACAGAGAAGCACCTATCTTGGGTGCCCACCCCTTTTGCCACTGAGGGGGTGGGTACAATTAGGAGGGCCTCCCCTATAGATCTTAATGCATGGGCAGATTAATATGGAAGAAGGGGTTCTTTTTGATATTTGGGGCCCAAGTAATTTAGGGCCTTATAAGTTAAGGTTGAAATGGGCTCAGTAGTGAATTGGCAGCCAGTGCATCGCTTTTGAGAGTGATGTAATGTGTGTCTGCCCAGTCATTTTAGCTAGCACTCTTGCAGCTGCATTCTGCACTTGCTGCAGTTTCTGAACCATCTTCATGAGAGGAGGAGGCGGGAGGCAGCGGCAGCGGGGGGTGCATTGGGGTGACAACTATGCTTGCCAGCTGAAGAGGGCAGCCATGATCAATACCCCGCTGGGACAGGGATGCCACTTGCAGCTATGGAGCCTGTGCAAGCCTCCGTAGCAGTGAGTAGTAAGATGGAGCTGATACCACGTGCACATGCAGCTCCAGTCCTGGTTGGCCAGCCCCTGGACCCCATTGGCAGGTAAGCGGTACGGACACCTTTAAATGGGTCCACAAGAAATCCAGATTTAAGGGCCCAAATGACCCATTAGATCCGGATTTTTCCTGCCCTCATGGGGACAGAGCCTTCCAGATGAGGCCTTAAATAGGGTCTGCATGGGGACAGGGCCTTCCTGATTGGTACCAATCAGGTACCAATTAGGTTCTAAATGGGTTCCTAATGGGGTCTTAACTGCTCATGCAAAAATATCCTTTGACCAAATCATCTCTGCCCAGAATAGACATTAGCTGTCAAACCAGCTGTAGTTGGAAACAGGCACTCTGTCTGCTGAAGGCCTTACAGTAACAGGCCTAAATACTAGGTAGTAGGTCACTATTTTTAACATTTACATACCTCCAGTGTGAAGTGTACTTTACAATTTCACACACCTATAGTAATAATTGTGTCTGGAATCAAAGTGTTTTTGGCTGACAATGTGTAAGTATATATATATTTCATAATCCAGAAATTCCTAAGGTGCTAGTTAGTAAATTATGATGCACAGAAAATCCAAGCAGGGGTAAGTGAAGTGAAACAATGTTTGACCTTGCAGGTTCTTCTTCAGTGGCTTCTTGACATGCTTAATAAATAGATATGAATTTTTGGTAATTCTTGGTAATTACTGTAGCTTAACTGCCATGGGCTCAGTACACCAAAAGGTAAAGTATATACAATAGCAGTGTTGAAAAACAGGATACCTTCACTTTAAAATGGCTTGTCAGTGTCAGGATGTACCAGCGTGGACTTCTCTGTTAATAATTTCAAGGATTCAAAGGTTAGATGACATTCAGGGGACCCATCCTGGGCTGTGTGAGGTTTAAGAGAGTTTTTCCCTTTGTTTTGTGTCTTTAAAAAGTTGAACAGAAGCAAACTGGGAGAAACTGCCTGTAGAAGTAGAAACCTTGCAACTGCTTTCTGGAGCTGCTCAAGCTATCTTTAACTTTGGACGGATCTGTTCTCCACCCCCTCTGCTGGGATCTGGTGCCCCAAGAAATCCAGTTTTGTTTTCTGAAAATCACATTTGTAGAACTTCACATACTAGTTTTGCAAAAGCCTCTCCAATATAGCCTATACCAATGCAACTCATAGTTCTAATAGTACTTGTTCTGTCAACAGGTGTGACAATTATCAAAATGAGAACCAATTGTTCAGACAGACAGCATTCAGATCCCTATAATCTGTTCAACGTTTCAGTTTGCCTATCTTTTCTTACAAAACAGTACAAGGGCCACCATAGAAGGAGATGGCAGTATTCAGGTAGAGTTCGTGTCCAAGAATTCATGGTGGTCTTCCAGTTCAGGGGGAAGTCATCAGGTAACGTCTAGATTTTGGCAGCTTTGGCCCAGGCAAGATCTCCATTTCACAGGCAAAAGCCTCACATTCATTTTTATCAAAAACCTCCCTCAAATCCTAGTACTCAACAGGTATTTCAGTTTCCTCCCCCTCCATGAGAGTACCCAGTCTCAGAACAAGTACTATTTAGATTTTTAAAGACTATTAACAGCAAGCAAACGTCTGTACTGTAAGAAACAGTTTCCAGAGGTCAAAGATCTAGAGTTCCAATTGATGGTGGGGTTGTGGGTCCACAGCCAGTTCAGCCCCAGGACCAGAGGGTAGAATGTTCCGGCAGAAATGAGAAACTGTGCTTTCATCCAATTGGGACCAATCCCCAACAGCAACAAGAGGCTGCTGGGGGCCCTGTCATAGGCCGCCATCCATCTGCTCAAACCAACCCGTGTGTGTGATAGCCTCTGACATTCATTCACCTACCTGCCCTTCACTGAACGTCTTCAAATCAACCAGCTCAATGGCCCAGTCTAAAGCAGGCCATCCCCATTTCTTGCTGACAAAGCAGGGCTGAAATGACCAGGTACTGCAACTGTTGGCTGACAACTGGAACGAGCCACACATATAAAGCACCTTAGTGTCTTGTGCAGTGTTGGCTTGGCTGGTGCACAGTCAGCAGTTGAACTGCTGGGCTGACTGACTTGTTCTTCTGGTGTGGACTGGTGGCAGGGTGATGGCCATTCTCCCCACAGCATAGACAACACCCAAGTTACCAATGACAATGACAATCCTTCTTGCCTAGGTTGGATGAAAAGGTGTTTAGGGACCTCTTGAGGCTGTCAACCTCTGGGTTGACCTTTGCCTGTGGACTGCCTGATGCCCAGCTGGGTAAGCCTGAAGAGGCACCAACAGCCCCTCCACAGACCTCACTGCTTTGACATCTTGGGGGTCACCGCTCCTTCTGCTGATTTCAACTCCAGTGTTCACCTTCTCAGCCATGTTGATAAGGCCTTGGGGGGAAATGAGCCTCAGACCTTTTCCACACTTAGCTTTAGTCTGAAATATATCTCAGGATAGAGGCCTGTTGCCCACATGCTACTGCACAGTATGGCAGGCCTCACCTGGTGCCAGCCATAACCTGCACAAGTACATGGACAGAAGGCCCCTACTCTGGGATATATTCCAGAACAAAGCTAAGTGTGGAAAGGTCCTCAGTGTCTTGCCAAACTGGAAAATGCCAGATAAACAGGGACCACACTTAAAGAAAACCAAGGAGTTTATTTAAAGACAACAATGTTGCAGCACCTTATTTATGCTGAGGGTGCCCTGGCTTGCACAGGCACTCTATATATTTACACTTTGTATATTAACCAATCAATGCAGCAGTTTTCTGCTCAAAGTCTTCCCATCAGCAGGATGGGGTAACAAGTAGTTTATGGTAAGGATGCCATCCCAAGCAACCGAGTCTATCTCATTTGTGGAAAGGACCCCATGTTTGCAGGTACCTTCCACCAACTGTATAGATCATGCCTTAGGCTTAAATTATACTAAATGAGTGTCTTATGAGAATTTAAAACATGAAACTGTAAGTTCTCACTGCCATTCAGGTCTTGCAAAAGTGGTTTTTTTCTTTTAATTCATGAGAAACATAGCAATTGTAAAAGATGAAATGAAATAGGCTGTTTGCCTTCAAAGACTAACTGTTGGGGAGCACTGGGACAGTGTCCTGTTGCATTCATGTTCTTCTTGCAGGGTTCCTTGCATAGTAGTTGAGTTCAGGTATCAAATTAGGTTCTGGGAGTAACTAGACTCGAGAGCTCACTTGGCCACGAAAGTTAACTGGGTGCATTTGTGCTGGTCCCTGCTTCCTAACCTATCACACATAATGGAAGAGAGTTTTACTTGTCACATTTCAGAAGTATGATAGTAGAATTTGAAAAAATAGATTCAAAGGTGGACAACTAGTGGTCACAGCCTTGCAAGGCTTCAAAAACAGCTGGCCTTGATGATTGTGTAGCTTCCTCTGGGCAAGACAGAATGTCCTTGGAGACCAAGCAGGGCTATAGTGTGTCCTTGTGAGTCTTCATTAGCTGCAACAGACTGATGAGCTATTTACTTATTTGCATTTTTACAGTGCTCTATACCTGAAGGTCTCAGGGCGGGTAACAACATTTAAAAACCACAATATATATTAAAACAATAGCATTATCTGAAAAGTGGGAAAGGAACATGTATCCCCATTAAGCAAAGGCCAGGGAAAAAAGGTGCTTCTTCACTGCCTTCCTAAATGCGCACAGTGTACCTGCTTGATACACCTCAAGGGGGAGACTATTCCATAGCTGAGGGGCCATCACTTGGAAGGCCCTCTCCAGTGTGCCCACCCCCTTTCCTGGTCCAATATAGCTAAAGCAGAGCGTTTTAAAAAGATCTTATGAGAATGTTGTGTGGGGTCCCGGATTATTTGGAAAAAGGTGAGATGTAGATTACAACAAATTCAGAGTTTGAAATTACACCTCCTCTTACCTGTATCTTTCTCACAAGATCAGGCAAACTGTGAAAAACAAGATTGCTTTCACACTCTATTTTTACAATACCAGACACAATTTGATAAAATAGCAATGGCTCTATGGTATTCTTTTATATAAAATAAACGTTTCAAAAATGTTTTGTGTAGTGAAAGAAACATGTATGAGAAAACATTAAGTAACTCTGAAATCTAATAACCTCTGGAAGTTTCATGTCAACAAGAAGACTGATGGTCAATAAACAGGTAACCTGGAAGCAACCTATAGCCTGATCCATTAAAGCATTTGGATTTCACAAATCCAACAAAATGTATGGAAACCTGGCGGGAAAAAGAAGAGTTGGCTTTTCTACCCCACTTTTCTCACCCATTTAAGGGGACTCAAAGTGGCTGACAAAGCTTTTCTATCCCCCCCCCCGACACCAGACACCCTGAGGTAGGTGGGGTTGCGAGAGCTCAGAAGAGAGCTGTTACTAGCCCAGTGATGGCCAACCTATGACACGCGTGTCACAGGTGACACGCCAAGCCCTTTTGGGTGGCACACATGGTCAGCCTGGCAGCTGGGCGTGCAGTGCTTGCTTGTTCTTGAAGTGTATGAAATACCAACTTTCAATTGAAGATTTTGCAAACGAAATTCAGCAACAAAAGTCACTAATGTAAAGAATTATTTGTTCTTGCTTTTAATAAAACACATATATCAAAAATATAACTTTTTTACTAGAGCTACAAATATCACAAAATTATGGATATTTCTAGATGTGACACAGCACACCCGAGTTAAGCTATGTTTTCTTGTGAATTTTGACACACCGAGCTCAAAAGGTTCCCCATCACTGTACTAGCCCCAAGGTCACCCAGCTGGCTTCCTGGGGGAGGGCGAAACCCAACCCGGAATTCCCAGATAAGAGTGGGGCTCCCTAACCACTAGACCAAACTGGCTAAAATGAAACCTCATTTTACGCTTGACCACAAGCTGTAGCTCAGGGGCACGGCGCACTGCTTGGAAAGCAGAGCTCTTTCAGTCCCCAGGCTCTCCCCACAAGTGGGCAATGCCAAACCACTTCTGTGATCTCTGCCAAGAAAACTGCGTAGGGGTGGCCCATGTAGTCAACCAGGAGCGGGTCACACGACCCCGATTATACTCAAGGACAGAAGCTGAACAGTTAAAACTTTGTTTTTAGCGGGCTGGACACGGGGGCGAAGGAGAGGGATCGGAAATCTGGCACGACTGGCTGGCGGCATGAACTGCAGCCTGCAAAAAAGAGTCGCTCTGGAGATCGGGGGGGGTGCGATCTGTGCAATTTCTACCGGGTGGGCGACTGCGTGTTACTACCGAGCGCCCGTACGGCTTGATCCATGGAAGCCATTCTCCGCCGACAGCCGCCGCGCGAGAGAAGGGGAGTCTGTGCGGCGGCGGCCAGGCGGGCGGCGACGGGTCGCTCGCTCGCTCGCTTTGCAGCCGGGCGGGGAGGGGTGTGGTTATGACGAGGAAGTTCCGGGGAGTCTCTGATTCGGGGGCGCCCTCTGGCGGTCGCTCCCGTCGTTTTACTGCACTCCGCTCTCGGCTCTCGGCTCGGCCGAGCTCAGGGCCCCGTTGCCAGTTTTAACTGCAGTCGCGCCGGCGGGGAAGGAAAGAGGGACCGAGCGCTCCCGCCTTCCTCCTCCGACCCACCGAAACTCCTCGTCAGCCGCCACCGCGAGTTAAGCGAGTGCCGTGTGCGCCCAAGGCCTGACTCCAGGCCCGTCCCGCTCGTTCCTCCACTCACGCCGCCGCTGCCGCCGCCGCCATCTCCGCCGCCATGGATATGAAGAAGCGGATCCACCTGGAGCTGCGGAACCGGACCCCGCCGGATGTAAGCAGGGGCGCGACGGGAGGACGGGGGAGCCGGGCACCGCCAAGCCGAGCGGCCCCTTCACGGGCCATATCCACCAGCCTGGGCAGGCAGGACGAGCGGGGAGAGGGAGAGAGAAAATGCAGAAGCGGCGCCATGGCGTCGGCTGTGTCGTCGTCGTCGTCGTGGGGGACAGAAAGGAAAAGGAGCGGAGGCGGCTCGGCTGCCAGGCTTTAGAAGAGGCTGGGTGGGCGAGGGGGCGCGTCGGGGGGCGGCCCGAGGGAAGCCCGTCTGAGGGGAGAGGGCGAGCGAGCGAGGGACTGCGGCCGCCATGTTGTTCCGCCGCTGCGTCTATGCTGGGAGTCTGGGCAGAGCGCGAGCGTGTGGGCTGGTTGCGGAGAGGCGGTTGGTGGCGCTGCTTCGCGTGCGCGCGCCCGCGCGCGCGAGAGAGATATCGCCGCCGCCGCCTTCTTATCCAGTAGCGCGCGTTCGGTGGGCGCACCCTTCTCCCCCCCCTTAAACGGGCAACAGCTGCGTATAGGTTGCGCGCGCGCTCCCCTCCTAAGTCGTTTGCCGGCGCGAGGCAGACAGGCAGCCAGCCAGCCACGCGCGCTGGCTGAGACTCAGTGCGCGCGCTTTCCCCCTCCCCCTTTAAAAAACGAGCGCGCGGGGGTGGGGTGGGGGACGAGAGCGAGTGTGTGCGCCCGTCCGCGCGCGCGCGCGCTCCGTCGTTGGTCGTCGTCTTCGTCTTCTTCCGCTATTGCCTCCATATCGAGAGGAGAGCTCGTATATTCCCGCCAAAAACTTGCTTTCTTTTCCCCCTCACAAACAAGTTAAATGCCTAGCGCTGCCGCTGGCGACAAAGTCAAGTGTTTAAAGCGGCAGTCTTCACGCTTGTGGTGAACGGGCGTGTTTTTTAAGAGGTTCAAATCGCGTTTTGTTCACCACAAGCGTGAAGACTGCCGCTTTTAACAACGCCATTACATGAGGGCTCTTGAGTGCAAATAAAGGCGACGTGACGATGTGAACCGAGTAAAAGGCGAACTTCGTAGGGATGAAGTGAACGTTTAAATACTGTTTTAAATTCAAGACAAGAGTCTTCTCTTGAACCTGAATAAACAACACGTTCCCGTGAAGCCATTTTTGTTCACCTCAAATAGTTTTTTTCCCTTTTAATTAGACAACTTTTACTAATCCAAAACGTTTAGGGTGGGCAAGGAAGGGGGGGAAACAAAGAAATATTGGCATCCATGTGTAGTGTATTTTTTAAAAAGAAATAACCAAGTTATAATCCGTTAAAGACCTAAGGATGTGATATATTTTCATCCTTGCAAGCCCACATTGTCCACCTTATTTGTACTTCGTCATGGCTCCCTGTTCAGATCTGAATTCCCTGAATAGTCTTAATTTAAAAACCTGCAATTTTTCTCCCTGGCCTTTTAATATTGCTAGAAAAGACAGATTGCTCCCTCTTAAACTTAGGGCTCCAATACTGTATATACCTAAAATAATTTTTAAAATAAATCCCTCCTATCCCAATGAAAATAATAGTTCTATTCAAAGGAACGAATATTTTCATTGGGATAAGGATTGAGCCAGAAGTAACTACTTTAATAATCAACTTTGATTATAAAACAATTATAGAACCATAAGATTTTATTAAAATATTTTTATTTGTAATGAACTTTAACTTGTTTTTTTAATGAGGAAGTAGCTTATGTTTGCTAAGTGAAGGTGTATTAGTCCTGAAGCAAGGCAAGAAAAAGCCAAACTCAAGTATTCTAAGTTGCTAGCAATCAATGTTATTCCTGGTTTACGTTTTGAGGTGTACACCTAGAGGTTTACAGTTTTTCTACTGGTCTTACATAGATAAGCCAAAACAGCAGTTGCCGGTTTTCTTTCATGTGCTAGCAACTCTGGTCTTTCCTAAAGGAAAGACAAGACAGGGGTCCTTTCTGCACTTGGCCTTATTCTGGAATGTATTGCAGAACAGGGACCTGCTATCTGCATGCTAGTGCAGACTACAGAAGGCTCCACGTGATGCCTGCCATAGTCTTCATTAGCTTGTGGGCAGATGACCGCTGTCCCAAGATATATTCCAGAATAAGGTCGAGTGCAGAAAGAGCCCAGAAGTGCTGGGTGTTAATGGATGCTTCAGGGAACACTATGCAAAAAGTGCCTGGCACCTAATAAAGATGAACTCTGAATCCTCTTTGTTGGCCATTAAAGTACCTTTTCTTTGACTGTCTCCTGCAACTTTGACTTAAGTTGTTGCTTGTGGTATATCAGATCCTCACCCTCCATTGCTGTCCTTAGGAGAATTCAGGAGTATACTTCTAAATTCTCCTTCCTTATCCCTCAAACTTTGGAAAGGAGCAGGAATCACTATCAGGATTATTTCAATTAATCTCTTTTACAGGTTAACATAGACCTCTTAATTAATCTTGGTTTTAATATACGCAAGCTTTACGTACCTGTGACAGCAGAAGCTTTTAGTATCTGTTACTTGCATATTCACAAATTAGTGCCAGTGACTCACCCTCTACCAAGTTTTTTTTCTAGAGAAACGAGTTGAAAAAGCTAAACTGTCTTCAGATTTCTTCTACTCTTGTGGTAGTGTGGCACAGCTGACTTTGGTTGTTGAGAGTTTCGACATAGCTGTTTTTGGCACTTCAGCAGTTTGAGAGACTTGGAAATTGGATCTTTTTGGCAGTAATTAATATGGTCTTGGAAAAGATTGGGAGCAAATTAACACTGCTGCATTTTCTTGCTGTGGAATTTTGAGAGGCAACTCCCCATAGCCCCTTTTTCATGTACTCACTGATTTTAGTAACTGTAGATATTCATAAAGAAGACAGCCCTGTACAAGGAGTGTAATTTCTGCATCATAAAATATACATGTAAAGAATAGCATAAAATGAGGTAGTTTCCCAGTGCCAGTGATAGGTAGTCACGTGCCAGACAAATTAAGAAGTGTATGGGCAAAAGATTACATTTAATGGGTGAATTTAAAAATCAAATGCTTTGAAATAGGTCAGCTCCTTTTATCCAGTAAAACTGCAGCTCTTTCTGAGCAAATATTGTACAGTTAGCCTTGGCTTATTACAAATTATTATACATACATCTGTTCAGCGCAGGTTTCCAAGCCATCTGAAGAAAATAATTTTCCTTCTTGGCGTGCATAGTAAACCAAAATGGTTGTTGGCAGAGGTGTTTGTCAATAAGCTCTCACTGTTCTTAGGGAACAAACAATCTATTTGAGTTAAGATAGCCCCTTTCTAGGCTTCTAGAGAGCTTCATTTCATCCACTATTTTCTCCTAAACAGCATTCCTAATTTGGTATTTAAATACTGGCTTTATTGTGATTTTAAATTGTGTAGTCTGTCTTCAGTGCCATGATGTTGTAGGACAGGATTGATAGTTTTATTCTGCTTTTGTCAGTTTTTTTTTCAGAATTCTTATGTGTTCTCTTTGCAGAATTCTTATAATTCTTTGAGTAATATTCTGCAGAGATGTCTGATGAAGCGTTGCCTGCTTTAAAGAGCTTAATGAATCTGAATAACTCAGTTTTATATTTGAAAAGCTTTGCCAGAAAAGTTACTGTTCATTTTATTTTTTGTTCTCCGTTGACATAGAATATTTTATATGTTTTCATATCTATTTGAATGCTGTATGTTGAATCATAGTAAGTGGTATTATATAAGACTTGAGGCTTTGGATAGTTACTGTTGTTTCCAGGCTCTGCAGTGTTCTGTCTTTTGAGAAGGCCTTAATGCTGTCCTACCTGCAGTATATTCTTAATAACTCAGTAGACTTCTTTTGTCTGCATATTACCTATTAAAGGTTAAAAGAATAATTAAGAAGGTGGAGCTTATCCTTTGTACCATTGGTTTTTGAAGGATAATTTCAATGTTAGGAATGAAAAAACTTATTCAGGTGTCTACATTTTTGTAATAGCTGGGAAAGACAGGTGCTTGAGGACTGACTGCTTATGAGGATTAGCTGACCTATTCCATAGCAGTGGCATTTTCCAATACCATCAACAGCAGCACATAGTCTATTTCCATTCCTCTAATATACATGAACTAAGATGCTTAATGAAGAATAGTGTGGTGTGATTTTAGTAGCAATCTGGTTGCAGAAGGAGATGAGAGGCTTACCCAGTGCTGGTAGATTGGGCAGGATGATGCAATGCAAGAGAAGGGCATCACACTGTTTGATAAAGTGCTTCTTTGCCAAAAATACTATTTTTGAAATTTTAGAAACTAAATTACCCCTTTTAAAGTGAGAAACCTGGACTGCTATTTTTATGTGTATTTGCTATTATAATTTAAGGACCCAAGGAGTAGGACATCTTAAATTTCTAAAAATACAGAGTTTGGTGAGGGTGCATGCATGTGGAAATGGAAGAGAAATGTCTGATCAATGCTGTCTGTGCTGGTGCAAAAACAAAAACAAAAAGCTAATAATGAGAAAAAACAGGTAACCTGAAATCTACCCTCTCCCCTTTTCAAAGTAGCCCTCCTCATGGTGGAAAGCATGGATGGCATAAAGCTACAAAACAGCAGTGGTGGTGAAGATGAAGAACACAACAAGTGCAGAACTAGCCCAATTACAAAATAACAGCTTAGTGCAAACTTAGAGCAACTATAACAAAACCTAATAAAATAATGGCATAGACTCCGAGATCGAAACTACAGAAAAGTCAGAGAAAACAATTGCTGAGTCTCTTAAAGAAGTGGCATTTTACTGTGCAAACCACAACTTACAAAAAATAAAAGACCTGAATGCAGAGATGAAGATTTCAAATGGTAGTGACAGAGTTCAAGAACCACTCATGATGTGGCAACTTTTGCCTCCATGGCCTAAAAGAAATCAGGCTGAAGGTGCTGATCTGGTTGAAAGCATCATTCAGTGGTGGTCTGAGATTCAGGTAATAAAATGGGACATCCAAAGAGCCCATCACAGCCCCTGTGGAATATAATAAAGCGTTTGAAAATCTCAAAAACCAAAATTTCAGTGCTTTAAGAGTCATTAAAACAGACGAGCCCTTAAAGAGATTCTGAAACATTTGGCTCACTTAAGATTCAAACGACACTTTTCATGCCTGGGCAGACACTGAAAGCAACTAACAAGAGATTGCTACCACATGCTAAAATAACTGAATCTTCCCTCATCCCCGGAAGAGGCTGACACTTTGCACTTGACCTGCTTTCTAGCTCCAGAAGAGACAGAAAGCTGGCAATTAGCTTGCAACAAGTCCACTAACATTATACCACCAATGTTCAACCGCAGTCATCAGAGTCAGTGTAATCGTTAGTGAACCTTCCAGATATAACAAATAACTCAGTGAAAGGCAAATAATTGTTGGAAAAGAATCCAGCCAAAAAAAGGGGAGACAAAACCTAATTATTTTTAAATGTGTTTATTATGTCAGCAATCCATTCTTTATTATTGTCAGTTAAAATTAAGGCCAACATGAATAAGGTGCAATGAAGATACAATATCTCAATAAAGATGACAGAATTAAGGATATTAGCTGTTAATATCAGTGGTTTGAGAACTATTCTTAAATGAAAGATGGCGGAATGGTACTTGAGATATGAAACATATAATTTTTCTGCAAGAAATGCACTAAAGTATATTTGGACCCTCCCATATGAAGAATTATCCAACCCTGGTAGCTCTAACTCCAGGGGTATTGCAATCCTAACAAAAATAATCTATTTCAGGTGGATGGACAAATGTAGACCCTAGAGGGTGCTATGTGTTTTTAAAATATATCATAGTTCGCCCTCAAATTCTATTGGTATCCATGTACTTGCCTAATAGAGGACAAACTAATTCTGGGGCAGTAGGTAGTCACGTGCAGGAAATGTTACCTCTACTAAAGAAACTACAAGTGATTGCTAAATTCTTTTTCTGGAATCTTAGTATTAATCCTCAAGACATACTTATTCCAGAGTTGATTGTGTGTTAACCACTAAAAACACTAGCAAAATAACAAATACTGTATTTTCTGGCATATAAGACTACTTTCTAACCCAGGAAAATCTTCTCAAAAGCCAGGGGTCGTCTTATACGCCGGTTGTTGTCTTCTTATACAGCAAGTATATCCCAAACTCTATACTTTAACTGGAAAGTTGGGGGTCGTCTTATACGCCCAGTCATCTTATACACCGGAAAATACGGTACCATAATAAAAACAGAACCTATTATGTTATCTGACTGCAACCCAGTCATAGGGTGTTTTTCCACTGTCACTAGAAGTACCCATTAAGTACCCATTAATGGGTACTAAATGGCATTTTTGTACCCATTATGGGTACTTAATGGGTACTTCTAGTGACAGTGGAAAAACACCCATGGTCTCTTTTCAGTTAAATAATACACAGATAAAAGTTAGACCTTGGAGGATGAATCCTTTATCATCTGATAAAATAATATCAGAAAACAGAGAAAAGGAACTATTAATATTTCAAACACAATAAAATGGAAATGATGAAGCTAGTTATTGGTGCCGCTATATCTCCCAAGACTCCTGGAGGGAAAAATATAATAATAAGCAACAGCTTATTATTATATAATAATAATGACTGAAATAAAAACACTTAAAATAAAACTCAGTCAAATTCACTGAAAACATATCATACCCTTAGGGGAAAATGTAGAACTGCATGAGACAAGCACAATAGCGAAAGCTAATATATATTGCATGTAAAAATAATGCACATTTGGAAATAGCAAAATGAAAGAGTCCTAGCTATCACAGATGAGTGAGCAAGGTAGCTTAAAACTTCAAGGTTCAGAAATCCTGGAAATAGTCCACATTTTTTTTTACAAACAAGTAACAGAAACAAGCCAATATTTAAGCACACTAAAAAATTCTGACCTTATTATCTGGTCAAATAGAAGGACTGAACTTCCTTAGTATACTGGAAGAAGTTACTACTACATCGAACAGTTAAAAGGAGGCAAGTCCCCTTGGCCCTGATAGCCTCCCTTTAAAAAAAACTTGCAAGGCAGTTTTGATACCCCAGCTAGGAGCTACCTACAGTAATGTCCTAAATGGGGGAGCATTTTCAGACTCCAGGAAAAGCTCAATAATAATTCCATGCCCCCAAACTGGGAAGACTACTGATGCTTCAAGGGGCTTTTGCTCCATCACACTATTAAATCAAGCTTGTAAACTATTCACAGCTGTGCTTGCAAAAATACTTAAATCATACATTATCACTTTATTATGAAAAGAACTGCAAATCCAGCAAATCACAAGAATAAGCATACTGAACAAATATTCAAGAGTCATCATACTATGGAATCACTGCTGTGTAGTCAAATTAACTACCTTCTACGTTGGAGAAGAGTAAAAAAATAACATGATCTCTTGACTGCATTATAATACTAAAAATGAAGTTTACCTCCCATTTACTGTATCTCCTCCAGACCATACCAGTAGAAACGCCTTTAAATTTGTCTCGAATTGGAAGGGGAAAAATTCAGTCATTTTATGTTCCAAAAAGAGCCAAGAATCTCAAAATCAATCACAAAATTTTCCCACAAGAGAGGGTGGGGCACGTCAAGTCGAATGCTTGCATGCATTTCAAATATGCAGCATGCTAACACTACAACAAAAGAACAGATCCAATTGGACCAAACTTGAACTAGAGGAAACCCCAGAATTGCAAATGAATCCAATGTACCTCGCTGTCATAAATGAAATATGTTAAAAACTGGTTTTTGAGATGATTATAGTATGATAAAATCAATAAGAAAAAATAAGAAAACCAAGTTTTTAAAAACTCATCTCCTGGTGACATTGGAGACAGCAGCTGTTGCTTCTTCCATTACCCTGAAAAACAAACAAATAGAATATTTGTCAAGAATATACATACCCAGTAGGAAATATTTATATTCCAACCCACAGTACCCTCTCATATATAGAGTTTTACAAGCATACACTAAAATGCGTCCCACTGTATTCAGGGTGACAGAAAAGAAATAAGTCCTTGTGGAAAAAAGCATAAATTCGCTGTTAATGCAAAGCAAAGACAAACTTCAAATTGTACAATATACTTATTAATATTACTAGCAACACACTGGGCACACTCTGTATGATCTGGGAAACAGATCTTGGAATACAAATAGCTGAAATAGAATGGAAACACATTAGTGAACATATTTATAAATGGAGCAAAGCGCCTCAATATAAAGAAATTCATATAAAAATGTTACACGTATGTTATAGAAATTCTGACAAGTATGGGTTGAGTGGTAGTCTAAAGATGTAAATGTTCTGGTCTCTTGTTCAAAAACATCAGCTTTTCTGAGTGTAAGCATTGCCTGCACTCCAGAATTGTTTGTTGTTCATTTTTTTACAAACCTCTCTCTGATCAAACACAACTTATATTTTTCTGTCAACCAATTGCAGTAGCCAGTCTTTCATGGTGGGTAACTGTGTTTTCTCCCATCCATTTTGCATCATGTGTAAATCAAGTCCAAAAGAGAACATTTAAGAAAGTGAGGGTTTTGCAGAGTAAGTGCCCTTGGGGGTTCTTGAACTGATGGGTGTTGCTGGCAACCTGCAGCTTCTTGCTGCTATACTCGTGGTCTATTCACAAGAATTACTGTATTTTCTGGCGTATAAGACTACTTTTTAACCCAGGAA
>MTQE01000390.1:166166-178377 GCA_014337955.1 Aspidoscelis marmoratus
TTAGTAAGCTCCACTGATTTTGATTATTTTTATAAAATACAATTTTTATCGCTAATGTTTTTTTATGAGGGGCACTCAGCATTATGAAAATTATTAGAACGGGTACACGTATGTCAAAAGTTTGGGAAACACTGGAATAAATAATTGAAGGACAGTGATTTTGAGAAGTGACAATCCATTTTATAAATAACCTTTTTCTCTGATAGGTATAACATTGGACTTTGGATAATTATAATTGCAAATAAAATATGGCTTAAAGCAAAGTGCATTTTAAACCTATAATTATAGAGGATGAGATCTGAAGGCCACTTTGTCTCAAGATGTTCTTGTATAATGGTGGTAATACAAGAACAGTGCATTTTCTTTATTGGAGATCAGAAACACCATCAAGAACAAAGACTTCTTAAATCTGCATTCAAGTTACTTTATAACCTTTCCGCCTACTTCCCTCGTTTTGTTCAAAAGCCTTCTTTTAGGTAATAATGGTAAAATTAAGGTTTCCCCTTACTTGACAATGCAAAACAGCTTCTGAAGAAGTTTTGAAAATATTTCCTAAAACTGCAGTTTTTTCCCCTCTAGTTGTTTACAACCTTAGCTATAATGACCTAGGAACCTTTTCTTGACTCTGTGTTTTCCATTTTATTTATTTAAAACACATTTATATACTAAGTCTACCTTAAGGAAACTCAAGATGGAAAAGTACTTAGGGAAGATGGAGAAGGACAAGGAAGGGCTGTCAGGCATAAATATTTTTATGTTTGGGTATGTTACTGCTATAATTGTCCTGACCAAATGATTTTACTAATTTTGGGGTGGTGGTTGTGGGGGTTTTGAAGCTGCATTCATAATTCTCATGATTACAGGAGAAATATCTTGAACCTGCTGCTGAACAGAAATAAAGAGCAAGGGATCTGAGAGTAGTAGTAATTGGATTATTGTGGCCAAATGATGTATAGTTTATATGTAAACATTCCACTGGTGACACATTTTCTATTTGTATATTCTGTCTGGGAAAAATCAATTTAAAACCTAGGCCAGGTTCTTAATTTTTGAAAGAAAATTTGTTTTCTTAGTATGGCCTATGGATTTAATTTTGCTTGGAATGAATGAGTTATTGGTTTATTTCGTTCCTTTCAAATAAAATGCAAGATAATGTACATTGCTTATGATGTACATTTGATGTTTTATTTATTGAAATTGATTTCTTTACTTGCTGTATTCCTCTGATGTGATGATTGTAGTCATTATTTTGTGCTGCCCTTTGGTGAAAGGGGCATTATAAATAAACATGATGTTAAAATATTAGAAATGCAGTAAGTAGTGAAATTTCCAAAAGTGTGATATAATATAGCAAATTGGACACAGTGGCCGTACCTTAGAAAACTGAAGCAGCCCACATAATTGGGGTTCCTTATCTTCAAGTTAGGAACTCAGTTCCCTAAATGCCTGCATGAAGAGCTGTGTTTTTACCTGGCACTTGAAAGATACCAAATCAAACATAAGCCTCCCTGGAGAGCAAAGCTAGGACAGAAAGATTTCAGAAATCTAGTAGCCAGACAGGTATTTGAATTGCTGCGACTAAAAGTCTTCTTTATTGCCTCAGTCATTATGGGGACTTGCCAGGATTTGTCTGGACATTACCATGCCAGTTGTGTGCTTCCAGCCCAGTTCTTTGATGTTTTCTAGGCCTCCCTTGACATCTATGTTAAAACAGCTGCTGACTGCCTGATGACTTTTTCCTCCTGACTTTGCCCAGTTTTTCTCTGTGTAAAACACACACCCAGGGACGATAGTTGCGGGGAGGCTTTCTTGTGATTTTTGGGTTAACATCTGGAAATGCTTTTTATGATATAATCTGCCATTGCTCGTGTGGTTTGAACTTTAAGATTTGTAGAGTTTGTATCAATAAAAGTTTTCATACTTGCCTTACTGACTTGGTTCTGGTGGCTCTGTGAAGGAGGAGGGACCACAACAGGAGTTGTTTACTGGGAACTGTGCATAGGGTGGAAACATAGGGTGTTCTGCACTCTTCTGTAGCCTGGGGTCACCTGTGAGAAGACCCCAAATGTGGTTATCAAGTGAGGGGTCCCTCAGAAAAGAGTCTCCAATATTAACACATTCTGACAGGTACTGCTAGATCCACAATGTGTAAGACTAGGAAGTTCAAAACCAGACAGTTCCTAAATTACTTTAAAAGGAAGTACAGAAATCCAAGTGAGTTTTTTCATACATACATTTCCAATGCCAGGCTGCTAACAGCTGAAGCTCATAGAAGGCACTATGTGTCAGTGAAGCAATGTGATACCCTAATCCCATTGTTTGAACTGAGGACTGAATCCTAGGTTATAGATAGGTGTCTCATGGGGAACACAGCCCTAGTTAACACCCTGGACAACTGAACAGTTTATCACCAGCATCTCAATCTTTCCTTGACTAAATTCAGTTTTTTACCTATCTTCATTGACACTGTCAGATTATCAGTTTAGCACATCAGCAGCTCCAGGTGCATACAGGATCATAGGAAGTGAGAGACCTCATCTGCATATTTATGGCAGCTCATTCAAATCAAGGGACCCCTCCCCAGGCAGCTTCACATACAGGTAAAAGTTAGGTGGCAGCATGGAGCCTTATAAGACCCCATGTTTAAGGTTTCAAGGAGTACAGCATTTATCCTCAAAGACACCAAGGCATAACAGTGTAAACAGGAGACAAAGCAGCACAATGCAGTCTCACCTTAAACAGTCTTGGACAACTGGCCCTAAAGATACCCTAGTCAGTGATCAAAGCTGCCTCTATACCAAAATATAGCCTGAACCCCAATGGAAGTTGTTTCAGAAAGCCAGCTTCATCCAAGAATGTTTGATTGGCCAACCACTACACATTCAAGGGTTTTGCCCAAAGATAGAAAATTGGCAGTTGAATAATTTTTCAGCTGCTGGTTGTCTGAAGAAGGCTTTTGTTTTTAAAGAAACTGTAACACTGTTTAACACAGACTAGGACTGTTCTCTCCTTTAAAGACTAACTTACAGCTTTCTTACTACATGACAAATCCCTTCATTTAATTAGGCAAGTTAGAGCAAGGCTCATAGCAATATTTAGGTATCCAATCCTAGTCAAAAATTTTGTCTGATTACTGAAATCTGAAAACACTAGTATCTATTGGACACTAGACCATGTTTAGCATATTGCACATAAGACACACCTAGAATTTAGCAAGAAATGTTTAAAGGTTCATAACTTATTTCTGTGAGTGGTGCTATTGTAGGAAAAGACCCTTGGACGCCAACATTTAATTGCAGTATGAAACCTAGGAATGATTTCTTTTGTCTTTGCTCTCTCTACAGAGTAGGCAGAGGTCTGTATCTCCATTCTGAGAGTCATATCCCCCTCTCTCTCTCTTTTAAATCTGAAGTCCACTGAATGGAGATCTGCTAAATCAAGAATTCATTGTAGCTTTATATAATCAAAGTCAGTTACGAAAGAAAATTCTGAGAAAGTAGCTGAACCAGAAAGGCTGACTTCTGTTGAGGGAATATGTCAGATGTTTCATTTCTCTGTAAGGTTTAGAAAGACAGAGGTGCATGAAGTTGGCGCATAAGCTTGACTAATTTAAAGTGTCATTAAACTAAAGAGATCTTCTGATTAGATGTACATAGAATTATGCTGTTAAAGATGTTCTTTTAAAGTTACTTTTTCTTAGATTCCTTGATATGTAGATATATACAGCTGCTTAGGGTGAGGCAGAAAGGCAAAATGCTCATTTGCCACTTGGCTTTAATCCTCTTATACTGGAGCAAATCACCCCTTGATCCACCTGCCAGTAAGCAAGAATTCTCATGTTATACAAGATTGGACTTTACAGTGCTGTATGAGGATCAAAGGCATATCAACATTCAGCAATTCTACCGTGGTCACAGATGCCACATGCTGCTGCATATACACTTTGCTAAATGTCTCTGTTTCAGTTTGAGACAGTTAAAACCAATCTCCAGCACAATAGATATATTAATTTGGCCCCTGTACTGTTTGTAAACCACACTTCTTCCTGTCTTGTTGAACAGCAAACAGGCTTTGAAGATTTTTCCTTCATCACATTTTTTAAGCATGTGCAGAGAGTTTGCTTTGTCTTCCCCACAGTACAATGCAACATATATAACACACGAATTCTGTGCCAGAAAAATATCTCTTAATGTGAAAAGATATTATAGAAGCAGTTTAGTGGAAATCCAGGGTTTATGGGAACTGCACTGAAAAACTCAAATGACTTAAATGGCTCCTTACATTGGGATGACTAGCCCTTTTGAAACTTTCATTGTCTTAAATGGGAAGGTGGCCGGTAAATGCAGGGCAGTAGAGAAAAACCAAGGCCACAAGAGGTTGGCCTCCCATAGGCACCTGTTGGGCAGTTCAATGCAAAACTCAGCAGGAGTGGTAAGACAAAATGTCTTCTTCTTCTGGTGACTTATGAAGGAAATGGAAGTGTCTGTAGGAGCCACGATTTGGAGCTATTTAATTCATTAAAAAGTGTGGTCAGAGAAAGATGTATATGCATCAAAAAAAGTTGTGTGGCTAACAAAACTGTGAGTTCAGCAACTTTGTGCACAAAAGGGCACATATAAATCTTGCAGTTTTGCACCCACATTTATACCAAAAAAGTCACTGTATATTCACTCAAGTAACCAGTCACTAACTATAGCACACATCCCAGACAGCAAACAGATCAACCACAAACATGCAGCAATGGCCCACTCTATTCAAAAGCAGTCAAACTCAACAAGACCATGCAACACCTTCCTCACTGTAGAACACATGGCCTTTCTCTGAAATCTATCCTGATATAGGGGCCTGCTGTCCACATGCTAGGAGAGGCTTTCTATAGTATGTGTTAGCATGCAGACCATAGACCTCTTTCCTGAGATATATTCCAGACAAAGGCCAAGTGCAGGAAGGGCCAGTGTCCCAGCTTACTGTAGGGTTGCCCTTTGAGTTTCAGCAGGAAACTGCACCAATGAACCACTCCACTCCATTCCATTAACTTGCTCAGAAAGGCCAACTCCACATTTAGGTTAATGTAAATTTCAGCCACCTGATAACCCAGTAACAATCTGTGCAATTCCAAAACAATGAGATGGTCACATTTTTTAAAAAAACAAAATCATGCTATATTGAAAATGTGCTGTATGAACTGATATAATAGAAGGTTTCAGTTTACTGACAATCAGCTGACCTCCCAGTCTGAGATGGAAAAAACCAAGCTCTGGTGAGCTAGATGGCACTAGATAGCCAGAATCTGACCCAGCTCGAGAATCCAAAGGGGTTTGGGTTGGCGTTTGTCCATACTTTTGCATTGCTTTAAGCTTCTACTGTGAGGAAATGTGGCTGATTGTCAGTACTGCGGGAGGGACAAACCCTCATAGCCCCCTTCTTCTTTCTAGTACTGTATATGTAATTGCTGTTTTCTCCCAAAGTATAAATGTTTAGTGAATAGTTGCTTAGAAAAGTTTGGAGTGTTTAGCATCCAACTATACTATTACTGTGTTTTGAGTTTTTTGTCTTACATTTTTCCTGTTGTAGCTTGAACTCAGTGACAACAGAATTTCTGGAGGTCTCGATGTATTAGCAGAAAAACTTCCGAACCTCACACATCTAAACCTCAGTGGAAATAAGCTGAAGGATATCAGTACCTTGGAGCCACTGGTATGTTGTTAATGATATGGCTGAGGAACTTTTGTTGTGTTTATGACATGTCAAAGGCAAAGCTGGCTCATATTCTAAAAAGAAGTCAGACATTTGGATGCAGATTCAGCTGTTTTACTAAGCTAATGTTTGTAGGTACTATGGAAATATATCACCTAATAATTTATACGGCTGGAATATGAAGCAGGCCTTGAAGCATTTTATAACTTTTGTGATTTTTCTGACTATTCATATATTGATCTTAAACCAGTGCTAAACAAGAACAGCAAACTGTTCCTTCATAAGTTTTAACTCAGCTTTAACTCAATCTATTCAGACTTTTAAAAACTACGAGTTAAAAAAAGGAATACTGACTTTCATCAATAATTCTATATTAATTTCAGTACTGTTAATCATAGGCCCTATCTTGGGTCAATGTAACAGAGAAACACAGACTTATTACTGAAGAAGGGTAGTTGTACCATTTTCCTTTCTTAATTTCTGTAGTCATTGCTGTGATGAACTGAGTTGCATAACCTAAAAATATATAACAGTATTATGAATTCATACTGCTTGCTAAATATTTTAAGTTTCAGCAACTGGCTTAATTTCAAGATAACACTGGAATATATAAGGCCAATTAATACATGTATCAGGCTTATGCTCTTGCAATATATAAATGGCAAGTTGCTTTTATAAATACAGGAAGCCTATATAGTTTTGCTACTTCGTTCTTAGTGCATATAGTACATGCAATGCTGTTATATACTGTGAAAGAGGTTTTTGCACTAGGTAAGTGAAGATGTTCCTACACCAAAGCAGACATTGTATACAAGAGTACAGTATTTTTTTTCCTTACGGATATCTCATTTAGGTGCAATCTGATCAGGAAATAAGGTGGGGGCGGTCTGGTAGGCTTTTCTACCTCCAATGAGTTGGCCAGAGAGAGAGAGAGAGAGAGAGAGATTTCAAAAAGCAAGAAGAAAGAGATTTGTAATACAAGAATCCTGTACATTATCTATTTATTTCAGTCATAGCCTAAAATCACCACCTCTTCAAAAACAAGGTCTTACCATGTCAGAACTTCATATTTGTTTGTTTTTGTTTGTATTTAATATTCTGTAATAGCAGGACAAAAATGATACTTTGCAATGCAGTTTATACTGTAATGGGTAGAGATAACCAGTGTGGTACTTATCTGATGTTTTGGTGTGTAGTTCCCATTGTTTGGTTATTGGCTGACTGAAGCCACCAGCTGAGCTTCAGAAATCATCTAAACAGTATTAACATTTTTTTCCTAATGTAGAAAAAATTAGACTCTCTGAAGAGTCTTGACTTGTTCAACTGTGAGGTTACAAACTTAAATGATTACCGAGAGAGTGTCTTCAAGCTCCTCCCCCAGCTCACCTATTTGGATGGATATGACCAGGAAGATAAAGAAGCTTCTGACTCGGATGCCGAGGTTGATGGGGTTGATGAGGAAGATGAGGAAGGTGAGGTTTACTAAGCATTATTGCTGGAAATTTTAAAATATCTTATTTTGGCCCCCCACACCTAAAATACATACACTAAAAACAAGAGTGTCTGAAAGTGGGAAGGGGAAAAGTCTGTTCTCAGCCCTAAACCAGAGTAAAACAGGTGTGTCTTCACTGGATGGAAGTATGTGTGGATATAGATTAGAGAAGAAGACTTGAGGGGCTAAGGTAAAATAATTCAGAAAGAGTAACTTAAAATACGTGAAGAGCGATAACTGTTTTTTAAAACCTCTGTACAGCTCATACTACACTGCCTAGCTGCCAACCATTATGGGGACTTTGTCAGGGATTAATTTTCTCCTGCCTTGTGGCGTAAGTGTCCATGGTAAAGGGTTTTTTCTCAACTCTTTTATTTGCAGACTCATAATTTTGGGTCATGCTTACACTCATATCCCCAAAAGGGGAGGCAGATTTAAAAATGATATTGACCTTGACTTTGATGAATAAATAAACTGCTCTGAAAGGGCAGAAGAAACATTAAGAATATTTATAGATTTTTTTAAAAAAAGAATATTGATTTGTGAGAACATGGTGGTTTAATTCTGAGAGTGATGAGCAAAATGCCCTAAGATCTCTCTGCTCCATCTCTGCACTTGGCTGACAATAGCAATGGTACAGTAAGATGATGCTAATGCAAAGACTTCTCAAAGACATTGGGAATATTGTGTGGGCAGGGAAGAGTAGGCATTTGGTGAGGGCGACTTCTAGTTTGTTCATCACACTGTGGCTTAGTGTTCTGTGCAAACAAGGCCAATATCTGCAGAGTTTCTTTGTTGGGATATTTGTAAACAGAAGTTTCCTGTGTTTTCCTGCAGTAAACTTGGCAAGGGCAGTGGCCTTTGAGGAAAGTTACATAAATTGTCTCTTTCTCAGAATTTGAGGAGGAGGAAGAAGAGGAGGAGGAAGATGGTGAGGAGGAGGAATTTGAAGAAGAGGAAGATGATGAAGAAGGAGAAGAAGGAGAAGAGGAAGAAGATGAAATTAGTATAGAGGTTAGTTGCCTGGTTTTTATGTTTTCCATGTTGACATTCATTTACCATTTTGTTTAAGATGCCTAAAATGTTTAACTACTGGTAACTATATGGACAAACTGCTCACCTTTTGACTTGTCTCTGGTAATATCTTTTAGCTCTCCCAAAGTTATATTAGTAGTCTCTTTGGCCCTATCCATCATTTCCATTGTTTTCCTGTTTCCCTTTGCCTTGCCAAGCATGATGCTTTTTTATAGTACTTCATTTCCCTAAACAATATGCTCAAGATATGTGATTTTGTGCTTGATACCCATTTCCTCAAGGGACCAACCAGGTTTTATTTGATTCTGGACTGATTTGTAGTCCACACTATTCTTAGTCATTATCTCCAGATTCATAATTAAAAAGTATCTATGTTCTTTCTCTCACCATTTCTACATGCATAGCTTTTACAGTCGTACATCACAGCAGGAAAAGCTATTGTTTTAATGATTTTGATCTTTGTCTACATAATAACATTTGTCCACTTTCTGTTTTTACTTTCTTTAGGAGTTCTTCTAGGTCCTTTTTTTACTTTCAATAAACAAGTGTGTATTGTTAACACATCCTAAATTCTTAATGTTTTAACCCCAAATTTGAATTCCTCCTGCCATATCTTCCAGCCCCCCCCCCCAAATGATGTATTCACTATAACCAGATATGGGGATAATATGCGTCATCTAACTTTCTTCTCTTTCCTTAAGTGCTCTGAGGATTTTCAGTGTTCTTCCTACTATACCCCCCCTGCTCATTGTAAAGATTTCTCAAATGAATAAAGTGGCATACTCACAATTCTCAATATACAGTGCACTCTCGTGATATTTACACAATAGAAAGCCTCAGTTTATCTAACAAAACAAAAGTATAGATGTTTCTGCTATTCTAATGGAGTTTCGGTATCCCTGTATGGCCCTGTTCTTTTTGACAACATCTTAATCTAATTTTACTTGTGTGAAATATCAGTGCAATAGTTCATTTATATGAAAATCCCCTGGCATCTCCCTTCTGTGGTATAGGTATATACACTGATCTTTTATAATCTCTAAACCACAAAGGTTTGTTCCATATTTGTTGTTGTAAACCTGTTAGAACTTTGACTGCTTCCTTTCTCACGGTGTTAATGTGATGGATATTGCATCTGTCCTGGAGCTTTTTTGTTAATCACCTGCTCTGATGCTACCATGCCTTGTTTTTTGTTGGGTTTAGTTCACCAATACATGATGTTCCTGTAAAGGTTTCTGATATTCTACAATCCCATTTCTACAGAAGTAGTTTGGCTATATCAAAATCTCTTTCCTGTTTATTGTTGTTGTTGTTGTTTTAAACCATTCCCCTGAGATTTCTCTGATTTTCTTTAAATGATGTGTTTGTTACTTAGATTTTATTTTGAAGTTCCTGCTCCTAGGTGGACTGGGTTTTTTTTTCATACCTGGGGAGCTCCACCTGCCCTTATGGATTTCTCTTACCTTCACCAGCCCCCCTTTGACCATACTGTGAGTGGTAGGGATGTGCACGAATATTCATAGGCATTCGAAATCTGATCGAATGTGCCAAAATTCGACATTCGAACTTGAATAGAATGTCCTGAAATTCGAATGTAAATATTCAAATCAAATTTAAAATTTTGGATCTATTTGTTCGAATTATCTAGACGTTTGTATGTGTACGGGTTTGTACATGATGTGTACTTGAAGATCCACATCTTTCCTGCATCCATATGTATTTGTATGGATCTGTACAGGATGAACATGGGTTGCATATGGGATAACTACAGGATGCATACAGATGTGTATGGATGTGGGGAAGATGGGTACATGCACAAATGTTGTTGATACTCTTATGTGCAGATTCGAATCAAAAATTCAAATGAATAGATTTGAATTTGGTAAATTCAAATTAAAAGATTCGAATCAAATTGGATTTGCTGATATTCTGTTCGAATAGAATGTCAAGAAAACATTAGTGCACATCTCTAGTCAGTAGTGGCCTGCTAGGAATTTAGCTCTCAAGGTAATTTGAACTCCTGGGCCCTCATATCAAAACAAGGTGATAATCCTCAGCAGAGAAAATACATTAGTTTCTGTATCTAATAGGAAAAAGGAACAGGCTGGCCTGTTGATCCATTACAGCCAGCTACAATAATGAAACTTGAAATTCTGGATTGTCCTGTACTTGTTCCTTTTATCTTTGCACACAATGCACACTGACAGTAGTTTGCTAGCTGGCTAGCTAGCTAAATGTCACTTGATAATTAAGAGGTGCTACCATAGGGTCAGTAATTTTTTTCAGATAATAGCTGCAGAATCAGATTATATTTTGCAGCAAAAAGTGTGAATAGTTCTAGGCTAATTATGCTAATTGCAAGGAACATGCCTCTTAAAAGATAAATGTGTTTATTTTTTCAGGAGGAAGAATTTGAACGTGATGGAGAGGTGGAGGATGAAGAAGAGGAGGATGAGGATGAAGGTATATTCAGAGCTTCATATGAACTGTTTGATTTCAGTGTCCCTTAAAGAAGAGTAGGTGTAGGTATTAAAATGAAATACAGTTTCCATCTTCTGCTGACTTCAACCCTGAATCCCAGTTTTTAGTTTATGTAGATATTAGTAACACTAATGTTGTGTTCAACATTTTATAAAATTTCCTCCTGCTACCCTGACATGAAGAAGAGAGGTTGCCAAGATACAAGATTCTCTCATTTTGTGTGCTTATGCTCATCTTGCAGAAAGGATGCTTAGACCAATGGTTGAACGTTAGAAATTTTGAGGGAATGCTGTATGCCCTTGCACACCCCAGCAAACAACAAAAAAGCTGTTTCTCAGAGGTCTATGAGATGGTGAGATTCACAGTAACTATGGGTAGTATAGCTCTTCACTTAGGAAGAAAAGATTAAATGAACATAAGGGAAACCCCACCCCTTTCAGCCTTTTGTTCTTCTTCTGTTTTCATAGTAATAGTAGGAGAAAGCATTTGGGCATTTTTTTCTTTTTTCCATTTTCTTTGGTCTTCCTCTTTTCTGACTTCTCCCTGTCTGGGACTGAAGGCCTTTGGGTGGCCAGATGAGTGAGCAGTGTGGCAGAGAAATGGGAGGAAAAGTCATATTTAACTAGAACATGAAGAGCAATCTCCAGGTTTTTTCACTGATGATACAAAAACATTTCTCTAACACTCCCACCACAAGTATTTTTTAGCTTATGTGAAATACTCTTCATCTTCAAGAGCAAATTGCAGCATCTGCAAAGATACATGCTATCAAGAAACCAAACTTTTTCCTCATTCCCTCCTTCTCCTCC
Source organism: Aspidoscelis marmoratus (assembly GCA_014337955.1). Classification (NCBI taxonomy): domain Eukaryota; kingdom Metazoa; phylum Chordata; class Lepidosauria; order Squamata; family Teiidae; genus Aspidoscelis; species Aspidoscelis marmoratus. The sequence goes on from MTQE01000390.1 coordinate 177,681, forward strand.
TCTGTTATTTATAATATTAAAAAGACTCCAGGCAAAATCAACTAAGGAACGATTAAAGCCCATAAAATTCGTCAATGTTAAAATCTCATCTAAGAACAGTAAAATAGTCACATTAAAATGATAAAACAGTAAAAGCAACTTGAAGTAAGCCTGACGTAAAGCATCATGGCAAAACTACAGATGTAGCTACCAAGGTTCAGTTGACCAGAGGGCAGAGATAGATGCCATCACACCATGAAAGAGTCCCATAATGTGATGGTGTGCATTTGAGAACCTGTTGAGACTTCTCCAACCTGCCTCAAACCTCATCAGGGCAGCAGTTATTTTTGTGGAATGGGCATATCTGTTCCAAATATTTTAGAATAGTATTCGCATAACCCTAGTAACAATTCTATTAGCTAATATTAAATACAGGTACTTTTAAAACTCTTAGATGGGCAAACCATCACTTTGAATCCTAGACTAATGATGAAATTATCCTTATCAGAACCACACATGGAAGTTTCTAAGGTTTGTTCCAAGTGGGAGAAAAATTCAAAAACGTGTGCATTGTTTTGGATATTTCCTTAAAACAACCAGCTGTTCATAGAACATGTCCTTTTCTGAAGAGGCCTTTGATATTTGTTAAGTATTTGAATTCCTCATCATGCCTGTTTTGGCTCAGAGTAGGCTGCATTCAGACTTTTTTTTTTTTTTT
>MTQE01000390.1:187610-218044 GCA_014337955.1 Aspidoscelis marmoratus
CTTGGGCTAGTCACAGCTCTCACAGCCCCACCTACCTCAGAGGGTGTTCTATTGTGGGGAGAATAGAAAGCTTTGTGAGACACTTTGAGTCCCCTTAATTGGATAAGAAAACCAGGGTAGAAAAGCCATCTCTTCTCCCTTCAGGGCTTCAAAGTCTTTGGATATTTTGAAACATCTTCCTGGAGACCAGCAGGGAGAATGGTGCACATGGCAGTTTTTTGCATAGACTCACTTGAATGTCGAGTTAAAGCGCTGGTTGTGGTCAGCTAGGCAGGATACTGAAAACTATCTGAAAGAATGTCACTGGATTTTACGGTGTTGGAAAAAGGCCTTGAATCAGATAACATGGAGAGCGAAACATTCATTTCTAAAGCTTGGCTTCTGATGTCCACTTTTTTTAAAAAAGAAAAGCTCACACATTTCCATTCTTAACTAATTACAGTCTCCAGTTTCTTTGCTCCTTACCTCTTGGTTGCAACCATACTAGCAAAGGAAGATTTGTAAAGCTAAGGGAAGCTGGTGACTTCACACACCCACCCCTTGGGCCAGAAGCCATTGAGTGTAGAATCACCCTGCTCCATCCTGCTGGGCAGAGGAGCAGGAAGAGTCCTGAGCCACTCCGAACAGTTTCCATTTCCACGCTGAAGAGGTTTCTGGCCAGACAGCTTGGCAACATCCAGGCTATCAGGCTGTGAAGGACAGGGAAGGATGCCCAGCTCCGCAGTGAAGTCCCAGGCACAGGAGACTGCCAGAGCCTCTTCTCACCTTTACTCTTTCCAAGTGACCCTGTGGCCCCTTATAAGCTAGGAGTCCTTTGCGAAGAAGATGATGGTAGGCACAGCCCTGGCAAGAGCCTAGGAGCCTCCATCTTGTTGAAAATGGGCACTTGACGCGGGCAGGCAGTTGCTGTAAATCCCAAGTTCCCCTTCTAGTCCACAAAGTCACAATAGTAGTGCTTCCAGGCAACAAGCGTCCTGAGGAGTAGCTGCCTTTGAAAAGCCACCAAGTGTGTCTCGTCAGAACCTCCCTGAATCCAAGCGAAGGTTTTTGATTTCCAGCTCTAACTGCTTGATTTGGACATCGCGCTGAATCAGCAGTTCGCGGAGCCGCCGAATTTCCTCCTGCTGTCGATAAAACATCTGCAGCAGCTGAAAAGAAATTTCAGACATTACTCTACTACCGATTCACCATGGTTGGCCAAACTGCACTGTTTGCATACGGCCTGCCGAACAGGTTAAAAACAAAGAACACCCTCTCTCTCCGTTGACCATGTTTACTTACGATGACTGCTGGTGTTTTGTTTTGTTTTGAACAAAAAGAGTGCTTTAAAAGCAGGAAGGAGTGCTCCAATATGCTCTGATGTTTCCCCAGTTGTATCCATTGGGGTGCTACTACTTTCTGTTTTCAAAACATTCAGGACATTAAAGGTAATAAAAGCGGCAAATCCAAGGGCATAACAAATCATAGCAAGGAGCTTACGCTCAGATTAACAAGTTCCAAACCAGTGGAACTTATTTAAAAAGCATAAATGAGGACTCATATGTGAAAAGGTGTGTGAATACTTGGGGGGAAAAAAATCTTTGCTGTTGCTGAACAACAACAGCAAAAATAAATAATACCAGGCCAAGCTGCTTGCTTGTATGCTTCAGCTGTACAGGACTAGGGCCATTCTGGTCTTGAACTGTCCTGAGGCCTTCCCAGCCCAGTTGAAAAAGTCCACGAACAAAAAAAACACTGTTCTAGGGACATGCATGAATGTTCTAAACATTCAAAATTCAACTGAATTTGATCGAATGTGGACATTTGAATTCGAATATAATGGCTTCACTTTTTGAATTTCGACATTACATATGTATCTGTACAAATATACGTATCTGTACGTATTTGCGCTTATAATACGGAACAAAAACGGGATGCGTACAAAATTCATACAGATACATCTAACAGGGATGTTGTTGACATTCGTTTTTTAAATGTTTTCGACACTTGTATCTCCAAATTTGTATCTTTTTTTTTTTTAAATATGGAACGCTTCACGAATTTGCGTGTCATCCTTGCGCAGGGGCCATGCTAATCTTCTCTGTATCGTTCCAATTTTAGTATATGTGCTGCCGAAGCGAGCACTCCAAATTTGTATCTAACATTTGAACGAATAGATTCGAAAGTATCAGGTTCGAATCAGTTTTTGTTGCAATCGGATTTTAAACGTTCAAATCGAACAGAATATTCTGACATTCAAATCGACACGAATTCGAATGCAGAAAAACATCTGTGCACATCCCTACGCTGTTCTGTGCCAGGCGTCAGCGCTTCTGCACCAAGTTCAGAACAAGCAAATGCCGCAGCCCCAACACAAAGGCGGTTCAGCCCTGCTGTCACTGCTGGTTGTGACCCTGGGACCACAAAGGTGTGGGCCAACCACAGGGAAGAGTGGGTAGCACTTGTGGCAAAAATATGCTTTGGCTAGAGCAGAACAGGGAAGGTGCGTCCACGCTGCGTCCAGTACTGGACCAGAGCAAAGGTGTTCCAGCCCTCACAGTGCTGATGGCATTTGCTGGGCTTGGAATGGGATAGGCTGGAACAGACCTTAACCTGCTCCAAGGGAGGCAAGTATGGAAATGGCCTAAGCCCAGCATGCTTCAACTACAGCCCGCCATATGCTGGAAGGCTACACCTGCCATAATGGGTGTGCAAGGAACACCAAGGGAAGTTCTTGGCAATTTGAGAGAAGCACCTGCAGGTGCACTTCTGAAGTGTGCTAAGTGCAGCAAACCAGGCTTCAAGCTGGTGTGGAAGTGCCACACGTCAGTGTCTACCCTACCCTTGCTGGCTTGGATCTTTTTTCTATCACACCACCATACCTCATTTTCCGTTTTCGGGGGAGGACACTCAAACACGTCGAAGCCATTAGACAACCCAATTTGTCTGCTTTCCTGTCCCCTTTCTTCAGTCTTCCAGTTTCCCCATTTCTCTTGTACTCCATTGGGCTTTTCCAAGATATCTACCCTCCTGCTCTGGTACAGGACAGGCTCTGTTATTCCCAGTGTTGCCTCCTTCTCAGGAAGCGGTGGGAGTGAGTTCAAGATTACGGAGCCTGGCCTAAGAGACATCAAGACAGGACCTGTAGGTGGGACGAAAAAGCAGTTTACACCAAGGACAGGATCAACAGTGATTTTTAAGAAGAAGCAATCCTCAAATTATCCATCAAAGCTTTTATAGCCAGGTCAATGAATACAAAAATAATAGTTTCTAAAGATTTCAGCAAGGAAGCTGGAACCACTCTCTGTGGAGCACTGATGCATTACACCTAAAAAAGCAACCAGTCAAGTTCTGCACTGGAAGAATCCTAATGGTGATCTCAAAAAAAGTTCATTTCCTTTGTCTGTATTACTTACTCAAGTAAGTTGGCATTATTTCTTTCATGTTTGCAGGTTAGTCCACAAATTGGTGGGTAGCAGTGATATAGTGACTGCAAAGGCAAGTAACTGAGGAATGTGGGGAGTTCACTAATCCTCTACCATCATTGTCAACTCTAACAGTTTGTGAAAACACCAGTCCTCCACGGAGCAACTGTTTAAATAATCATCTTAACCTTATCTGGCAATAGCACTCATATTCAGTGATTTACCATATGTACACTGAATGTTTTTTTTTTATAGCCCATTCCACTGGTGGGTCTTTGGCTTTCTTCATCCAAGGACTTCCACACATCACCTGTGACTGCTCACTAATTTGATGAGGCCTCTTCTGGTGCCTGTGAGAGAACCCACTGAACCAAAAGGCCAAATGGAAGAAATATCTTTTCTTGTGCATGACAGGTTTTCTTCCCTCTCTAGCTAGTGCACAAATATTAAATATTCTCCAGGCTTTTCCAAAATCTATGTAGTCTAAGTGGACACCATCTGCAGTCCAGGTTGTGTTGGGGGAAGACTTGTACATGCAAAGTCTGTGCAAGTGGCACATAACAAGATGATCTTTATTTGCAGAAACAGCATGAAATATGTTATAGACTCCAGGCATCATTTCTTCTAAACTTGGAAGTGGCCAATCTGAATGAAAGCAATCAAGAACCAATAGCTATGAGTAGTTTGGGTGACTCCTGACAGCCTGAGTGCAGCATGTGGATTTGTGGTGTGAGTCACTGATGGGCGTTTCATGTTTGCTGTGTGTGGTGGACTGGGTTCCTGTGTGAGTGCAAATGCTCTGATGTGTACTCTTTTGTACACAGCTCTTTTGTTGCTGTGCCCCAATTCCTTTGTTGTACACATTTCTTTGGATGCACACACCTTTTGAAAGAAACAGCTCCAAAGAGTGGTGTTCCCCAGGTCAGGGGCTCTTGGAATGGCCAATCAGAAGAAAGTGGATTACACCTTCATCCTTTTCTGAATTCATCAAAGGTAGGAGACATTTCTCCTACTTCTTCCGCTGAGTCTAGTCACTGAACTCCTGTCTGCAGTGTGTGGGGATGTTGTAGGCATCTTGCATGGCATCTTTGTGTTCAGCATTTCAGTCTGTGAAAAAACTTTATTTGGATGTGTGAGTGCCAAGGAGGTTGGCATCTTGCAAGGCGTATGTGTGTTTCAGCACAGCAGTCTGTGAAAAAAACATTATCCGGGTGTTTGGCAGGGTGTCATCTTGCATGGCATCTGTCTCTCTCAATATTGCGTGTTGTGAAATACTGCTGCAAGCATTTTGGCTGACATCTGTATCCTGCAGGTATCAGGCATTGCACTTTCAGTTTTGGCATTGCTCCCAGGGTAGATCCTCTCTGGGTGACTGTGCTGTGCCCTTTTCAAAATAGGTTTCTGCCCCTCCATTGGTCTCTCAGTGAAAGTGAATTACCCACTCAAATCAACATAAATTCTAAGGTGGGTTGGTCAACTCAGTGCAAGTCAATGGAGACTTCCTTTCCTCCATTCCCATGGTCTCTCAGTGCAAGTCAATTCCCCATTTAAATCAATGTAATTATCAGGTGTGTAGATCAACCCAATGTAAGTCAATGTAATTTTCAGGCAGATAGATCACACACTGTAAGCTAATGGATGTTTTTCCAAGGTTTCCCTAACCTCCAGATCTATGGTAAGGTTAACTACTTGATTTATGTGGTTTTTGTTTCTTCCAAAATGGAACCTTTGGTCTAGTGAGCCAGTTTGGTCTCATAGTTAGGGAGCTGGACTCTTATCTGGGAATAATGGGCTTGATTCCACACTCCTCCATGAAGCCAGCTGGGTGACCTTGGGCTAGTCACAGCTGTCTTCTGAGTTCTCACAGCCCCACATACCTCACAGGGTGTTCTGTTGTGGGGAGAAGAACAGAAAGCTTTGTCAGCCGCTTTGAGTCTCCTTAAATGGGCGAGAAAAGTAGAATAGAAGACCAATTCTTCCTTTCCTTCTTTGCATAAATCCAGATATGATTTTAAATGTAGATATTTACATTCATGAATCACCAACTTGGGGAGCCACAGACATATTTTCACTACTGAGTATCTAGTGTGGGCACGAATGTTTTTCGTTTGTTTCATTTACCCATAAATAAATGACAGGCGTTTATTGCAGGTGCCACAAAATGGCTCTCACATCCTACTCGATCTGTAGGTATTGTTGACAGCTTTTGATTTAATTTATACAGGTTGCAGAATTCAATTACCCTCAAAGTAGAATTTGGGATTCCATTCATTTACTTATTTGCCCAGCCATCTGATTATTCCACGTGAATATAAAGATTCCTGCTCTTCTTAAACTGCTGGCTGTGTTATTCAAGGCTGAGCTTTTGTCTAACAGTGGATAATACTTGCTTCAGCAATTGTAACCTGTGTGCAATTGGAACCCCACTTTTGCCTTGGCTACAGATCATGAAAATAACCTTCTCAGAAGAGTCAGCAACTTCTCTCAGTGATTCTACAGTTAACATGATGCCGTGGTGTGAGAGAGAGAAAAACCAGAGAGATCAGAAGATTATTTTGAGCCTTTAGGAATTAAACCTGCTAACCTTTATTAGCACCACTCAGCCATTCCTGGGCCGTCAACGCTGGCTGCGCTCCAGCTGTCATTGGATAGATGTCCTCCTGGTATGATTCTGACTGCAACAGAACACCAAAGCACTTTTACCAGATCTGTGCATCTCCATCCCACCCAGAGGCCACCACTGCAAATCAGAGATATTCACTCACCCGGCGAGGAACAATCATAGACACTGGTTCAATCAGGCTTTTGACTGGAATGAGTTTGTAGAATCGGAAGATTTCACAGGCAGAGACATCAAGTCCCCTCTTTGGCATAATGCCTAAGAAATGGGGGAGGGGAGGAGGAAAAGGACATGATAGGGATAACGGAAACATTCAGTGTCTAACAAGAGCAAAGAACGCCCTGGAGAAACCACAGCTCTTCTGCAAAGGCGCTGAGAGAGATGTGGGAGTCATTGGTTTTTTGCCAGTAACTGGAGAGCGTACAGTATGTGCTCCAAAATGCAGGACCTTTTCACACTTTGGGTGCTTCCGCACTGGCCCTTTAACACCCATTAAGCACACATCTGGCGCGGCTAATCCGCACATGCGTTGCTGTTTCGGACACATCCGGTGCGGTGTGTCCGCACAGCAACACGCTTTAGTAACACTTTCCTGGCGGCACGTCCACATTTTCGGGTCCATTTAGCACACATCCGGTTAGGATCTACTGGGGATCCGGATTCAGTAAAACCGGCTCCTCTGGAAGCCAGTTTTACTAAATCCGGGCGCAGTAGATCCGGATTTTTTTTTGCCCCTGTGCGGAAGCACCTTTAGACAACTGGGATAGGCTGAGGACACACTGGCTAGGAGCATCTGCACATCACAGAGCTGCTCCAAGCCTGTGTGGCCCTCATCCATCATTGACAGCCATAGAGCAGTAAAAACTGCCCCACAGCTATACTAGGAGCACCGATGGTACTCTTAGTGCAGCCCCGGGCATGACTGTTACTGTAGCAAGGTGGACTCTGCCAAACTGGGGGGGAGGGGGGAGGTGACACTGTCCCAGGGAAGTTAAGTGCAAAAAAGCTTGTAATTTCTTCCCTTAAATATTATGCTCTTGTACAGCCTCAAACATCCATGTCTTTTCAGCTGCTCTAGCTGTTCCACTCCATTCCAACCATGGGCACAACCCTGATCTTACTATCCTGCTCTTCACCTGCACAGGGGTAAAGTCTAGAAAGCGAAAGGTGACGGAAGGTTGGGGTGGGGATCATTGCTGCTGCTGTGTCTGCAACCAGAGGGCTGCCTACAGGATGGAAGGTTTTTCTGGCCTACTGTTAGCGATCATTTCCGCATTGCCTTGAGTGGAACTGGGTCTTTTAACTGGATATCCAAAACAAAAAATGGATCCCCAGGATCAGACTCAAAGGTTGGGGTAAGGGTTACACTAAAAATCCTCTCCTTTCCTTGGTTTTGATATTACTCTCAAGGCTAAAAAGAAAAGGCAGGAAGTGCAATAGTTAGATTCACTCCCCCCCATCCCCCCAAAATAATGACATCTATTGCTCCCCAGCCATGCACCACGCGAGGAGCAGAAGGAAGGCTTGGCACCTTCTGCCCTGGCATCATACCAAGCCACACTCTCTCCAGCTCTGCATTTTGACTAGTTCAGCTGTCTGATTGTTACTGGGCTGGTTCTCCCCTCACATCATACCAGCCCAGGGCATGACTGGGGAACCTAAAAAACCCCAAACCCAAAACACATTAATATATAAAAAGGTTCCCGAGCCACCATGAAGGCTTTAAAAAGTGGCAAAGGGAAGTATCCCATCTACACTACAGTTCTGCAATGGAGAAAGCAGCCAAGGCCCTGTCGTGGCTCGTTATCTTCCCATCCACCCGTCTCCTATCCTATCAGCTGTACACAGACGCCTGTTTATCATTGCTGTTTTACGATACATAACCAGTCATGAAAACTGCTGCAAACTCACCAATTCCTTTCTGGGGCAAAGGCGAGCGGTACTCCATCAGGTAGTTTATGTATGGCTTCTCTGAGCTTATCTCGTAATACCTGATGTTCCCATCGCCCTAGAGATAATGGGAGGGACAAGGCACCAGAGTTATTCTGAAGGGCCTTGAAATGGGTTTGTTATCTAGAATATTTTAATATTCCCAGAAAATGAATATGGAAAGGAGGGAAGGAAGCCTGCCTCTCAAAAGCAAACAAGACAAAGAGATGTATGTTTGCAGTAATATATTTGGATATGGAACATATATTCTAAACCCAAGTTGTCTTTGGAGCTAAATCAGTGGCAATCATCACCAAACTGTTATGAAATCCATTTACTATTTGCTTAGGAATTTCTGAACAATCACTCTCACCCCTTATCAATCTATCCATCCATATGGGTGTGATTTTGATTAGTGCACCAATGGAGGATAGAGATAAGCAATGGGCTAGCTGGCTTTCTGGAAGAGTGTGGAATCAAACCCGGTATTCCCAGATCAGAGTCCAGCTCTTTAACCACTAGACCAAACAAGCATGCAATGTGACCAAGATACAGCAATATTAACAAGTTTTCTTGATTTACTGTAGATAAGATTGTAAAAATGACACAGGATATATGAACAGCACAGTGGATATAATAGATTGGGCAAGATTGGCACTATTGCAGCTTTTGAAGTTTTCTGTGCCTACAGCCTCGGGCAGAAAAGCACATTTGCCAAGGCAATGCCATTGCTGGAGGAGGTAACAGCTGCCCAAAACTTTTTTATTAACATCTTGTGAGCAACAGCATTCATTCTGACTCAAGGAAACTTGACGTTTCCCCAACAACACACAACCAAATACCAGCACCCATGGATTTTGAACCAAGACCCTTTCAAAGCCATGCACAAAAACACATTAACAGTGGAATAAGTTTTATTGCATCCAGAGGAACAGTTGTGACCCTCACAAATTTGACTTTGAGCCAAAAAACTGAGAACTCACCTTGCCTAACACATACAGCATGTGGGTGTCTGAGTCATAGAATGGAAATAGGAGACCTGAGGAACCATCCACGTCCTCCTCTACTAAAGGCACAGAAAGGTTATCCTGCAATGGAAAATGGGGCTGTAAAATTATGATTTTAGCAAAGCGCTCATGCATAAAGGATGAATATACACTCCTGAGAATTTAAACATTACAATGGATGGCATGATGTCACATTCACACAGATATTGTATGCTTATTACTAAGCAGTTTCCTTGACAAAAAAAGACATACGCTAGCCCCCCCCCCCAACAATTTGGACTTTCCTGAATGCAAGGTCCACAAATGAAATAGGTAGAAATGAAAAGGTGTGAGCAGTCAGATCTGAAGATGGACTGAAGAACTTTTAAAGTCAAGGTATCAAAGAACTGTGGTGCTGGAGAAGACTTTTTGAGAATCCCTTGGACTGCCGGAAGATCAAATCAGTGAATACTAGGAAAATCAGCACTGACTGTTTACAGGAAGCACAACTGCTGAAGCTGAAATATTTTGGCTGCATAATGAGAAGACAGGACTCATTGGAAAAGGCCCTGATGCTGGGAAAGGAGAGAGCAGAGGATGAGATGGATAGATGTTGTCATATTGTTGCCCAAGGAAACAAAAGGAGCTTGGTGGTAAAGTCTGGGAAACTGTAGAGGACAGAAAGGTGTTCTATCAAGTCCACAGGGTTACCAAGAATCAGAGCTGAATGAACAACAACAGCAGCAACAACAAAAGTTCCATTGTAGCATTGTATATTAACTGAATGTTCTTCTATACCGGTGATGGCCAACCAATGACACGTGTGTCACAGGTGACACGCCAAGCCCTTTTAGGTGACACACATGGTCACCCTGGCACCTGGACGTGTAGTGCTTGCTTGTTCTTGAAGTGTATGAAATACCAACTTTCAATTGAAGATTTAGTAAGAAAAGTCACTAATGTAAATAATTATTTGTTTTTGCTTTTAATAAAATACATATATCAAAAAGATAACTTTTTTACTAGAGCTACAAATATCACAAAATTATGGATACTTTTAGAGGTGACACAGCACTCGAGTTAAGCTAGGTTTTCTTGCGAATTCTGACACACCGAGCTCAAAAGGTTCGCCATCACTGTTTTATACAAACACTTCTTCACAATCAGCCCCACTCCAGGCCATCCTTCTTCTTGGCACGGTTAGCTTTCTGTGTTGAAATAAGAATACCTTTCTCTACTTCTAAGAAAGAATTCAGCCACGTAAATTTCTGGAAGGATGGTAAAACTGTACTGGAGAAAATAACATTGGTCCACCACCCAAATCTCGTCTTCAGCAGCACGTTGAGCAATATGATTTGTGGAATCTGGCAAATCAAACTGTCAAACTTGATTGAGACACTGGAACAAATTTGAATTTTTTTTATACAAATACTAAAAATGTTCCTTACAGGAAAGGTACAGTAATCTCATGATAACTGTTCTGCAAGTGACTCACAACATGGATTTTAAAATACAGTAAACAGCATTTATGTGGAGAAGGCAAATAAAATAGTACAAGGTCAACTGAATGCAAGTGAGGGTGACTGAATGTAGTCAACCTCAGGTATGCCCAATGTCTTGAAGCCCCCAACCAAACCAGCAGAGCACTACCACATAAAGTCTTTGTGGAAGGCACCTAATTCAAGCAGAAACGTTTTCTCCTCAGACATTATTCACCTGGGGTGGCAAATCTAATGCTTCAGCCCCCCAAACTACGGTGAACAATTTGCGTCACTGAATCCTTCTTCCTATCACTTCCCCTGCTGTGTCAGATGTTAACAAGCGAGTAAAAAGGTGTGAAGGGTGAGGGAGGGGAGAAATGAAGCATAATTACTTTAACAACACTGAGGTCAACGAAAGCTTGAACTGACTTGTTACGCAAATTACCTGATCCCATAGTGCAATTTGCCTGTTATTCCACCTGGATGTCCCTGTGGAAAGCAGCTTTTTCATGTTTCCTAGAAACAAAACTTTATTCACTCTGTGAGATTTGTTGTTTGCTTCCTGTAAAAAGACACATGTTACTGACAGCAAGGCTCGACTGAACTTGCTATTATGAAATATTTTCAAAAAAACTTCCTTCACTGCAATATAAAACACTTAATATGCCTATTTACGATCTTTCCCTGAACTTCACTACACTACACTACACTACACTACACTACACTTTCCTTTGACAGATAAATGGGGAGATGAATCGTGAGTGCACATGGAATCATACAGACACATAATACACATTAATTTCTCTCTCTGTCTTCCCCTCCTTCTCTGTTGTAACCAAAAAAAAGGCAAAAAGAGGTAGGTGGTGACAGAGGATGAGGTGAGGGATCATGCCACCACCCCTCAGAATGTCCACAAGGTCAGGCACTGGTGACTTGTCCACACAGGAAAGCACGGTAATTTCTTGTAGCATGGAGTCCTGGAGCAATTCTACTAACATTTAGGGCTTCAGGATTTGGTAATCTTAGCAATATTTAATGTATAGTATCACATATCCAGTACTTTGGTACTTAGGGTCTATTCACACTTGGTTGTATTCTAGACTGTATCCCAGGAGAGAGGTCTGTTGTCTGCATGCTAACGTTGACTCTGGCAGGCCTCACTTGGGGATATACTCCAGAATAAAGCTAAGTGAAAACAGTTCCTTTACTGCAGTTGAGAATTGCCAGTTCCGTTTGGTATTAATCAGATTGTTCCAAATATTATCTGGAATCTTTGCCTTCATGTCAAAGTGCCTTCTTAGCACTTTGCTTTCAAGTGCTAAAAGGGGTGTCCTTCTTGGTATTTAGCATTATTGATTTTTTTGATACAATCCCTTCTAATGAATGAGTAGCTTGTGTAATTTTCTTTTTATAAGTCGGAAGGGGAACAACTAATACCTTCCTTTACCTCATTAGAGTCCAGTAATTTTCTAAGAGCCAGCCACAACAGAAAGTTTGAGTATAGGGTGCAAACTGTTTTTGAAATTTGATAATTTTAATCTGTTTATTGGATGAAAACGGTCTGCATTAATGGTCCATAAAGGAGGATAATTCCAGCTCAGGATTTCTCCTTGGTACTGAAATCAGGGGAGCTAGTTTTAAATACTGCTGAGCAAAGCTGCTAGTGCCAATTTGTCTGGCCAGGTTTTTTTTTTTAAATGCACAATTGGTCTAGGAAATGAGTCAGTCCTTTTGTTCCCAACCATGCTGCTTCTGAGAAAGACCATGTTCTCTCCTGTCCAACAGCATTTACATCAAGGACCAGTCTGCTTGCACGCCAGCCTTTCATACCTGTAGCAGAGTCCCAGCGCGTGGGTCGATGATCCTTATCTTCTTGTCCCTGCAGGCTGTGGCTAAGAGGCTACCATCTGTGTTGAATGATATGGAGAGGATCACATCTGAATGGAAACTGATTGTCTTCACAGGGGTCTGAATTACAGACTCTTTGGTGTCAAGATTCCAGATCATGATCTGAAGCAAAGGGATGTACATCCGTTAATGCTTCCTATGCCTACAGCACGGACCAGGTCTCCCAAACCTTTGCAGACCTGTGGGCACACGTGAAGTTCTGAGAAAATATGGGAAATGTCAGGCACCACATTGCTGCCATGGGACATGAAAAAAGGATGCAAAAGCTGGATGAAAGCTACACCCACCCAGGTAAGATAAGACAGCTTTTAATCACAGAGTACATATTTAAATTGTGTGCAACAACCAAAGACTGAGGAAGACCTCTGACCAGGGACAGCAACAGAAAAAAAAAAGACTTGTTTTTCATACCCTGCTTTCTCATCCTTTAAGGGGACTCAAAGCAGCCAACAATAGATCCTATGTGAGGTAGGTGTGGTTGTGAAAGCTCAGAAAGAGCTGTGGCTAGCCCAGGTAAGAGTTGATCCAGGAATAAGGTAAGTGTGCAGTCCCAAACGTATAATGCGGCGCCACATCGATCGATCAATTGATCGTCGTGTGTAACGGCTCAATTGGAACTGTGCATTCCAATGCGCACTATAAACGTGTCTGGACGCGGCCCATCTGAAAGCCAAAACCACCCACTGACCGATGTGTGTCTCTTCCATTTCTGAGACCTCCCATCAGAGGAAGAAAGATGGCCAAGGCCACTGCCAACTCACCTTGTAATCATAACCAGTGCTGAAAAGGATGTTGCTTGCTGTTGGATGCCATTCGATCAGACCCACCCTCCGCGTATGCCCAAGAAGCTCCTTTTGAGCATCTGTAATATTTTTTGTTAGCAAGTGCTGAGGAAGGCTCCAGATTTTAACCTAAGAAACACAATGGCACAGAGGCTAAAATAACACCACAGATTTACATCTGTCACCAACAGCAAAGAGATTTAATGGTTTTGATTAACAACAGTGTTAACTGGGTGAAGAAATGTGGGGTTTTACAGTGGCTTGCACATAATACCCTGTTTCCCCGAAAATAAGACCTACTGTACACTGCCTGAAAATAAGCCCTAGCAGGATTTTTCAGGATTTCTGAGAAGGCTCAAAATATAAGCACTATATGTTATATAAAACATCTCCTGAAAATAAGCACTAGTGCATCTTTAGGAGCAAATATTAATATAAAACTGTCTTATTTTCGGAGAAACATCGTAGTTGGACAGAGGGGACTATGCGTGAAGCCTTCAGATTTCACCATTTCAGCCTCTCCTAGTCAATCATTTACTACTACACTTACTACGTGATTGAAAATTAAGGAAAGTAACAAGAAGGAAAAAGAGAATGGGACACACATCTGCAGCGCTTTGCACCAATAAACGGGAAAGGGGAGCTCTTCTGTTTCACTTCTGGCATTTCTGATTTAGAAGGCAAGCATCAAATAAAGAAGTAATTTCTGGGCCTAAGTTTTACTCAGGTGAAAAATCCTCTCCATGCAAATTGCTTTAGTTTTCACTTGTGCCATCATTCAAAAAACAAAACAAAACCAAATTTCCAGCAAATGATGGGCTAAGACTGATTTTAATGTGATCATTTTATATGTTGTGACCTGCCCTGAGACCCTTGGGTCTAGGGTGGGATAAAAATGCAAAATAAATAAATAAATAAGCCAGAAAGAATGGCAAGGTTGAGAGACAAAGAAGGATGAGGCAGTGGACAATGTATCTGGATGGAATCAAAGAGACTCCTGAAATATCCCTGCATGAGCTTCAAATCATCATTAAATACAGCTTAAAATCTCAGGGATGTACATTAGCTATTTTACGTGTTTTGGCTTGGCCCCAAACTGACCTAAATCAGCTTCACAAAAGGTGGCATCTGAGTTAAGCTGTTTGTCCATACTGGTTCAGATCAACTCCAGTGTGAAGTCCAAAGCTTCCCGCCCCCCTACTCTGGAACACCCCATGGTTAGGGAACAGAAAACCACAATTTTTTATTTTATTTCTTTTAAATAAAATAAATTTTGCTTCATGCAGTTTTGCTAATCAGTGATTGTGAACAAACGAGTACTTTCTCCTAGGTTGCCTAAAGAAAGGAGGGAACTTTGCTCAAGTCCAGTTTGGGAGCAACTGGGCTGAACAGAGCTGACATTCCCTAGTCCAGACAGTTAGCTGAACTGAATTTACCCAAGTACCTGCTGGCTAACCTGAACCAGATTCTGGAGCTCAAGCATATCCTTAGCTGACATCAGTGACCAACCTTCTAGTGACCAGAACATGTACCTGGCTTTTAACTATCTACACCCAACAGTCCAATTTCAACACCACACGGCTTGTCTACCAGTATGCCTTGCATATGACATCTTTAGAACCAGTGTGGATCCCTGTATCCTGTTCTATGAAAAAGAGAGTTAATTTCACCTTTTGTATAAATTCTGAATCCTTTTATTTTCACTACTTGTTTGATGCTTCCCTCAGAATCTCTATTGTACCTTTGCTCAAATCTACAGCCTGCAAATATGTTCAAAAACAACTCTACAAGCTTATGTTTTGAGGCATCCATGTTTTATTTTTAACTGCTAGCATCAACACAACAGTAACCAGGGTTTGTTTACATTCACCTAACATGAAGGAAACTTGCCTCAAATATCCCAAATGTCGGGATTCCACAAGCAGCAATTTATGCAAACTGCATACTATGTTTGAATTACTTTGCCTGTTCTGTGCAACACCCTCAGTTCCCCAACAGCAGTTTACATGCTATTTTAACACACTGCACACTTTGGAGACAGTTTGTTGACACTGTCCCATATTGCCAGGCAAAAAATGCTACATAACTCAAGAGATTCTGAAAACTTACAGTAGTGTCTTCAGAGCATGATGCTATTACAAAGTCATCAAAAGGATTCCACTTAATATCTAAAACATTCCCTTTGTGCCCACAGATGCGAGGGTAATGTGGGTCAAGTTTTCCTGTCTGGAAAAAAACAACAACATAAAGATTTAGTTGCAAAGTCTACAAGTTCTCCGGAAAGGCATGTCAACAAACACAAAGCAAACTGAATTTCATTGTTTTTCTTTCTTCATCCTTAACGCATTTTGTTATGATATCAAGGTATAAGGTCAAATATGTACAGCCAATGTACAAGGAATCTGGATAAGAAATAAAGCCCTTTTAAGTATGGGACTTGTCACTAGATTGGAATCCATCTTAGCTGCCAAAGGGAACATCACTAGAGCAGAGCTCCAACCTGTGGTGACACCTTTCTAGAGCTTCATAATGGGGGTTTCCCAGCCTTTCTCACCTTCTAATCTGCCTCCCCTACCTTAGCAACTAGTGCTGACTGGTCAGAAAATCCCCTTGGCCCCTAGGTGAGTCACAACAATAGGAAGATAAAAACCATAGAACAGTTTAAAACATACTTAAAATATAACACTCTCTTTCTTCTTGGAAGGACAACGTTCAGTCGATGCTAAGCACTGAAAGCCTGGGTAATGAGGTATGTTTTAATCAGGGCCTGTAAACTATATAATGTTGGCCACTGGCATTCTGTCACTTCGCAGGCCGGTGAGGCAACAGGCAAACACTTGCACAGCTACTCAGTCCCAAGGGTTCCAGGAGTTCTTGAGGTCAGTTCCAGTCCGGGGTCTAGGAGTCCAGAAAGTCAGCAAGGGTCAGGCAGTCCAAAGGGTCAGCAAGTCACAAGGAGTCCAGGATTTCAAGCTCAGGTAACACGAGATTGCAAAGACGTTGTCTGCAGCAACTTGAGGCAAGGTGAGGTTGTTCTTAAATAGAGGAGTCAGTGCCATGCCCACGGTGTAGCTGGGCTAATCGCTCTGATCTGCGTCTCACCTGCTTCTGCTGCCTAAGAAAGCGATGAGAGAGCCTTTGATTAGGCTCACTGCTGGTGGATTCATCATCAGAGCTGTCTGGCTGCTCACCTGGAATTGGCCTTAACCCTTCCATGCCTGCAATGCCATGCTGTGGCTGCTCCTCAGCCTGTGGTGGTATTGCAGGCAGGCTTCCTTCCTCCGAGGAGGCTGAATAGGGCATGACACATTCTTCCAGAGGGATTTTGTTCCAAAGCCTGGACGTCACCATTGAAAAGGCCTTCTCATTCCACTTGAACATAGTGAGACTAAAAGATGGCTCTCAGTATCTGATCTTAACACTTAGATAGGAGAAGGCGCTCTTTCAGATATCCAGCTGCCAACATCAGTACCATGAACTGGACTTGGTAGGAAATAGGTACTCAATTCAGATCTTTCAAGACTTGCATGAGGTGCATCTGAGCCAGAAACTCCCACCAGGTTGCTGCATTCCATAATATCCCCATCTTCAAATCAAATTCGAATGCAAAAAATACATTTGTGCACATCTCTAACCTTAAGTAGCTCCATTTTAGTGAAGCCATCCTTTAGCTTTATATTGTTTTCTGAGTTGCAATCGTCCTATTCCTGATGACGTCTGCTTCGTCCTGCATTGTCCCACACACACACAGGTAGGCATGTCTGCCTCAATGCCCTAGAGATTCTCTCAGACCTCTTTATTCTACCCGGCAGAAAGTATACTTCCTTGGGATCCCTGGGCAGAACTTGGGTTATATAGGTTGTCTCTGTGTCACCTCATTTTCCACGTCTAAATGTAGCTACAGTTTAGTTCCTTCCATAGCCTAAGATTCCAGGGAACAGCTATCTTTGAGGGTGCTGTATAGATGGTACTTTACACCACTAAAATTGCATAAAATGTCAAAAACCTTTGTGTTGGAAGGGTTGGGGTTCTTTAGGAATGTATGAGCATATGTGGTGGGAATGCCCAAAAGTAACAACATTCTGGGAACAGGTGCAACAAAATGTAGAAATAATTACAAAACAAAATATTACTTTCACACCTACTCTGGCTTTCTTACTTTTATTTCAAGAAACAAACTCAAACTGTAAACATAAACTGTTGATCAAGGATTTAATAACTAGTGCTAAATTAATTATCGCTCAATTCTGGAAAGATTCCCAATCATTATCTATAGAACTTTGGCTTCAGAAGGTATGGCCAATAATTTTAAATGTTATCATCACAGTGCAAAAGAACATTATGGTAGACTCTTCGGAATACACCTGGTTTTTGGAAAAATGGTCAACGTTCTTGGAATCTTCAAAGACAAATACTTATCTCCATTGTCTCTCACCATTTATGACCACTTTTCTCAATAACAAACTTTCTGCAACATTTTCTCACCTGGTTGAACTGATTACCACTAACTAAATTGGGTTACTACAGCTAAACCTTCAGACTTGTGAAAGTAATTTAATATTGGACAATGTTTATAAAGTTGTTATGTTCTGATTTGCTGGATGCTATACACAGATTTGATTGTTTGAAATAGATGTATGAAGTACTTGTTCTAAAGTCTTTATAAAAATAAACAAATAAAAAGATAAATAAAAAACAAAAACAAGAAGATTCCAGGGAACCCCCCCTTTCTTGTACTTAACAAACAGCTGCTGAGATGTAAGCTAAAGTCCACATTGTGCCCAGTATGATGGTGAAAGCAGTGGGTGCAGATGGTGGCATGGATCTAAGAGATGGAGAAGGCTCACTTTTGTCCATCTGAACTGGTTACCAGTGCTACATACACACTGCTCCAACAACCAGTCCGAGTAGACAGGACTGAAGATTTTGCTTGGGTTTTGCTATCCCATCTCCCCTGCCTCATGTCCTGTCTGTGCCTCCAAGAAAGCTCCTCTCCCTTAACCATCAAGTTTCAACTTAAGACAAAAAGACTCCCTCCCTATGAGTGAACAGCAATGGTCTTGCTTCTGTTTGAAATGGGGACAGATCTTCTTATGCAACTCAGCAGTAAGCTCCTGTCTGGAAACCACACGAAAAGTGAACTGTTAAAGTCTGTAAGGGATTCACACAAAAAGAAAGGCAAATGCTCTTTGCCAGTGTCTCGGTTCATGCCCAAATAAGTATATGATGCCAGTAGCGCTTTTTCAGTCCTTTTTGCTCAAATTAGAACCCCCATTAAAATGAAGGTGCCTATTTTGGCTTTGGAAGGAAATCGCCCCACAACCCTGTGCCTCGTTATTCAACCCAAAACACAGGCACAAACCTTTTCAGGACTTATTATGTGGCACTTACTTGATTTACTGGTATAACCAGAAAGGCTCCGCCACCTGCACATTCCGTCACAACAGCAATAAAACGTGGGTTCACGGCACAAAAGTGGTTGTCATGGACACTCCGGGTGATAGGCACACAGTCATAGCAGTTCTCCTTGGTGGCTGCCTTGCCATACACGTGGCGGAATTTTGAACTCCGATACTGAGGGAACCATGACATCTGTGGGAAAGAAAATAAGAACATGGAGCCACCAGAAATTCCAGCATTTTATTCATTAAAAAGAGAACACCCTCTTCTTTTATTAGTCAGTACTGCCTGAGTGTCTCCATCCTGCCCCCTTCTCTCTCACACACACAAATGTAAATGGATGGATTTTTTTCACTGAGGCCTGAACCAATTTCAGACCGTTTCTGAAGAAGGTGGACCTATAAATCAACATAGGCTGCACTATGAGGTCTAGCTGACTAGAGAAGAAGCCCTGCTAGACACAGTGAGACTTGATTCTGAGGAAGCATGAAAGTCTCACCCCGTCATTCTTCCTGCACTTAAAATAATTAATATAATGAGCAATCCCAAAACATACTTTTATTCTATAGGAAATGAAAATTTTGAGTATATTTGAATGGGCTAAAGATGGACTGAATGTCTAGACACATTCATTTGACTTTCTCAGTGAAGAAATGGAAGTGTCTGGCCAAATATTCTACTTAGCAGGTTCCTGCAGATTCCAAGGTTTGAACCTGTGACTCAGTGTTAGCTGCTTTACCACTGAGCTAGTTATTTTAGTGTGCCTGTAACTCAAATGCTACCAGCAACCTTTTATCTTTGGATAAGTTATGGGAAGGAGTAGGAGTTGGCTTTTATACCCCACTTTTCTCACCTTTAGGGGGACTCAAAGCAGCTGATAAACCTTCTGTTCTTCTTCTTACAACAGACACCCCATGAGGTAGGTGGGGCTGTTAGAGCTCAGAAAGAGAGCTGTGATTAGCCCAAGGTCATCCAGTTGGCATCATGGAGGAGAGCAGAATTGAACCGGAACAGTACCAGTAAGAGTCTGTCACTTGAACCACAAGACCAAACTGGCTCACAGAAGAAAGAAAGAAAGAAAGAAAGAAAGAAAGAAAGAAAGAAAGAAAGAAAGAAAGAAAGAAAGAAAGCTCAGATAGTTTTAAGAAAGGATTGGACAAATCATGGTGGTCAAGTATATCAATGGCTACTAGTGAGCCAATTTGGTCTAGTGGTACCTGGGAATACCAGGTCTGATTCCACACTCCTCCATGAAGCCATCTGGGTGACCTTGGGCTAGTCACAGCTCCTTTCTGAACTCTTACAGCCCCACCTACCTCATAGGGTAGACTGTTGTGGGGAGAAGAATAGAAAGCTTTGTCAGTAGAAGAGACAACTCTTCTTTTTAGAATGGATACCTAAGTACTTCCTCCAGGCTGGAGAGACAGCAGCAAGATGTCTCTAAAGGCCATTTCCAGAGAGATTTTACCTTTGTCTTCTCCTTGAGGATGTCATGAAGCAACTGGTAGGCCACTATGTGAGACAAGACCCTGGACTAGATAGGCCTTAGTCAGCTGTTGAACAGCTACATTCTGGACCAATCAAGACTCCAAATAATGGCTACAATTATATCAGTAAGTTACTGAAGAATGTAGGATAGGTGCCAAATCTTTAGGAGGGTAATGAGTTCGGAACATATATCGTGATTTCTTAACTTAGTTGAAGAAGGGAAGGAAGGAAGTCAAAATCATATTACAATCTGAAGAGGTCATGTACTTTGCCAAGAGCTTAAGGCTAAATCCTAACTTCTTCAATCCCTATTTATGTAGTGTGAATATACCAGGTGATCTGTTTACCGAACAAAAGAGTTTAACAACCAGATTTCCTGGCACTTAATTAAAAAAGATGCTTATCTTTCATTTACACAGCAGACTGTTTGCCTTGGGGCGAGTTAGATCTGCCCTCCTATATTAGCTGAACACATATCAATCTATCCTGTGTGGTCTAAAATCCATAAGTATGCATTGCTTTTTTCTTCTTAGCACATCACATTCTACATAAATTTTCTTAAGCTTTGTACACAGAGTTCACTCTTATACAAAGTTTAACGATTTCACTGGGACTTACTCTAAAGAAAAATGCGTTCATTGTTGTATATCTGATAGCAGAAGTAAAAGCAGACCCCAACTTAAGGGGCTTTAGTTGATTTTCATGTGTGGAGGGTTTGTTGTTGTTCAATTGTGCCTGACTTCATGACCCCATGGGCTATAGTATACTAGGCTTTTCTGTCCTCCACTCCCTCCTAAAGCTTCCCAATACATGACCAAGCTCATGTTTGTTTCTTCAACGGCACCATCTGCTCATCTAATCCTCTGCTGTCTCTTTCTCCTTTTGCCTTCAATCTTTCTCAGCATCAGGGTCTTTTCCAATGAGACCTGCCTTCTCATTAGGTGGTCAAAGCATCTGAGCTTCAGCTTCAGTGTTTGTCCTTCGAAGGAACAGTCAGGGTTGATTTCCTTTAGTATAGACTGATCTGATCTTGTAGCACCACAATTCAAAAGCATTGATTCAGCAGCGCTCAGCCTTTCTCATGGTCTAGTCCTCACAGCTATACACTACTGCTGAAAATAACTGTTCCTGATTAAAGAAACCTTGTGAATTAAGCACAGTGGCTTGGTAGTGTGAAGAAAAGGGATGTAAACTGACTTTTTCGAAGTCTGTGGCCACTACTGAGTTTTCCAAGTTTGCTGGTACATGGAGTGCAGCATTTGATGAGCTGCTGGTTTTCTGAGACACATACAGAGATTTGCCTACCAACACAGCCAACCACAAAATGCTTCACGAAGAACCTAAGATCAAGGCATTTGATGTCCTGCGACACCAGATGGGCGCACACATTTCAGCTTCCATCCCATCCATAAGACTGTATGTGCAGAAAAACCAGCAAGCCAGGAGAGGGATCCTAGTTTAATCTTCTCTCTAGTATCCTAGGGTTCAGCTTTTAAGATACAGGTGTTATTAAACAAAGAGCACTAAATTAAAGCAAAGTTCAGCAAAAATTAAGTCCTGATTTATGACAGTCTGCACTGTAGCAACCTTTGCTTTGACTCCAGCAACATAAAACCTCATCAGCATAAAGCAACTGGAAGGCACACACAGAAGAAGGCCTGGTCTGAGTACTGCCAGGAAGCAATTCTTCTCAACAAATCACTTGAAACAGCTTGCTGGCTTATGTGGAGCTCTAGTCAGTTTGGTGTAGTGGTTAAGGAGCCAGACTCTTATCTGGGCACACCAGGTTCGATTCCGTCCTCCTCCATGAAGCCAGCTGGGTGACCTTGGGCTAGTAGTCACTGCTCACTTTTGAGCTCTCACAGCCCCACCTACTTCACAGGGTGTTCTGTTTTGGGGAGAAGAATAGAAAGCTTTATCGGTCACTTGGAGTCCCCTTAAATGGGTGAGAAAATCAGGCTGGAAAAGCCAACAACAACAACTTCTTCTTCTTCTTCTTCTTCTTCTTCTTCTTCTTCTTCTTCTTCTTCTTCTTCTTCTTCTTCTTCTTCTTCAGCAAGTGACACTGTTAAGAAACCACGGCAAGTACTTGATAGTACAAAGCTATCTAGTCCCAAGGCTTAGTCTAGTGGTTAGGGAGTAGACTCTTATCTGAAATACTGGGTTTGATTCTCCTCCATGAAGCCAGCTGGGTGACCTTGGGCTAGTCACAGCTCTCTTCTGAGCTCTCGCAGCCCCACCTACCTCACAGGGTGTTCTGTTGTGGGGAGAAGAATAGAAAGCTTTGTCAGCCGCTTTGATTCCCCTTAAATGGATGAGAAGAGCGGGTAGAAACACCAAGGTCCAGAAAGGCTCATCTTAAGTTCTTATCTTGAAGCAAACCAATAAGCTAAGGGAGTTCTGATTATAATTTATTTAATAATTTGTGACAATACATACTCTTTAAAGGCAAACACAAACAAGGTACAAACAGTGCCAGGAATAACAATAATAATAACAGTAACAAATTGTCAGATTTTTTTTTCATTGTAAGGGTTACGATTTGACTTGAAGGTAAGTGCTAAATACTCCAGGAGAGGATTCCATACTTATTTGGATAACCCAGAGTAAAGCACATCCAGACACATTTTATTCCAGATTATGCAAATAATGTAGGGATGGGCACAAATCTTCTAAACATTCAGAATTCAAATAGAATGTTTACACATTTGAATTTAAACATTCAAAAACATTTGTTCAAATCAATCATTTGAATGTACAGATACATATGTATTACATACCTATCTGTATGAATATCATACTTACCTGTACGCATTAGGGATAAAACGGGATGCGTACAAAATGCGTACAGATATGTATTACACATACAAATGCCATCAACATTTGAATCTTCAAATTCAAATCTAACAATCGAACGAACAGATTTGAATGTATTGGATTCAAATCTTTTTTGTTGCATTCGGATTCTAAACATTCGAATCAAATAGAATGTTTTGACATTTTATTCAACTCGAATTTGAATGCAAAAAAAAAATATGTGCACATCCCTTAAATAATGCAGATAAAGTTAAACAAATTGTGAATGCTAAACTGATAGCTCCCTGTTTCTCAAGAGCCATCTTGACAGGATCAAAGGCTTGCTATCGCTCAGGCTACAGTGCTGGTACCAATGAAGCATGCCAGGGTGGTCTCAACTCACTTCAAGGTCCCCTTCTCCGGTGCTATTTCTGAAACCCATTCATAGCAGTGAGGGACACTTGCTTGTTCTTGCAAAGAAAACCTAAGAAAGGTAACAAGAACACAGAGGTAGCCCAAGGCCCCTTACATTCCAGTCCTGCTGGGGTGCTTGACTTTCCTTGACTGATAGATCTCCTACTCTCTGTCCCCCCTATATAAAGCCCCCCCCCCCAGCACATCACTGTGGCCTTTGTGCTTACAGTTTCCAGAAAAGGTCTTCTGCCATAGCTGGGGAACTGTCTACTTAAAATAGACTTTAGTGCCACAGTGGCCCTACTTAAACTCAGGCAAAAATTATGCCCCTTTAACATCTCTTCCCAGACGCCCCAATGCATGCAGGCCCCAATGTGGCAATGGAGTAGACACAGTTAATAAAGGCTCACTTCCATATAGTCCTCGTGTAATTGGAACCTCAGTTTCAAACAGTAAAGTGGATTCATTGCTTATGATTAACTTTGCATAGGCAGCTGAAATTTGAGACCAGCGTGCTACAAATTAGTGCTCACAATTACTAAGAGAAGGTTATGCTAAGGTTGCCCCTCCCATTTCTTTCTTCCATGATGGGGATAATTGTCTCCTTGCCGCCCGCCCTGTCCTTAAAATACAGCCACTCAGTGCAGGGACCTATCCTGCCTGGTTTTGCTATGTCCACCCTCGCAACCCGTTCCCCGTTAAACCAAACCACTACCGATATGATAACCCCCACCCCCAGGTTTTGCTGCATACCTGAGGCTCCAAGAACAAGGAAACCCAGTTACCAAGAGCCCAGCAGGGCCCAGCACAAAAGCTTATTTGCATGTGGGTGTGTATCTGGCAAACAGGGATGGGGTGCCAAGCACTAGCCTGGTGTGCTCCAGTAACGCCCTTCACATCAACAGTGTGCAGACCTCACCACACTGGGCAGTCTGAAGCCTGGAAATAAATCTTATCACCCTCTTATGACAAATCAAGTTGCAGTCAAAAGACACAGTTTCCTTCTGTCTACCTTACTGATAACAACTAACTGTGGCCTGCAAAAGGCCAGGAAAGTGACCTTGTTCTTGCGGTAGCCAAAGACTAGAAGAAAAAAAGCAAAAATCAAACACTCCACTGAAGGGCTACCATATGTAGCTAATGAGCCACAAACTGCCTAGACCCATGTTATACTGACGGTACTGAAAGCATAAATAGTGAGTACAAAAAAAAAAGGTTCTTTGAAACCATACTTACCCTTCATTGATCAGCAACCTGTCTACAGAAATCAAATTCTTCTCGATTCTGCTCTGCTGCTTTCATGAAAGCAGACTCAGTTAGTTCAGGGAAACCACACTGGCTATGCACGTCGCTCCTGAACTCCTGCTGTCTGGTGCACGTATAGAGAAAACAGAACAATGAAACTGGAACCTGAAACCTTGGCAGCTTGGGTGTGTCCATGGCTGCCTCCTTGCCAGCCAAGTGAATCAGTTCCGTTTACAGTCTTTGCATGTTTACCTGTGACCTGCGGGTATCAGTTATCTACGCTGTTATTTGACTAACCTGCCTAAGGGCACCAGCTAAAGCTCAAGTACAATGCCACTATCACTAACATGAATTGTTCCTTAAGACAGACGTGTACCTAATCCAATGTTTCCTACACATTACAGACAGTGTCTTCATATGTTCTCTCCATTCTTTTCCTTTTCTTAACGTGCAGTACCATTAAGCATGTTATGACAATACTATCCATGGTCTACTGACATCCAGAAGCACTTTTGTCTTCTGCCAAGTGTTGGGGGCTGTAAAGGACACGAATAGCAAAAAAGGAGCAGGTGAGCATGAGAAATACAGTGAGTGGATGGCAAGAGCATGCAGCTGCGCCCCAGCTGGCACCGGTCAAATGAAACCCAGTCAGAGAGACTCATGACGGTGCCAAAGATGCTGATTTCATCAGCTGACAAATGCCCTCTGCTGGTCAAAATAATCCCATACGAAGATCTAACAATTTTAAAAATCCTGCTTCCCTAAGTAGCAGTTCAGTTCAGAAAAGAGGTTTTATTAAGTACATCTTGTAATAAACAGTTTAGGTCCCAAGGTCAAAATATAGCAGACCATTAATACAGTTGAACCTAAAAACACAGCCTGGACCAGAGCAACGGAAGTGTTTCCTGATCCCCAAATTACTTCCAGCGCTCTCCATCCCAGCAAAATCAAATTGTCCTTTGCCATGTTCAGATCAAACTAGCTCAATTCTGGCAGAAAACCATTACCCATTATAAAAACTCATCAATACCCATTTCTTACGTCTCACCCTGTATCGATCAAAGATCAATATATCAACTCTCATTAATGGAACTCGTTTTCCTTTAGCAGCAGAAGAGTTAAAAAAAAAATAAGTTAGGAATCTTTTCTGAGGAGCATCTGTCTAAAGCTACATCTCCTAGACTTGTTAATGGACTGGAAAATGTACAGTATCTAAGAGGAATGTGACAGAATAAAAGCAACTTCAAAAACCTTTATGAAACTAGTTAAATCTAACAACGCACTTCCATTTATTCTCACTCAAGAGACACTTCTGAACATTCTAAAACTTTCCATCTAGTTTAAAAAAGAAAATTAAGACTGTGCAAAAACTACTTTAAAATCTTGTCTGAATCTATTTTCACAGATTTTGCCACAAAATATGCCTCTGTAAACATTCCCCCCCCACACACTAATCACACCCTCTAAGTATTTTCAAACACATTCTTGAGCCAAAAACAGCACAGAGG
Source organism: Aspidoscelis marmoratus (assembly GCA_014337955.1). Taxonomy (NCBI): domain Eukaryota; kingdom Metazoa; phylum Chordata; class Lepidosauria; order Squamata; family Teiidae; genus Aspidoscelis; species Aspidoscelis marmoratus. The sequence goes on from MTQE01000390.1 coordinate 213,572, forward strand.
CAAAGCTCAAAGGATAATATGTAAGAAAAACAACATGGCTCATTAGATATGTGCAGAATCCCTTTCAGCCCAGCTGAACAAGTGGCCATCGTTGCGTGTTAGGAAAATGGATTCCATAAATTAATTATGCATTGCAGCCATGCTCTTTTGTCTGGCCAGCACCTATATTGCCAGCCAGCTTCACTGCATTATAGCAATATGCCAGAAAAAGCAAAGGTCATCCTTATCTACTTTCTCCACATCATTTGGAATTCTATCGACCTCTGTTGTGTCTCCCTTTTAGCCTTACAAGGCCACCAGTGAACATGAGCCAAAGGCAGTACTGTTCAAAAACAAGGGAGAGTATTCTTTAATAAGGCAGGAATTCCTCAGAAATGTACGGCACTGTTTGTGCTTATTGGGCAAGCACGTCTACACACCACTGAAGGCACCATCCCAGTTCCATAAACCCTCCCAAGAGTTAACTAGATAACTAAAAAGCAGTCCACAACTTGACCAGGAGAAGCTAGGCAAATCCCAGGCAGCAGGATCCGCACCCCATTCTAGGTGCATCACTGCAAGTGGACATGATGGTGCATCTCAATCGCCATGGTAACATCTGGGCACGCACTGGATGTTGCCACAACTATTGTCACGCTGATCCAGCCTGGCCTTGCCTGGTCTTCATCACATCGAGTGCTGCTGGTCTGGTAGGAGGCTTATCCAGCACTCGAAGTGCAGATGGCCCTGCCGCAGCTCAACCTTACCAGCCTAGTATGGTATTGTAATAACATACTAGGGGCCTATTCGCACTTGGCCTTTTTCTGGAGTGTATCTCATGATAGGGGTCTGTGGTCCTCAGGCTAATGCAGACTCTGGCAGACCTCACTTTGGTCCTGCTGAAGCCTGCACCAGCATATTGACAGCAAGTCCCTATTCCAGGATATATTCCAGAATAGAGCCAAGTGCGAATAGGCTTCTGGTTGCTAGTGCAAAAATAGTGTATGGCTGCATCCAGATATCACTTACTTATTCTGCTATATTTGAACATGAATATTCTTGAATATCCATTTTTTTATTCTGGAACATCCAATATAGTGGAATAAGTCTGGATGAAGCCTTTGTCCCTGTTAAACCATGCCCCCCTTCTGCATTGGGAGTTATTCTGGATTATATCCTGGACTAGAGAGCTGCCATCTTCATACTTGTATAGACTACTGCAGGTCCACAATGTATTCTAGATCCCAGGATATAATCCAGAATAGTAGTCTAGTAGTGCAGAAAGGGCCAATAGCTTAATTTAACAGTATGGCTGCAAAAGCCAAGGACCAAGTAAAAAAAAAACCAAATTAAGTTATAATGAATATGTTTTATCAACTGAAGCAAAGTTATAAACAGGTATTATTGATTCCTTTGTTCTGATATTTTTTCCTTCAACCTGAAGGAAAAGACTATTTTGGAGGACAAAGAAGGAAAGCAAAGGGAAAACTCACTGTTAGTAGCTAATTTATGTATCAGAACGTACACAAAGAGTAATAAATCAAAGCTATGTTTCAAAATCTTTATCTCGAGGATATGTTTAAGGCATACTGGCTAAAAGAAACAGGAAATCCTGGCACAGAGGCCTGAGAAAGCTGCTGGATCTTCTTCTTCCAGCACTCTGAACCTCTGACAATAATATTATACTCACAGACCAGTACAATGTTGGGAGAACTATAATATCAACAAGTAGTTTAGCTTTTGCGAAAAGAAAATACAACCATTGAGTTTAATAGCTTTTCCTTAATAGCTACAACCCCAACAAGGAATGTGGCTATAAACAGAGCATCTTAATAACTCCTACCACAATTTTTGCAAGATCCAATTCACCTGATTTCAGAAATTGTATCTATAACTGTTTCAGCAAAAAGAAACATTTTTAAACCACGGCCCCATCTTTATTATTGGCTGGTGAGTTGAAATACTCTTTTCCTTGCTTACCTGCCTGTATTTATCTTCTTCCTTCTTTGAAGACCTCCACGGTTCCCGGGCAGCCCTCAGGGTCCTACATTTCAGCATAAACATGACACTGACAACTTGCTACCATGACCGTCTGCTGCTTTACTCTTTGAGAGACTGCATTACCAAACAAATTGCCAGACACTTGCCATCTGGTCCTCCCATTCATTTCATGTCACATTAGACGGGAAGCAGTATCCAAAGAATGGAAAGAGAAGATGCGGGAAACAACTTGTGAACGCCAGAACACTGCACACAGGCTCCCTCTGCCACAAAGAGAAGGCTGCCTCGGTCATAACTCTTAAAATTTAAAATTCACAAAAAGTGAACTGGGAACAGGGATTAAAAACCATCCAAAATTTACAACACAGAATCCACTGCAGAAATTTTGGCCATATCAACCACCAACAAGCCTATAATCATGCATATGAAACTCTAAGGCTGGCCCGAGATGCCAGTTGAATATTCTACAAGCATGTGATAATTTGGAGTGTTTCCTCGCTGGCTGCGGAAACCACATTAAAGACACATTAGAAACTTATCTTCCGCAATGGAGGACAGATGAGGGACCCTTCCAGGCATCCGGCTGCCTTCGGCCCTGGCTGCTGCAGCTTCTGGGGAGCGCACAGGCAATCTGGCTGCTCGATCCAGCCTCAATGCAGCCCCCCCGCACGTGTCCGGACACACGGTGCCTCCGAGGATCTGTCCCTATTTGAAAAACAGATCTTTTTAGATCCGTTTTTCGGCAGCAGGTGCAGAAGCACCCAGCTTCATCCACTAGCACCTTAAACTTACTTGCCAGCTACATCATATACTCCAGGTACGATCCACTGATCTTTTTTTTTTAAACTCATGAATTCATAACAGCAGTGGCTGTAGAGTATTATGTATTATTTTAGGTTCTTTCACAAAGGAAAATCCAGTTGCATGGATCAACAAAATAGAATTGTGAGATTTAAAGGATGCAGTGGCAGTTGTGACAATACCAAGCTTAGTTGTCGCACTGTCAGAAATGTGATGCTCTTTGGTTGCACTCACATGCAATAAAAAGCATCTGAGATGGCTTAGAGATGGTTTGCAGGTGCAATCTTTCACACACCAGTCTGCCCCTTCTCCATGATCGTTGCAGGTTAGAAAATGTGGACTACATATGAAGTAAGAACATGAGGGCCACACATTATTTTCTCTTTTGAGATGCTTTTTTGTTTTTGGTACATGGGAATACAGAGTTTATTGATAAGACAAAGAACAACTTAGTTGTAACTTCCTCTCCCTTGTTTCCCATATGATGGTTCAGTCCAGTCAGAGGGCAGGAAGCAGGGAGTGGAATGGGAAAGGATTGGGATCATCGTCATGATGTTGTGTCACTGTTATGACTCTGGTATCACAGCACCTTGACAACATTTTTGTCCACACATGGTCAAGCATGAAAACGCTTACACCACCAGGCACTAATGACTGATGTTTGGACAAAAATATGACCAAGGCATCAGAACGCTGCAATGCCAAAATCATACATGTGTTACAACACAGTGTAGATCCACCTGAGCTTCCTATCTTCCTGGTTTTGTGATTAGAGTGCTGGTCTCTGTACCTCAGCGAGTTTGATTCCGCACTCCTCCAGGAAGTCAGCTTAGCTTGACCTTGGGTTAGCCACAGCTCTCTGCTGAGCTCTCACAGCTCCACCTACCTCACTGGGTGTTTGTTGTAAGGAGAAGAACAGAAAGCTTCACCAGCCATTTTGAGTCCCCTTAAGGGTGAGAAAAGCAGGGTAGATAAGCCAGCTCTTCTTCTTCTTCTATTCAAGGTCCAAGGTGATAAGAAAGAAGGCTGGTGTCTACAGCCTGCCTTCAGAATTCCCAGAGTGTCTTTGGACCCCAAAATGTAGCCAATCCCCAAGCCAAGGAGAATCCTAGGGCTAATCCCCACAGCAAGCTTATTTTGCTTTCCCTAAACCAAATTAATAGAACCGGATGCAAACGCAAATTTGCCTGTTCCCATTACTTTTAACTTAATCGCGTTCGATCCGGATTCTGAGGATCGTACGTGGCGTATGTGACTCAAGGGGGGACTCAAGTGGCTACTTTTTAAAAGCCACTTTTCAGGGCTGCCCTGCCCTCTTCTTCCTGGCATGGACGTGCCACCCATAAGGGTCCCCTTCAAGGAGCCTAGCTGGGTGGCTGGGTGGCTGCCGCTTCCATGGATGGAGGAAAAATGACAGCGGGCAGCCAGCAATTCTTTTCCCTCCTCTCCCCATTGCTCAGGGCTCACAGCAGCAGCGGTAACTAAAGCCCCTTTGCTTTAAACATTCACACAGAACCTCAGCTGCTTCCCTCCCTTCCCTTTCTAAAGGTCAGAACTTTTAAAATTGCGCAAAATTGCAACATTGTTATCAGATGTGTGAAGTGGTTCGATCGCTACATTGTAGAGATCTGTTAAGGTTGGAGTTTTACACTGAAATCACTCTTTGGAAGCAAGCTATTGGGAGAGGGAAAC
>MTQE01000390.1:226091-242664 GCA_014337955.1 Aspidoscelis marmoratus
GGCCTGATCCAGCAAGGCTTCTCTTATGTTCTTATGTTCTTATGACTGATCTACTATTCTCTCACTTTGAAGGTGGACTGAAGCAATCATTCCTTGTGACTGAAAGAGTTCTTAAAGGTAAGTGCCAAACAAGCTATTATATGTTGGTTGCCTACTATTTTCTCCATTCCTTTTTTTTCCAGTCACTGAAAAGCCTACAATTCTGAACAGAAGAACGACAGAGATGAAGAGCTATTTCTCTCCATTCTTTTGGGAGCATTTCTGCACTCAAGATGAGTAACTGGATTACCGTAATGTGTCCTACCTGGAGCTACTGTTAAAGATGAGCCAGAAAGTACAAACAGTTTAGAATGTAGCAGCTCATGCACTTTGCAGGGTAGAAAACGAGATCGCATAGCACTTCCATTGCTTCCTGGATTGAATTCAAGGTACTGGTAATGCCCTTCAGGACTTATCACTCATTTACCTTCAGGGCCACTTTTCCCAAACAATAACCCATTCTATGAGGAGTCCACAGCAAGGTCTCTTGCCAGTCCTTGACCCATATCTAATAAAAGGTCCCAACCCAAGAAAAGAGCCCTTTCAGCTGCAGCCCCTTCACAGTGGAATAATGCCTTGTGACCTGACGTGTGGGCATAAGACTGTCCTTATTGCAACTTAATATCCATCTCTTCTTCCTTAGGTTAATAAAACAAACGAATGACAACAAAAAACAACACCAGTGCTCCATCCTCCATCACCACCTCCAAAGGAAATAAAACCTATGAAAATTAGAATGCACATGAAAAGTGAGTCAAACAAAATCAGGTATTGATCCCAAGGAAAGATAGTAAAATGTTCTATTGCTAGACCTAAAGCCCCTGGGAAATGAACAAAATGATTCCCATTGACTTTACAGGATCTTAACAGGGCTTTGACTGGCCTTCCACGTGGAATGCAAGAACTGTAATATTCCTAGGTATCTACTTCAGAGTTTTTGAAGGGTTCTAATTGAGCCTGAAACTGTTTTATCTCAAAACCAAAGCTCATGGAGAAAGGCAAACAAACCCTTGAAACTGATCACAAGTTGTGTGCAATCATCTCTGTTTATCAAGAGTTGCTAAGGAGTTGGCCAGCAGCTGGCCTAGGCAACCATCCCTTAGCGGGCCTGCTCTGTTTGTCGTTGAGGTAGATTCCATGAGCTCTCATGAGCGAATACACTTCAGCTCTCGTACTAAGTGATTTTTATAAAACTTATGCCTTCCTGCAGGTCTTGTATGATTTTTTAAAATTTCTTTATTTCTTAACAGCCAACAAATAATAACAAAATCAACCATTAGCCACATTGCCTGAAGACATTCGAAGAATAACAGTTTCTGCATTACAGTGTTGTTTCTCCTGTATACAAGAATTAATCATTAAGTCTGGGAACAAAGATAATAGTTTATAATTTATAGCCAAAAGAGAAAAGGAGGAGGGGCGTAAAGCGGAATTGACCTGGGCCTGAACAATAAAGGAGGTCCATTTTTTAATCAATTGAGCTTGCTGTTCCAAAGCCTGCATTTTATATTGCTGGACCGCGATTAGCTCATTAACAACGAGGAACCATAGACGGGTGATCCATTTCTTCTTCGTCAGAAGGTCGGGGTTCTTCTTGTATGTACATAAAGCAATATTTATTCTAATCAAATCACATTCTGCATCTGAAGCATCAGGGTCAGACAGGATTTAAATAAAAAACCATCCACACCAAACATCAAGGCACTATCCTAACACTCCATTGTAAGTGAGATTCCCCCCCCCCCGGCACACACATACACCAAATGTTATTATTTACATTGCACATCCATGCAGCATGAAGCCATTTGATATTCAAATTGATTCATTTGCTGCTTGGACTTGAGTCAGAAATGTTATCAAATCACATGTGGCATTTTGTGAATGAAATTCTCCAACTAATGTTTTTCTGGGATATGTGGACACAGCTATCTGGTAAACTTGGAACTTGAACCAATTATCTCTTTAAAAGGAATCCCACTAGCCGGAATATGCTTCCTGTTGGTTCAAATAGCACCACTGACAGCAAAAATTGGTCAGCGCCAACAGAATCAACCAATAATGTTGTAAGATGATGTGGGATCTATCAGGAGCTTCTTGAATCTTTGATTATCTGGTAATGTTCCTGTATGGCATAACATATCTACCCCACTGGCAAAGATGCCCACCCCAAAATCTAGCACTATTTTCTCCTCTGCCGCCTTCCATATCACACCTGTAATGCCTTATTCCCAGGGATTCAGGGGAAATTGAGAACGCCCCTAAAGCATGGTACCCTCCCCCCAAAAAACACTTGTGTTCCCATTTGCTAAATAATGTAGTCTTTCTAAATCCAGCAGCAAGACCCCTTTTAATCCAAACAGGGATTCTTCACATTTCAGGACCTTTAACCCGCAGAAACGGGGGATCCTTTGCAAACTGCCTGAACAGGGAGAACTCCAGCCGACTTCAAGCCTGATTATATCCTGTTTTGCAAGCCTGATTATATCCTGTTTTAGAACTCGCCCAAACTGGATTGAAAGAGGTCTCAGTGCTGTTTGGAGGATCAGATCCATTTTATTTTCCACAATGGGAACAGCAAAGTCGACTGTTTTGGGAGGAAACTGTACTTTTAGGGGCATGTTTCCTCTTATCCAGTTATAAGCTTTGATTTCCTTTGACGTTCCGCCCTTTTCACCATGCTCTTTGCCATTATGTGCTGCTTGCAAAACCTCCATTCTAAAAAACAATGGAAGGGAGACCAGGCGATTTCCTTCTTTGCTAGGTTTTTTGTCCAAGAACAATACTGCACTGCTGCCACGCCCCTGCCGTCACTGCGCCCCCCCCCACACTGCCTCATGGTGATCCATGCTCCAATAACCTCCAAGCTAGACTATTCAATGCGCTGTACATTGAGCTACTTTTGGAGACAGCCTGAAAGCTGGATCTAGTACAGAATCAGCAGCTCAACTGCTAAAGAAAGTTTCTGGCCAGACGGATGCAACAGCAGTCCTGAAAAATCTGCACTGTTACCTATTTGTTGCCTAGATGATGTTGGCATATAAAGTCCTAAATGATTTCAGTCCCAAATATGTAAAGGAGTGTCTTCTCCAATATAGATTCACCCAGCTACTAAGATCAGAATGGGAGCCTCTTGTGGTAGTTTCACTACCCTCAGAGGTGCAAAGGGCGGTGTTATATTAGACAGCATTTTCTATGGCAACCTCTGGACTCTGGAACAGCTTCTCAATGGATGTACACCTGGCACCTATGTTATATGGTATTTGGTATCTGATAAAATTCTCTATATACCCGTATTTTCCGGCGTATAAGACGACTGGGCGTATAAGACGACCCCCAACTTTCCAGTTAAAATATAGAGCTTGGGATATACTCGCCGTATAAGAAGACAACACCCGGCGTATAAGACGACCCCTGACTTTTGAGAAGATTTTCCTGGGTTAAAAAGTAGTCTTATACGCCAGAAAATACGGTAAATAAATAAAATGGAAAGAAAAGAAAGGAAGTTGTATAGGGTCTCATACATAAATAATGATACTGAAATCAATACAATTTCCTAATTGTGCGCTCATGAAATTTGCAAGCAACTTACTTATGGGTTTGAAGGGACTAGGGGTATGTAAGAATGTTTTTTTGATATTCTATTTGAGGCAATTCAAAGAATCAAAAATTCAATTCAAATGATTTAAATTCGAATTTAACAATTTGATTCAAATTAAGCAAATTCAAATCTATTTGAATTTTTTATTCAAATTTGCTCTTACGAATGTCAACAAGATATGTAGATGCCCGTACGCATCTTCCTGACATCCGTACACATCCGTACACGTCCATACATGTGCGTATGCATCCCGTAGTTATCCCGTATGCAACCCATTTTTGTTCCATACAGACGCGGGAAAGGTACGGATCTTCAAGTACACATTGTGTACTAACTCGTGTGAATGTTTGAATAATTCGAATGAATAGCCCCAAAATTCAAAATTCAATTAGAATGTTTAAATTTGAATTTCTGGACATTCTATTCAAATTCAAATGTCAAAATTCGGCATATTCAATCGAATTTCAAATGCCCACGAATATCCCTAGAAGGGACCATTTTATTACCTGGAGGACATTCATACATGTCTTTCTAAACTCTGGAGTAGGAACTAAACTAGTTCAGTTTAACAGCATTAGTAAAGAAAAGTTAAGGCATACTTTTATTTAACACTTTTCTTCTGGAGAAGTTATAGTGAGGAAAAATCACCGAGAGAAAATCGGCCACTGAATGATGATTCTCAGGAAAAAATAAAAGGCAAATAGCTGACACATCTGTAACGACACCTTTGCCCAGCTCAGATAACACTTATCAGTTAGTAAAGCTTTTAAACACAATGTTCTGCTCCTCCCACTTTCATGCAACTTTCCATGCAAAGAGCAGTGAAATAATAATGCAGAACAGCATTAAAGTGAAGTAAACTGAACATTTCTGAATTTATTATGTCTAAAGGAGGTCAAGGGTGATTGTAACAGAGATGGTTGGTCTTAATATCACTCTGAGCCATGCCTTGGAGAGCACAGGCATTTTGCAAGCATGTTGAAGGAAGAACACAGTGGTGCAAGCCAATAATGCTAATGGAAAGGGCTCAAAATCTTTCCAAAATGCTCCACATGAGAGCGGAAGCTGCACCAGTTCACGAAGGGAGGCAGCAAAACAACAACTGGCACCTTATTTTTCAATGTGACAAACTCTGGAATTCTATGGATCAAAATATCATTTAGCACTAACAAACCCAAGGTGGCAACCAGCCAGCTGTTTAGCTCTGCTCACATCAGGTGGTGGATTTCACTTCTCATTTGGCAGTGGAAGAGGCCTGGCACTCTCTGGGCAAAATCCACCACCTGCTGCATCTGGGTGGAAGAAGCTGAAAGGGCTGAATAATGCCAGCATTAGTTGCATTTCTGCTGCTGCTGCCTTTCCAGAAGCCTAAGGGAAAACCTGCTGGAGGTTACTGAAGCAAGATCCAACTGAACGCTGGCACTGGCTGGGGACCCAAAGTTGGCAGGAGGGTTCTGGTAGCAGAGGCAGGCACGATGTCTCTAAGGCCATTTGCTGGGATTTGAGAGCAGGAGGAGGTTTGCCCTTGTCTCTGCTTGAGATGCCCAGAACCAATTGGTGGGCCGCAGTGTGGGACAGGATGCTGGACTAGATGGGCTATGGCAGGGCTCCTAATATGTTCTTATGGCAGCAACAAATATGTAGCAGTTCCTCCTTGTAGTAATATTATCATGTCGCCTTATACTGATGCCCGTCCTTATTCTGCCCTTCAGTCTCCAATGCTGCTTCTGTCCCAGCTGGACCCTTTCCTTGGAGAGACCACCTGACCTAAGCCAATCAAAGGGATTTATACCTGAAAAGGGTTTGAGGAGCACTTCTCAAATCTCACTACGAAAACTGATTTGTCACAGGGCAATTTATAAGAGCTTGGATGGCAAGCAGGTTCCCACTAAGGCCATATTTCAAGCCAGTATCCCATAACAGCTGTGACCAAGGACTCCATTATACTGTTCACTCCATCCTAAGACAAAGGAAAAATAAGTGATGAATTCTCAGCAGTTGTTTACAGGGGTAGACGCTGAAGTCCTTTCTGCACTCCCTTGTAAATCTGTGTCAAGGGGCTCCTAAGAATACACCATCTGCATGGCAATCTGGATTAAGGAGCTGCTAAGAACACGTCTGCACAGGAGTAGAGTAGACCCAGATCAGAACTGCGCTAAGTAGGGATATGCAAAAAAAAATTTGTATTTTATTCGTATTGACTCAAATACCAAGAAAATTAAAATGTAGCAGTATTCAAATTCAATATGAATGTTCAGTTCCATACAAATCCCATACGAATGTATACGAACCCCATGCATATCCATATGAATTCCCTACGAAGCTTCCTATGAATGTATCAAAACATTCAATTCGAATTTGAATGTCAATCTTCAAGTCAAATTCAAATTTCCGAATTTGGCCAAATCCATACGAATTTCAAATGTTATGAATATTTGTGCACATCCCTAGTGCTAAGGGCTCACTAATCCAGATTAATGTTAGACCAGATAAATGTTGTCTACATCCATGCTAGCACTCTTTAGCACATGTATGTTGTTCTTAACCCCACTCAATGTGGATGCCTCAGCCTGTGGTTGATCTGGATCTAACTAATGTAGGTAAGTGCAGAAAGAGCCCCTTGCTTGTGAGTTCAATACTGGGGCACAATATGTTGAGAAAAACAGCTAGGCTTCAGAATCAGATCAAGGCAAATCATATGCTGAGCTTTTAACCCAGCTAAGGTAGCATCTAAACTTGAAATATTGCTCCATTTGCAAAACAAATAATAGTTTCCACCACTGCCAAAAGCCCAGTCTGGAACTAGGCTTATAACTGGATAAGGGGACACAGGGAAAATGCCCCTAAAAGTACAGTTTCCTCCCAAAAAAGTCAACTTTGCTGGAACTAGGCTCATTTTTATGCCACAGTTTCCTGTCCAAAAGAAGAAGCAAAGCAACTTCAAAACAGTTCACAAAAGAGGAATAAATAATATTACCATCATCATATTGTAATCTTCACCTATGATTGAAAGCATAAGGGGGGAAATGACACAGTTTTCCTTTACTCAGCCTAGAAGAGTTTTCCTTTAGTTTGTTTTCTTTTTCTTGCAATAACACAGGCACGCGCTCCTACTTACTACGCATTTACACTGGCCTGACTTGGTGGAAGGTTCCTGACGGGCCCCCTTTGAAAGTTTTGCAATACGGCATTGGCAAATGCAGTAGAACTGGTTCCAAATAAAGGATGCATACCTGCACAGTTCAATGTGGATGATCAATGTAGTTTGTTGAAACTGCTACCAAGAAAGATGGACAGCCAAGGCAGTTTGCCTGATGTTTATGTAAATTATACCCAGTACAAACAAGCCCTGGGGGGGTTGGTTGCACCTTCCCCAGAGAGGCATGGAATGAGAACCTTGCATGCAAACCACATGGGCCTTTTCTTCATACTGCTAAACAGCGATACAAAATTTGTCAAGGTATCTGTATTAGATAGTCTCAGACTCAGAAGTGTATCTCAGGAGGCCGCTAAATAAATAGCACAGTTTACCTAGACAGCAGCTGATGAAATATACCCTCCTCTCTTTATTTGGGTGAACAGTTTGGGTCTCCTCTCCTGTCGAGACTTGAGCAAGCGTTAAGCCCCAGGAACCCTAGGATTGTGCCCACTCTCCCTCTCAGCTGCAAGGCCACCTGGGAAAGGAAAAGGGGAATGCGAGAAGAACGATGGACACAGCTATATTTCATTTCTATCCTGCCCTTCACCCCAAGGTCCCAGGGTGGGTCACACTGTATGATAAAACAAACATAAGAACATATTTGAAATATACAGCGGCGGGTCCCTCGCCTAGGCAGGCGGGTGGGAGAAGCGGCGGCGGGTGTTACCGGGGCCGGCGGCGGTGGCGGGTGTTGGCGGCGGGGCGGCGGCAGTGGGTGTTTAGGCAAGGAAAGGACAGACGGGCGAATTAGCGGCCACATGGAGGCCATGTGCTGCCCACCGGCAGCCAAGTTCCGGCCGGGACAAAGTGGGGGTGGACACGGCAGTGCGGGCAGGAGAGAGAGGGAAGGCAGGGGAATGCTTTTAGGGCTGGGGCCGCAGGGCTTGCGTCGGGTGGGCTAGCGAGGATGCGGGAAGCAGCCTACCTTTCTCCTCCTCCTTCAGCAGCAGTAGACTGATTGTGAAGGTGAGCGGGAACTAACCCGCCTTCTGTTACTTTGGAGGGAGGGAGGGAGGAGCTCGTGATGTTTTAGCTCCTTCCTTATTGGCCTTGACCGCCATACAAGGGAGGAACTAAAAAATCACGCTTGACAAATCAAGAGAGGATCGTTCTAGCCTTTTTTTATCTATGGTAGGACTAAACTCTATTCTGGATTGTCTGTTCCAGGGCGCTGGGTGCTCGGCGGTCTTTGCGGTAAGACACACCCACCTCCACTGGAAATATATAACCCATCCAACTTTCCTCGCATCCTGGCAAGGAACTTCGAAGGAACTAGGAATCAAAGGCCCAGGTGAAGAGGTATATTTTAACCAGAAACTGAAAACCATATAAAGTTGGTGCCTGACGTACCTCTAGTGGGGAGCTATTCCAAAGCTAAGGGGGCTGTCACAGAGAAGGCCCTCTTATGCGCCACAGGCCATTACCACAGGGTAGCAGAACTACAAAAAGGCCCCCTCTCTGGCATTACATTTAACCTCTGCCAGCATTCACCTTCCGCTCAGCTTTGTAGAGGGTTAGACTTCTGTGAAGTTGGTCCTTACAAACTTAGCCCTGTTTGGTAGGTTGGGATGCTGTGAACAGTATATGAACCTGTGTTTTTCCCAAACCCAGAAGTGTCATATTTCCACAGTGACGGTGGGGCCAGGGCATTGGTCTTCTGGAAATGGGAAGAAAGGACTAAGAAACAGCAAATATACTACAAAGAAAATGGCTATAGCTCAGGGATGGACGGATGGACTGAATGAATAAATAAATAAATAAATAAATAAATAAATAAATAAATAAATAAATAAATAAATAAATAAATAAATAAATAAATACCAGCAAGAAATGCTTTTCCTTAGAGAGATGAAATCACAGATTTGGGGCTCCAAGGAAAAGCACTTCTTGCCATCAGTGCAGAAAGAGTCACTGGAACAAAATAAACATCTAAATCGAAATCCTTCTGTCCACTTTCTTTTAACAACAATTGTTCTTTCTACTTCATTCTGTCACTTGGATAGCAAGAAATCATTTTACCCCTTATCAGTTTTCTCCACAAGGAATAACGGGCAGTACTTTTGGTTTCAGTAACAGAATAAATTCCATTATACTGTACAAAGCTTTTACTCTTTTAGGTGGTCACTTTCATGGTTATTGGAAGAAGATAATATTCCTGCTACGGTTAAAATATATCAGGAGAAACGCAAAGTGATACTCTGAAAAAAAAATTAACACAGTCCAATGGAAAATATTTGTGCATTTGTGCAATCTGTCAACCAACAGAATTTGAAAGTAACAGTTTTCAGAAACAGTTTTCGGAAAGAGTTAGTGACAATATGTTATGTTAAATTTCTCAGCTGGATACATTGTCCCCAATTATCTTTGTAATAAACACAGTCTTAAAGGCAGAATCAAGCAAGCAAGATTAGCTAAGAACAACTGGAAGAACATCTGGAAGATAAGCAGGCTGGCCAGTAAAAGCCACGGAAACAGTTGGAACAGAGAATTCCAAAGGAAGGCTGAAGGGCAAAACAAAATGAATTAAAACAATTACTACTGAAGAATCAGCTAAAGATAAAAACAGGAAGTTTGTATCCTTTCTGTAGCTGACCGGTCTTCAGAGAAAATAGTGAGGGAGACACATGGAAGGATGTCCGGTTTAGTGAAGGCAAGAAGCCCATCAGTTTCTGCCTCACAATTGCCCAGGGAACCACAGAAGGTGTACATAGGAATGTTCAGGCAAATTGTTACACTGCATTTTATCACACAGGCTTTCAAATCCTCCCCCCTCCCCCATGCAAACCCTGCCTGCAAGAAAAGTAGCAAAAACGGAAGTTTTAAAAATAAATTCTGGCTGCACACCACACTTTCTTCTCACACCCCTCGCCCCTTTTGAGATTAGTGGCCAAAATGAGCACGGCAATGTAACCGCCCCCTGCAAACCCTGCTGGCAAGAGAAGAAGCAAATGTGATCCTAATTACTTTCCCCTTTTCACCGCTTTCCCTTTTGCGATTACAATGTATCAATTCAAGCATTTCTAAGTTTCAAGATACATGTTCCCAGCAAAAATCTTTTAAAATCATTTTTGCAGCGAAAATGTTAAAGCCATTTTAAATAAGGATTCTCCCCCCCTTTCTGCCTTTTTCCTGCCGTACGGAGCTTTCATTGCAAGCATGACAAGGGAGGGGGAAGCTTTACATCTAAAAAAACACCCACAGCTGGCTGCCATTGGCCAGAACACTAGACCTCCACCCCAAATAGACCGGTATCGTCCCCATGTGGGCGGGGGGGGGGAGCGGACTTGGCTACAAAAAGGAGATGGAATCAGGACTTCATCAGGACTTTTCTCCAGATTTAGGCAGAAAATCCGGGAATAGAGAATTGCATGGGGATGCCAGGTGCCAAATTCGGATTTGATTCGGATTAATTACAGTGGCCATGAGGAAACTCCTTCCTGAATTCGAATCGAATTTAGATTAAAATGGCCATGGTGATGCAGCCAGACTGAGCACAGACAAGAGAAAGCCTACAATAGAGAAGATACAATGAAAGAGTGGGGGGGGGGGCAGAAAACAAGCTGAAAGAAAAGGGCAAGCTGTAAATTAAATAACTGACTTAGGTTTAATGGTTTCCTTGAAAATCATGCAAACTATGTTTCATCCACAATTGTAATAATTCCCAACATGTGAGAGAACATGAAATTATTAGATATGAACCCTAGCTTATGTAGCAGATTTATATTGGAATCATCTTTACCAGCAAGGAACACAGCAAGGATATTATCATTTGCTTTATCTTCAGTCCAATCTGCCTTCGAATTAACTTTCTCCAAACAAAACAACAACTAAGAGTGTTTGGTTATAAAAATATAAACAACATTAAAAGGGGCAGGAGACACTGAACAGGCTACAGATCTTCACTTATTCGTTATGGGTTTTAGCGGCTTTGTTTTCAACATGCTGAATGCAGCTTTACCCTTTTTTAATTTAAACGTGGCCTTTAATCTTTTAATTTAAAACCAGGATGGTTACATTATCTTTCTCCAATAACAAAGACCTCTATTGTCAAGACAAGACTTTTAATCTGTTTGCTGCCATTTATCCTATGTAAGCCAGCTGGCTGGCTCAAACCAAAACAGGGCATCTCTGAACAGGCCAATGGATGATCTTCAGACCTTTTCCAGCAAATGTGGATATCTCATCCTTCAAATCTGCATGAAGTAGAAAGGGCACCTGTGAATCAGCATAACAAAACGCAGCCTTTCAGGCTGCGTTAGACTCTTCTTTCACTCTCAGTTAGGACTACCAATGTTCAATAATACCCCAGGAAGGCACCATGGGGCTGTCCCCAAGGAATAAAAAGTCTGCCAAGACTCTCCTTTTGCCTCTGAGCGTCCCCAAGCCAGGGTTTTTAACGAGGTTCCAGCGCTACAAAACGTGGAAATCTTGCGACAAAATACATGCACTTTAAACAACTCTTCCAGCGCTCTTTCTGTAAGTCGTGGGTTTTCCTCGCTACATTTACCTTGAGGACGCTCCGTGGCAAAAGGGGCGGGGATTGCCGCCTGCACACACAGCAGAAACACAAGCAGCTTCACTTTCTAAAGCTCAGAACTAAAGAGCCAGAATCATGCAGAATTGCAACATTGTTGCAATTGCTGTGAAGTGTGAAATGGGTGGATTATTGCTAGGGGTGGATTTTAAAGCGATAACAGGGAAAGTGATGAGTGAAAGAGCGATTGTGCGCTGGACAGGGTGGATTTTTGAAAGCAATAACAGGGAAAGTGGTGAGAGTGAATGTTTTCCAGCACGAGAAGCCATTTCGGGGGGGGGGGAGATCTGGGAAATGAACACAGAGCCGATCGCTGTTTCTCCTTTGCACTTGTCAGGGATTGTCTTCCACACCGAGCGCAGTCCCTCCCCATTCCCGCTGGCACCCTATGAACAAGAGCAGGGGCGGGGAGAAAAAGATGCGCGCAAAGAAAACAGAGATCCTATGGGGACGGAAGGTGCGTTAAAAACACGCATTTTCCTGAGCCTCATGCGGACGCTTATTCCTGATTTGCATGGCACTTTTAAAGTCCACTTCAATAGAGTGACAGTAGAGTGACAGTGGAGAAGTAAATAAGTCTTTTGGGGATGCAGCCCATGATAGCTACTTCTGTGGTAAAGCGCCACATGGTCTACCAATTAATAACAACCACCTGGGGATACAGTTCAACTCCTGGCAATAATGCCAAAAATCTGAAAATCCACCTTCTTTGCTGCAACAGGTACATAACAAAGGAAAGAAACATAGTCAGCACATGAAGGAAACACTGAGTTTGCTTGAAAGTGGGCAAGTTTTTATTTTTGTTTTGCTTTAGGGGTTCTTTTCCATGGGGTGATAATGTCTCACAGGAGGCTAAAGGTTTTACATCAGCACCCAATGAACATGGGAGACAAAAATTTCTCTAGGATCTCATTTTCCTGCTTTGTGAAAAGTTTGGGAAAGAGGTGAAAGAAAATGCAGTGTATATTCCATTTCTAACCAGGCCTTTTGGTAGTTTACTTTTGCCTTTAATGAACTGCTTAGAATTTTTATTTATAGATTGAAATTATATTCTAATTTCACAGTTTTTTTTATGATCTAATTGCACAGGGACTTTAGAGAATGAAAGGGAGTTAAAAGGGAATAAATAAAATCAAAGGATTTGTCCACATTGTTCCTGTTATTACACTAGTGCCAAATAGGTCATTGTCTGCAGATGAGAAATGGGTTTCTGTACTAATCAGATTAGTGTAAGGGAAAATCTAGATTAATTTGAGAGAAAGGGCTGGCGATGTGGAGAATTCCATGTAGATGGTGTCAAAAATCTGCACATAGGATCAAAATCTGAATAACTTCAGTTCTGGACAGAGCTAAACTGAAAAATATATAGTTATTAGACTAAGATTCCTACTCAGTTGTACTCAAATCCTACCTACATTGACACTACCTGCACTGAGATTCGTGCAATAAGCACATAAGTATGAAATATGCAATTGTGCAATTTATAAAAATGCTGCACAACATGCACACGATGAAGTGTGAACACTCAACACAACTTACTCAGTACTTGCCTGCTCAGCACTTAATTAAAACTGGAATTCTGAGAAGTGTTGAGAGACCATTGCTCAGACAGCACAGCAGGAAGAGATCAGGAAAAGGCAAGTACAAAGTGATAAGCATGAGACTGTTTACACAGATTGGCATTGTTCTGCTACAACACAGTGCTAGGACACAGAGACATAGGTAGTAACTCTGCTTAAAAGGCAAGAGTATTGATGGGCTAGGAAGAGCTTGGCATTTCCTGTTGCCAAGGATTTGCTGCTTTGCTTGAGCTGCCACCTCCATGCCTTTTTGGAAGGAGCAACTCTGCACAATGTTAGCTGTCTTAGCCAATGATGTGAGGTTCAGGAAAGGAACTGGAGTAATATTGGCCTGGAACTAGGAGGCTGGGGCCAGAAATCCCATCCACAGTCCTGCATGGGAGAAGCACCTGTAGAATTTGTGTATGTGCCTGTATTTTATATACTATACTGATATTTTGTACTTGCATGATAACTGCTCCCAAAACACTTTGAGCACACTATGAAAAAGTAATATGTAAGTAAACTGATTTGGCAACAACAGTATGCAGTATGTGATCTATCCATTTCCGCACTTATCTGGAGCAGAACAGGGCCATCTGCACTGGGACAACCCATGCTGCCCTAGTCTGGCCACCGGTTCTGAAAGATGGGCCCAGCCCTCAGAGTTAACACTTTTTGTTCCTGGTAATCAGGAGTTTCTAGCTGGGCCCTTTTTGGGGCTACACCCACTTCTGTCAGTACTTCTTTTAGTGTCACAACACTGGGGTATCTGCTTTCCACACGTGGGCCACTGTTCTAGACTAGGGTTGTTAATCTGTTGGTAGACCTCATTGCTGACGTCTACTGGTAGAGAGGACAGAGCACCACTTTGGGCACCCTATCCCATTCTGTTGTTCCATTCATGTGGACAGAGCATGCTAGCAGGGGAAGGGACTGCTCCCATTCTGCACTAGCATGATGAAGGGAGTAGGGATGGCCACAAATATTCTTAACATTCAAAATGTGGCCAAATTCAGACAAAGTTATGATATTCATATGCTAATATTCGAAACTTATTGACTATGTATTTATTCATATCACATGCGTACCCATTTGTGCCAGACACGTATTCATTCTTATCTGATATGTATTGAACGTTTGTACGAATAGATCCGTATTGAATAGATTTTTACAACATTCAAATGTGATCTATTTATACGAATATGGATTTTCAAACATTCGATTCATTTTGAATCGAATGCCCAAAAAAAATTCATGCACATCCCTAGAAGGGAGCCTTGTGGACACTGTTCTATGCTGCCCTAACAGCAGTGCAAAAAGGGTGCATGCTTATTAAAACAGCACCTGGCATTTAAATCTTGTTTGCCTCTTAGATAAAAATGGGGTTTGTGTACCATGCTGCAAAATGCACTCTCCCAGAGACACAGAAGACCAGGAATGGAAGTTTCCAGCTCTTGCAGGTTCAGCGGCGACTCTAATAGCTCTTCAGAGGCAGCAGCTGGAGCTGGAGTGGAACAGGCCAACCGAAATACTGCATATTTGCAAGAAGCACAATCATGAAAGGAACCAGTAGACAGAGGTAAGCAGTAGCAGATTAAACGAATGAAAGGTCAAGGCTCTATAACCAATGGGGTTTAGCTCCCATGAATGGAAAAACTATGTACAGACGACTAGATTCAACTCCTCTGAGACCTTCCCATCACAGAAACTGCTATTTCAAGATATTCTACTATACCAGTAAAAAGTTTATTTTCATATATTTCACAGAACTGTCTTCTAGATAAATAACTATATAGATGGTCTATACAATGTAGAAGTCCTTGAAAAGAGAATGTAATCACGCCATAATAATTTCTACTCTGTTTCATCTTTGTGTCTATTTGCTTCATTTCACGTTAGCTAGTTGTTTGGGGTTTGTCGATGCTAACTTTGTTAAATAATTGTTAACAATTGCCTTGTTAACTGCAAAATGGCACATTAATTTTAAACAAACAAACATTAACAAAAAATCCTTTTATCTGATGTGAACACTCCCTTCAAGCTATCCAAAAGTTATGCCTGGAGCATTAGCAATGATTGCCAGGAAATAGCAGGCCGAAGGACAGCTCATTTACCGATGCATGATTATTTTATGTTTTCCTGAATTTTAGAAGAGATTTTATATTGATTTTACAGATGGTTTACATGTCTGTCTTTGACTAAAAGGAACATTCAGCCATCAAGGTACCCTTCCGTTTCCCATGCAACAAACACACCATGCATAGGGAGACCGAGGGGAGACTAAGCCCAGCCTAGCTAATCTATCCTTTAACACCCCTATGGACTAATTGAGCCACAAGTGCCCAAAGGATTCATGGTAGATATTCTTAGGTTGTATCCAGATTAGTGGAATAAAATCCGCTGTTATAAGAAAATACACAGCTTACCTGCTGCGAAGCCACAATGTGCCGTCCGGATTCGAGCGGCCTCCCCACAACTTTCTCAGAGAAAGCTGTGATACTTTTGTGGTGCATATGGTGAGGCGCACGTCATGTGGTGAGGGGAATCCAATGGGAGCTGAGCTACCCCGAATTGCCAGAGCATCCAAATTTACCTGAAACTCCGGAGCGAATGCTCATCATTCCGCAATAGGTAAATTTGAAGTAATGGCGGCATAATGCACCGCTGCTGCACAATATCGGGCGTCACTTGTGATGTTCACGCCCTGACTGCACATTGTAATGAGGAGTATCTGTAAGTCTGGACACACCCTTAGTCTTCCCAGGAAGGAAATGAGTGAGATTACAGTTTCCCTGGACACTGAGTGAGGCATTCCTCCAATAGGGTTCACGTACTGAAAGCAGCCATGTTGGATCCCAAGATGGTGCAAGCCACTGAAGAGCAATGAAGGGCTGAGAGTGGAAACTGAAAGCTAAGAAAGAAAGAAAGAAAGAAAGAAAGAAAGAAAGAAAGAAAGAAAGAAAGAAAGAAAGAAAGAAAGAAAGAAAGAAAGAAAGAAAGAAAGAAAGAAAGAAAGAAAGAAAGAAAGAAAGCCAAGGGACGGCCTCAGCCAATGGGAATTAGAAGTACAAGTTACTAAAGTGAAAGCCTGTGTGGAAGTGCAGACCAAAGCCTGTTTAGGAGAGATTTGCGAACAATGAAGGCTTATGGGAGATGCCAAATATTGCAGAAATGCTGCAAACATTCTGATCTCATAGCATTAAGGCAGCCGTAATGCTCCTTTGAGGCTCTTGTGGTCCAACATTAATTCAATTGAAAAAAAACTGATTAAAATAAATTTATGAAACATTACCGCTTTTGCCGATGACCAACTACAGTAGCTCATATAACAATTAGACCAGCAAAAACACAGCACACTGCTGTGATATGACAAGTGGTGAGCAACAAAGCAAGGAAAGAGCTAACTAACTAATGGAAGGAAATAGATAAGAGTCCTTGGATCATTTTTGTTGTTGTTGTTCTTTAGCTAATCTGGTTGGAAGGCATCTTGCTTTAGGACAAGAGTAGACAGCCAATTATATAATGCACAATTACATTAGCATAATTATGACAAGTACAAAGCTTCTGTAGCATTAACCAAAGAGACACACATCCTAAGCCAGTGATGGCCAACCTATGACATGCGTGTCACAGGTGACACG
>MTQE01000390.1:252245-266440 GCA_014337955.1 Aspidoscelis marmoratus
CAGCAGGGCTCCTCCTATGTTCTTATGTAGTGCATGAATCTAATGAAGTAGGCTTAGTCCCTTTCCACATTAGGCCAGATTATATTACAGCATAGGGATCTGCCATCCCCATGCTGGTGCAAACTATGATACGCCCAGCCAGGGGCCTGCTGGGTTAATAATAAAAATAAAAGAGTAAAAGAAGGAAGAATGACAATAGATCTTCCCCTCATGATCGGTTTATAGAAAAATCCCTCCTAAGAATTAGAAGCAAGGAAAAAACTATCAAAGATCACATTTGTTTCTTCCTTTGAGTAATGGCTCTTAACAAACACACCTGTGTAGGCTCCAACCACAAAAAGCCCCACATATTGCTCCACACAATTCTTCTCTAAGCAAACAAGAACAATTATAGGGTCTTTCCTTGCTGGTTTGCAAATTAACAATCAAAAAAGGGAAGCTCTTTCTGAGATTTATAGGAAGGTTCAACTTTGAAATCTCTGGTGCAATAAATCACTCAAAGTCTTTACAGGTATTTACTGCAAGGTTAGACTTATCAGTAACAAAGTCCGTGCTCTATTTATGTAAGGCAAACAGTCAAAGTTACAGAAGCCCACTTTCTGAAATCACAGCATGGAAAAAATGCTTCCTTTATGCATGTCACAACAAGTATTCTGGAGTTCTGAAACCAGTGTTAATGTTCTGGACAGGTTTTCCCATTCTCATTCCCAAACCCACCACCACCACTGTTTCAATTTTTTGATGCCTAAGATACCTATTTCTAGTGTCACAACATTTTGCTTCTCTGAATTTAATAAAATATTGTATCCATTTGTTTGATGGAATCCCAAGAAGGTGATTTGGTCTCTCAAGCACAACTGACCTACAATGGTAGACTGGGCCACCCTTCCTTGGTGCCCCTGGCATAGTGACAGACTCAAGCAGTGATCACACTTCACCAGAGCAGGTGAGCATCCTGCTCCTAAAAGGCCTGTCACATGGGCCTTGCATGGTTGTACCTCCAGATCACGCCACATATGATTTTACAGCAGCATGACATGATCTATGGTGGCAAAGCTGGCTGCTTGTCATTTCAGGCAGACGGCCATTTTGGCTAGTCACTCAACAGCTGTGCTGGTAATGAGTGTCACAAAACAAAAAGGCTGAATCCAGATGTCAGTTACTTATACGTAGATATTTCAGAATGAACCTTGAATATTCTGAAAATATCCATGCTTTATTCTGGACTTTCCAAATATAGTGGAATAAGTAACTGACCAGTGGCTGCAGCTTTAAACTGACTCTGAAGACAAGTGGTATAGATTCAGAGCTGCCTAACTCTGCCTCTTTCTTAATACAAAAAACAAAATTAAACTTCCCAAATTCCTTAGATTACATATTGTGGCTATGTCCTTTAAAACACAGTTGAGGGCTCCGATAAGCTCTGACAAATATAAACATGGAAGAAATATTACCCTTGATTTAGAAAAAAAATCAACTTGCAAAATACTTGACATTGCTTCCAGCCGTCCATTCCGAACGTGAGCATTCTTGCTTTATTACTAGCAGACTGTGCAGTACAGGCTATTTAACACCACACCCTATGGGTGGTGTGTTTTTTTTAAGTTTTTTTAATGGAAGAACCTTTATAATCCAAACCTGTGGATTCAAATATCTTTACTTTTAGATAATGCTTATTCATATTGGCGGAGAATCATAACTGTTATGAATCCCTGCTGTACTGGAAAGGATTCTGGGTCAAAGTGAACGTCACACATGTATTCAGCAGCAAGACCACGTTATTCTCTGTTACCTCTTGAACATTCATACCTGGTTTCTTTAGAGTATATTGCTTCTGATGCCATGACAGCAAAATGGTATTTGAACTATTCCCACTTTGGCTGCAGCCACACTAGAACCAGAAATATCTGTTTCAAGCTGCCTGGCATACAGAGATCACAAAATGTCAGGTCACCTTTTTAAGGAAACAAGCCTCACACTGAGACCATTTTGCTGTCCTCCCAGCCTCAGCCCTGGTAAAAGGAGACTATTTGGGGTGGACTCTGGCCAGGCAGAGCGATGGTTCCATTCTTCCCTTGCCCAACGCCAAATGTTGTGGGCTTAGTGGAGGGATGGTTCTTCATTCTGGAATATCCAAATATGTGGAGCACATAACCAATGTCTTGATGCAGCATTTAGGGGGTTGTTATCTAGTGATGCTACCAACCTACTACCTAATTTTCCTTCTCGATGTCCTCCCAAGCCTCTTTCAGGCTGGGGAGGGAAAGCAGGATACTTCTGAGGCCATTTGCTAGGATTCGAGAGCAGGCAAAGGTTTGTCCTTGTCTCTGCTTGAGATGCCCATGAGCATTTGGCGGGCCACTGTGGTGCGACAGGATGCTGGACTAGATGGGCATGTGAATTATTTTGGAGCTCTTTTCTGTAGCATGTAGGTCTACTGGAACAAATAGAGACCCTGCCTGAATCATGAACCACAATGTCCCATACCAGTAGATAACTGTCTCATTTATTCTCTTACAGCCTCCAGTGCCAAACTGGAACATTAGAGGTCACTGTGGCACTTGCTGAGCAAACAGGTCTTTCTGTTATGTACTGTGTCTCAACCTGAACAAAGAAAAGCAGGAGATTGAGATAAAGACACCATGCTACTAATTATGTGAATCATTTATAAGTAAAATCCTAGACTATGTAGAATTAAAAGGATGGGAATGTGCTTTCTGCAGATGCATTAAAAATAAACATGTCACACAACATAAAAATAAAATTACCACTTTCCATTGCCACTGTTCTTTGCTTGCCTCTCACTGGCCACTGTCCCGGGCACATAGCAGCCTAGGTTTAGCTCAGGAGTCTTATAACCTCCCACCCCTTCTGATCCAAACTTCTTGTGATTATTTAGCATCCACATAAGGGATGCACAAAGAGAGACCTCAAGATGAAGTAAAGTGTTTTTAAAATGTTCTGTTTGTCCCGAGGCTTAAAATCACCCCAGAGCCACCCCTTTTATCCTATGTGGTAACACCCTGGGTTCAATTATCTACATTTAAGAAAATTATGTAGACAGAACTGTAAATCTGAATTTGTATATAGCCCTGATGCGGCACTCATTCTCTGTAAATACAGTACTCAAAAAGATAAGACCACTCATCTGTCTGGAAACACCCTGGAAAGCTGCTGATAAAGCAAGACCATGATCCCCTATCCACTTTTGGCATTTGGTTGGTTGTCACTGGAAAGAAATTTCAGGCTAGGCGAAGGCTTGCTTTGAGGTTATTGTCAGATCCTACGAGAGGAGATCCCACGTCTAAGCAGTGAAGAAAGTGCTTCTTTTTACTTTTTGCAACATCCTTCATTAGTGCTGCTTATCACTGCAACTCACCACAAGCACCACAAAGCTATGTTAGGAAATGTAAAGCCTTTTTATCTTTATGGTCTAAATACCAAGTTGCATCTCATGAACCAAAGTCAGTAAGTAGCCTTTTACATGAAACCTGATTTTTTTTCACTGTATATACATAGTAGGAAAATGGCAGTAAACAGAGGAACACTGAACTGTTCCACATATGCTTATCAAAAACTGAGTGCAACTTTAAATTGTGGCACGTTTGTGTGAACACAGTATAGAAGCAGGGATATAGACCTTAAATACAAGCACATTTCCGTGGATCTGATCCCCTCATTTAGCTTACAGTGGCTGCATCACACCTAAATTTGAATCCAGCTTCAGTCTACTTTCAGAACAACACATCAGCAGAGTGGCCTGTCATTTTCTTTCCACTCTATGTAACCTAAAGGTGGATTTTCTGAGTTAGATATTGCCAAAAGCAAACAGCTTGTCATTTTGCCAGTGCATTGTCTCACTCTGAAAGTGGACTGGGGCTGAATTAAAACTTAGGTGTGAACATGTAAAACAACAATTTCTACAAATAATAATTGGGACCATTATCAAAGATAGAAGAGAATATAAGAAAGTGGCACAAAAAGAAATAAGAAATGGAGTTTACCAACACTGCTGCTATATAATCTCCAGTCTTATTTCCCCCTTCAGAATATATAGGCAGTAGCTTGTACTTTTAAGTTCAGATAAGAGCTAAAATGCTGAGAAATAGAGGCTACTGTATAAGGACCACAGTGTTCTCTAACAGTGCAAATTGAAAGAATTTCCACAAATGTTAGACCATTAAGGTAAATACTACCTAGTTTAAGACATAAGTATTTATAAATTCATTCTTAGGCAGACACTCTTGCAACATTTCCTGGGCATTTCAACCAAACAGCATAACTATCCTGCACCCCTGTTTAAAAATACGTCAAGTAATGTTTTCCTGACAGTCTAAATTGAGATGATCCATATAAATGGCTGGATTCACACTGCCGTTCAGTATCCTGGGACAGGGCAGTCCACTCGGGGATAGGCAACCTATCCCAAGACAGGATGGGTTGCTTCTGGC
The DNA here is from genome assembly GCA_014337955.1 of Aspidoscelis marmoratus. NCBI lineage: Eukaryota > Metazoa > Chordata > Lepidosauria > Squamata > Teiidae > Aspidoscelis > Aspidoscelis marmoratus. Next base: position 256,697 of record MTQE01000390.1, read on the forward strand.
ACAAGGCAAAGTGATCTGTACTGAGGTTAAGTCTCATGAACATATTAGGAAACAAACATCAGAATTTCCCTCTAACCAGGTTCCTTCAAGCAAGTTGTTTTTGACTCAGCTTGGGGTATTTGTTCCATAATTGGTTTCTGCGACAAAACCAGAAATGAAGACAGAGATAACTTAAAGTACATACTTCAGTGAGTTAATATGTATATGAAAACCATATCAGTACAGTTTGGTCAGTGCACCTGGTCAAGTTCATTTCTGTGAGTGCATACATGTCTAGATTAATACCACTGTTTTTTATTAGAAAACGCAGAGAACAAGGAAATAATTTAGTAAGGTACTTTTCATACTGGTGCTTCTCCAACACATATAAATTATTTTCAACTGCGAGTACTTGCTCTTTCTGGTCCACTTAAAAACAATCAACGGATCTCTAAAGTGCAGAAGTAGTGAATGGTAATATTTGCAGGCAAGGTGAGAGGAGGAAAGAATTACACGTCATCGTCATCCTCACTTAAAGCTTCACTCAGGTCACTGGCAATATATTCTGCCTGCTTCCTCACGTATTGAGCTTTCAGTTGTTCCAGTTCTCTCATTTCAGACTCCAGTTTTAATCTGTGCACGCTACGTCGATTTTTCAGAAGCTTCATTGGGAATGGATTCATGTCGCTGAAGGCAATGTTCATCAGTTTCCTGAATAAAAAGCAGATGGGTCAAAGAAGAACCGATGTTTAAAAGAGGCTTGTGGTACTCCACATACTCTTCCCCTTCACGAAAACCTTCTCAAAACTATTGTGGTGTTTTCAATAGAAAATGCTCTTTACCTGCAATATTTCAGCCCCAAATATCTTTAGCACCTTCAGGTACATGTGTGCTTTCCACCAACTTAGGCCATGGACACACCTTCACTTTAATCCTTTTTCAGTCTGTCTTAGAACCCTACCACTCAACACTTTATTAGTCCAGGTGGTTTTATTTATGGACTTTCCTGCCTTCAATCATATTTTGCCGAGTCCTGATTTTTACAGGTCTCAAACCATTAGAGTGTTAATCTGTTTTCATTTTGGGGGTGTGAACGGGGAAGAGGACTGAAAGGAGCTGAACTGTACTATAGTGGGTGGATACGGCGTGGATTTGCCTTCTCTTTTACCCACTGTGTGATTACATGCTGTTGAGTCACAAAACGTTTATCCTATCAGACCTCAGGGGTTGTTGTGATGGTGGAGATGGGTGGAGATCTAAAAAAGTCTTGTAAAGGAGTCTCAGGATGGGAACAGAAAGGTGTGAGCATAGCGACCCAAACTGAGATTGAACTGAGGAAGGGTTATTAGGTATTGGGTGTCTATCAGAGTTAGCATTTTTCTTAATAAGATAGACTATTTCAGCAAGGTGCGGCCATGCCCTTTCTGTTCCAAGCCATTAATCTAAATTTCCACATTGTTTTTCTTCTAGCTGTAGTCTCCACCAGCATATGGATGGCAGGGTCCTATTCCAGGATATACTTGGGAAAGGACCTAAATCTTGTGCAGAAGAGGAAGCTTTTAGATTACCATTTTAAACCCTGAAATGAAACTGCCAGGTGTCTCTCCTTCTGAAGGATATTTCATAGGTGGAGGATTCTTTCCAAAATTATTCTTAGTGTTGCCTCAGTCTATATACATATGTATCATGTGCCATTTTTCTCTTACAGCCCCCCCCCCCCGACATCAAGATACCCACCAGTTGAGCCATCCCACACAACTGCAACAACTTTTCAGGTGACTGTATCAAGTCCCGGCAATGTACAACAAAATGGGGAAATGGTTCCAAACAGAGCCCCATTTTTGCCTGAAGTACATGACCTCAGCTTGGTATTTTGGCTTCTGCTTTGCCACAGAAAAATACAACATCTAATCTGTAGCAAATTCCTGATTTGCATCATCTCACTGAATTCCAAGTTCTGAATGAAACTTTCCGGCTTCCTAAGTGGAAACCGACCTTCTCCCAGAAACCACCATACACCTCATTGCCTGACACTTCCTTACCTGCCGTCACAAATGGTTTTGGTAAAAAACCGAAGGTACTGGTAAATTTCCATGCTGTCCTGGATCCTTAATATTCCTTCTTCATTATATTTAAAAATTGCTAAAGCGTAACGAAATATTACCTAAAACGAAGGAAAAAATGTTTGTGTGTCACATTTCATGGCCAAAATGTAGTAAGATCCTATATATATTAGATGATAGTGCTGAGGTAAAAAAATACATTTTTTTACTCAGTGCTTCATTACTGTACTTCAAAAAAAGTAGTTTAAAAGATGGCATGTTACCATCTTAGAGGCGGTAAGATATGGCAACCAGTGTTCCCATGCCATCTCAAATCTACCTCTAATGCACTTTTGAAGTGTATTTTGTGGCTTTTAATGTGCATTAGGGTTGCAGACATGTGCAGGTACCACCTCTGATCCATCTCTTGAGTTGCCTTTGGACCTAGCCTTAGTTGTTGCCAACTTCTGTGCAGTGAAATGATATTACATATTTAACTACCTCCTATAGAAAGCCATGGGCTACGAGGAGTAGACAATGGCCCCTTTGTCTACTCCTTCAGACTTGTGGAATAAATCTGCAGTTATAAGAAAAATTGTAGCTTACCTACTGCGAAGTGACAACCCACCATCCAGACTAAAAGCAGCCTCTGTAGCTTCCTCATCGGAAGCTGCGGGAGTTGAGTTGATGCACACTGGGGATGAGGCAGCCAATCATATTTCAGCTGCCCTTCCCGCTTTCGTTGTCTCTTGTTGGCCTATCCGGACCAGCGGGGAGATTCGAATTTATCTTATACTGTGCAGCAGGTGTTCTCTTACTCTCATTAAGGTAAATTTGCAGTTATGATGGGATAATGCATCACCACTACAATCCCTCAATTGTGGTGTGTGATGCCCCCGCTGCGACTGCACATTCCGCTGTGCAGTATTCAGGTGTCTGGACGCACCCAAGGTCAATATATGTCAATGCCACAAAGGTAGCTCAGAGACCCCATTAAATGAGGAAAGCTCCATTTTACTGAGCACAGAAGAACAAAACCAGGTTATGCAAGGGATGAAGGAAGGGTTGTCCTACCTTTGTTCCTTCATAGAGAAAGGCATCCCAAACCCTGAAGAGAATGTCACTGACAAGACTGTCTACAAAAATGACCAGAAACCAGTTGAACGTCACAAGGGGCAGGTCAATTCGGTACTGTTCCAAGTGAGCAGTAAGCCTTGGGAGCTTCTCTGACAAGAAGTCTTTGAAAACCCTTTGATCCACCTGGATTCAGGAAAAATATCAACAATAATGAATAAACCATATTTGAGAGACAGTTTGAAAATCTGTACTAACCCTGAGGAAGGCAGCAGCCACTTTGTAGTTGGGATGCAGGCCTGGGCGGAGGAGTTTCTCCTCAAACCCAATGTCTTTGGCTATGTCAGGCTCCTTTCCAAAGGGACCTGACTGGGCGAGGCTTTTGGACAATTTGATGTACTTAATCACCATCAAGGGAATGGCAAACTGCCTGGAAAGTAGACAGCCATGTTCAATCCCCAGCCTTTCCTTGGAAATAGGCAATGGCAAACCATTACTGTATCTCTGCCAAGAAGTTCCCATAGAGGTGCCCTCAACCCATATAGTCAACCAGGAGTCAAGTCATGACTTGATTTTATCCTGTGTTCCTCCCTTGTTGTTGTTGTTGTTGTTGTTGTTGTGGAACCATCCCCAATCCAGCCTGCCCCTTCCCCTCCTCTCATGAACATACTAAGCTAGAAAAGGTGGATTTGGGATGGGACAAGGAGTGCTGCCCTCCACTCTCTCAGGAGCTTTTGACCTCCTATTTTGCTACGTGTGAATTCATCCAGTGTTCTTTTCACTCAGTCAAAGTGTTCTGAGTGACTTTCTTAAGCTTTTTATTCCAGTGTTTTACTAAGAACGCTGCACTACAGCAGCAGATAACTGAAGCAACTTTCTTCAGCCTTTGAGCATAAAAGTGGCTGCTGTCCCTTAATGGAAAAGCGAAAAGGAACTGAAACTCACATTTCAGCATTTAGGAAACAAAAAGAAGGAACTCCTCCCCCTGCCAACATCTCTGTTGGAAATTTTGTTCGGCCAGTTAGCTAACAGGGCTGAAATAAGGATGACTGGATAAATAAGTTAAAATAAAATGTATTGATCAGTCATTCGATCATATCTGTGAAAAAATGTATTAAACAAGAATTTAAAATAAAAGAGAAATAAGTTCATTAAGCAAGGTAAATACCACAGAATCATATAACCTTGTCTTCTCTACCATCAAGCTCGATTTGAGCTATATTGTATAGGAATTTCCCATTGGAGATGGTTTGGCTAAAATGAAGGCAGTCCTGTTTGTAACGCAGATTTAGTCTCGTGGTAAGCGCAACAGTTTGGTGTTCATTTAAGGAAAGGCTTCAGATAGCAAGCCCTTTTGGTAAAGTATATTTGGTATTCAAGCATAATGTGATAAATGAGCATAAATAAAAAATGAAATAAAAATTATTCAAAGCTATTCTATAGCAAAAAGGTGACAACAGGCTCAATCTTTTCAGTGCACTCAGAACTGCTTTGACCTTGCTTGGTTGCCTCCTGCTATATAGGCATTAGGGAAAAAAAACAGGCTTTCCATCATGCCAGATAGCTTATCCTGTCTGCCACTTCATCATGGAATACCAACTCTTGCAAAAATAGCCATATGTAGGAAGTGGGTGAAAATAAACAAAAGGAAGTGGGTGAATGCTAGCTTGCATCTGGATACTTTTGCAAGAAGAGCAACCCCACAAATAAACGTCAGACAAGGTAAGGTTAGAATCTAGGTTTGCTCCAGGATTGCCTTCTGCTGTCTGGCAAGGGTGTCAAGAGGTGATTGCAGGGTCTAAACAAGATCTCACAATTTCTTCTCGTTTTCTGGAAGCAACCCTGATTACGTGTGTGTTTTATTTAAAATTATATCCAGAGTTTTCATGTTACTTTCTTAAAGTACTGTATACATATTCATCTGACCTATTATCTCTTGTATTCCTTGGCTTAACAGGAAGCCTCAAACTTACTTGTGACCCTATTAGTGTATTGCTGTAGTAATCTGGAGGCATTAGGTTCTCAACAATGTGAACTAGGCACCAAAAAGCATTTTCTTCCTCCTCCAAGACCAAGAGCGCAATGGCTGCTAATCTGGAATAAATAAATAAAAAGGTAATTAAAACAGGGAAATGTACAAGTCACAGTTACGGTTCTTCAGCTGGTCCTAGAGACCACAGTTAAAATGAGAGAAGAAAATGTTGAAGGGAAAGGAAGTTTGAAACATCTGTCACAGATTGACATTCTGCTTTTCAAGTTAATCTATGGATCTATTTATCTTTTCCACAGCAGAAGCATCTACAACCGACACCAGAAAGAAATATCTGACCCTGGTTTTTTAGGGTTTCAGGATGTCACCTTTTATCTCCCATTACTTAGAAGATATTATCAAACACACTTTTATTTTCAATACTCTGACTGAATTTGGGGAACCATAGTATAAGGGCAACATACAAGTTGTTACAATATGAAACATTTAAAACGTAAGCAGTGATGTAGTGCTCCTAACCTGTTCAATCCTTGGCAATAGCCAATAGTGGGATTTTGCCGTGAGAACGCAAGAAGAACCCTACGAAGTTTGGGAATAAGCTGGGAAGTAGGTGACGCAAAGTGCCTATTGTTGGTCAAAGTGCGAGGCAGGTCTAATTCAATCTGTCGGGAAGCTGGATGCTCAGCAGCTTCACATTCCTTGAGCAGGTTTTGGTAATGACTTGGTGAGTAGATATGTTTTGTCCAGTGGCTCACAATCCATCTCCACACCCTTTGACGATGCTCTACTGGAACACCACAGCGCAACAAGCTCTTTAGTTCTGAGGAAGGAATCAGTTCTCCAAGATTATTCCATCGGTCAGTCAGAGAGTTCTCCACAGCCTCATGGTTCAGGAGATGACTGGACTTTATCTCCAGGGCCTGGATTTTTGCCAGAAGCTTCCATTCTTCAGCTTCATATTCAGGAATGGTCATAAATCCGTAGTCATCATATTGGCTGAACAAGTAAAATGCAGAATGGGAGAAAACACAAGATTACAAGAGCTGTCAAAATGTTTACTTGTTAATTTTAATAAACTTTTTCTTTTTAGAAATAGGCATTCATTCAACATCCAGGAATAGAAGGCCAAGGTCTAGAACAATTCCACAAATAAACTTATATATGTTATGACTCAGAAAATGCAAGGACCAGGGGAAGTCGCCAGTTAAATAGAGACTTGGAAACCATAGCGTCCTCACGTTATAGCCCATGAGGATGAGTCAATACCCTTTAACATCTTTTTATTAGACTGGTTCAAAAAATATCCCCAGCTCAATTCTAGTGACACTATACACAGACTATACACTAAACCCAAATCTTTCAGTGAATTGTACTTTGGAATATACTAGAATGAAATAGAAAGATAGTTTGTATAAGATGTTGTTATATACAGTATAAGAACATAAGAGGAGCTCTGCTGGATTGCGCCACAGCCCAGCTAGTCCTGCATTCTGTCCCACATAACCCACTGAAGATAAAACCATAACCTTCAGAAAACAAGGGCAAAACCTTAACCTGGTCTCAAATCCCAGCAAATGGCTTATGAAATGTGCTGCTGGAAGAGGTGGTGACAGCAACCAGCCTAGATGGCTTTAAGGAAGGGTTAGACAAATTTATGGATGACAGATGTATCAATGACTACTAGAATGAATGCCTAGGTGCATCCTTCAGGCTGGGTGGTGGTGGTGAGCAGGATGCTCCTAAGGACATTTGCTGGGATTCGAGAGCAGAAAAAGGTTTCTCCTTGTCTTTGCTTGAGATGCCCTTGATGAGATGATGGACTAGATGGGCTGTGGCCTGATCCAGCAGGGCTTCTCTTATGTTCTTATGTTAGGCTGTGTGCTTCATGCAGTTCACAGTACCCAAGAATGCTGCTGAAAAGCCTCTTTCATGGGATTTCCTACATCACCAACTTCCATGTCAGCATGGGTCTGACATCTTCTTGAAATAGTGAAGTAAGCTGGAGATGAAATGGAGACTAATTATAACACAGGCTATCAGTGATGGCTAGCCAACAAGGATGTCTATTCCCACACACACATGACAGTAACACACAAGAACAGAAAAATGTGTAAAATATTAGCCAAGTCTGCCTTCCACCTGCAGCCCCAGTCATTAAGATGCAGTTTTGCTGAATGTAATTCATCTTTAACAACTAAAGGGTCAGTCAATTAAGATAATATAAATATTGCTTTCATTGATCTGACCAAGATCAGACTAATTCAGTATTCTGCTCCCAGAAATAGTGAGCTTCCTGTGCACACAACAGGTTCACATTCATACCCCTCGCCCATTCTGTTTATGCACACGTGGAAAGCCATTACTTGATTGAGCTCAGTGGAATAGGGATCATGGCGTCGTCCTTCACATTCCACTGAAGAGCCTCCTGAATTAGGCCCTTCACTATTTCCTCATGCTCCCTGGCCAAGCCTGGTAGGCCCTGCAGTTTTCTCAGCATCACAAGGTATTTGCTCTCAATTTGGCAGCTGTGGGCTTGCAGACGGGCACACTGTAACATAAAGTGATAACACTGCAATCAGAATATGGCCTTGGCTGCAAATCAACCCTCATCATCCAAAGGTAGCCAAGTGGAAGCCACCTTCATAGCCAAGAATGCTAAAGCCACTCCAAAGACAGAAGATAGGAAATGACCACTGGCAAACACCGAAGGAACCTGGAACTGCCTTGTTTCTTTCTCCTTTTCTTCCCTTTCCCAAACACTATGCTCCCCTTTTTAAGACTAGTGCTTCAGGAGTCATAAATTAAACCAGAGAGATGGAGCATGCCTTCGTGTGAGGCCAACAGCGTGTGAGACACCAGATTTCCCACTGCACACATAAGTGGGAGCATGCCAACAAAACAAGTAAAATAGTAGTAGCTTAAGATAAGGCAAGTTGAGCCTCAAGCCATGTATTTCCTTTCATATGAGAGAACCACACATGCATAAGTGAAAACCCACACACAGCGCAATCTCAGAAAGAAAATGGTGGCGGTTTTTTATTTTTGAGTACTCCGCAATTGAGATAGAGTAGCACAACCCCCAAAAGAATATACAATCATACAGTTATTTTCTCCCTCACACTCTTAACACAGTTAAAAGAATATGGACTAAACCTTAGCCTAACTTGAGTCAAATTCAGAAGAAGGCTGGGAAGGCTGAGGTGGGTGAATGTGAAATTGTCCATTTGGATCTAGACAAAGAGCTATCACTCGTTAATATTTTGAGAGATTATGCTCCAATTAAAAATGTAATAAAGACCTTACCTCCAAGCTTACATCAAAGGCACAGGACACAGAAGGGGACAGAAGAGGAGGGGAGGGAAAAGAGATTAAAGAATGCCAGAATGCAGTTTTAGCAGGCTTCCAAATCCATCTTTAGACAGACCAAGAAAGCATGCAATCTCTCAACAGCCAGGTATAATGATAGCCATCAACTTGATTAGCTTTAAAGGAGGATTAGAAAAATTCACGGAAGGCTATTGGTTTATGTTAATTGCTATATAATGCCTCTTAACATCAGGAACAAAGAAAATTAGTGAACTCATGTTCTGCTTGCGGGATTCTCAGAGCCTTCTGTGAAAACAGAATGCTGAACTAGACGATAGATCTGAAAAGGCAAGGACTTGTACATTTTTAGGCTGTGTTTACATGCAGTAAAAAAGGCCTTCTGAGATGGCTTAGAGATGGTTTGCAGTAGGATGGTTCACATACTAGTCTGCTGTTTCCCTCTCTCATGAACCAGAAAAGGTAGAGTGGAGATGGAATGAGAATAAAACGCCACACACTTTCACCTTCAAGGGCCTTTGCTACATGTGAACACAGCTTTTATGCGCACTGAGGAGCAGATATAGTAACTAAATTGTCATTCCCATCATTAGAATAATACCTTGACACTGAATGGGTAAATTCTCAGGCTGAAAAAAAAGCATCAATTTGCTGTTATTATAAGAGTGCTTGTGTTTTTCCCATTTTGCTCAAGGAGTTGGAGGCTGTACACTTCAGAGTAGAGTAGAGATGTATTGTTTTGTGGAGGCAGAACAGCCAAGCAGATGACATCAGAGAATGCATCAAAGTTCAGGTCAGAAGAACAAGCAGGACAAGCATTCCAGCCCTTTCTCTCAATCTTAAAACCATCCTACCAGTCACCTACCAGTCACGGAAGTAACTGTACAAGGCAAGGTATTTGCTTGCTTAAAAATTATTTATTTTATTATTTATATTTCTATACCCGAAGGTCTCGGGACGGGTAACAACCTTGAAAATCCAAAAAAAATTTTTAAAAGCTAGGAACCATCTTGCCTGAGAGGAGTGGAGAAGAGGCAGCAGGCTGGGCTCTGCCATCTTGCTCCCAGCACTGCCCCTCCCTCCTCCAACTGCCATCACAAGGCTAGGAACCATCTTGCCTGAGAGGAGTGGAGAAGAGGCAGCAGGCTGGGCTGCTCTGCCATCTTGCCCCCAGCAGTGCCCCTCCCTCTTCCAACTGCTCCCTTCACAAGATGACAAAGAGACTATGGCAGCGGATCCACCAGTTGAGAAAACGTCTGGTTCTGAGACCGAGCAAGGTGGGGCTGAGTGTCGCTTTCCGGATAAGCAACCTGAATCCTTGGCTCTGGGAAACCT
>MTQE01000390.1:277396-321277 GCA_014337955.1 Aspidoscelis marmoratus
AGCGAGGCGAGGCGAGTGCCCGAGTGCGCGGGCGCCGCCATGGACAGCCACCCCCGGCCACGCCCCCACCCCTCCTCTGTGCCCCGGCCACGCCCCCAGCCCCTCCTCTGTGCCCTAGCCATGCCTCCGGCCATGCCCCCAGCCATGCCCCAGCCCCTCCTCTGTGCCCCGGCCACGCCCCCTGGCCCTCACAGTATTTTTTTTTTTTTTTAATCCGGCCCTTGGCCGGATTGAGTTTGACACCTCTGGTCTAGGGTAATACTGGCAATTGATGCTGGTGCTGACAACATGCCTTCAGATTTGCAGATGTGTCCATAGGTCCTCCAAACATGGCAACTAACTTCTGTTCTAATGTTGCCCACACAGTCCATTGTGATGAATGATGGAAAAATGGTCTCCCTCTCTCTAGCACACACACAGGCACAATTTCTGTATCTCTGTCTCCTTCTTTAAAGAATATATCGAACAGGCCAGGCCTACACATGTTGAACATCTGCTCTGTGGGCAACTGAGACAACACAGTGTTCAAATGTGGCGCAAACCCAATAGTGTAGTAGGGCTCAGCAAGCACTAGATCAATTTTCCTTTCCAAAGAGGTATATTACGTCAGCACAAGGCACCTGTCCCAGGTACTCAAAGGGAACCGAGTAGGGATATACATAAATATTCAAAATACTCATTATTCGTATGAATAATTCAGACATTCATATGTGTACACATATGTTCACATCACATAAGCATCCATACGCATCTTGCCCATAGCTGTACGCTTCCGTATGGATACATACGGGATTAAAATGTGATGGGTAGGGATGGGTAAAATATTTGTATCATTGGATATGTATCGAATATTCATTTGAATAGATATGAATGTATTTGTATCAATTTGAATGTTCAGACATTTGTTTTTCTTTATTCATAAAAGTTCAGATTTTCAAATATTTCATTCGTTACAAATCAAATGTCAAAAACTGCATTTGTGGACACCCCTAGAACCGAGGTTTAAAAATGTGTACTTAGGCTAAGGTGTTACAAGACAAAAATCAAAATATATAATACCAAAGAAGCTATGGGTATTTTTCCACTGTCAGAAAGTACCCATTTTTGAACCCATTAAGAACCCATTTGGGTGTGAGCTGGATGACCCCATTTCCACCATGGCACCCATTTGGGACCCGATTGTTTTGACTGCTGCTGGGGAAATCCAGATCAAATGGGTACTTTCTGGCCTTTAATCCGGATTTTCTGTAGACTGGGGTCTTCAATGGGGTCTTCAGGCAGAAAATCTGGATTAAAGGGAGCCTGTTCCCACGCTTGTGTGACAATGGGGTCTAGAGGAGGCTAGGGGGAGGGGGCACCCATGGGGGGAGCCGCAAAACCTAAGCTTCGAAGTCACTTCGAAGTCTGTGCAAAATAGTTCCGGAGCGTCTTTGAAGTCTGTGCTGATCTTCAGAGTGAACTCTGAAGTGACTCCGAGTCACCTCGAAGTCACTCCAAAGTACACTCCTAAGATCAGCACAGACTTCAATGGAGCTGTTTTGTGCAGATTTCTAAGTGACTTGGAAATGACTTTGAAACCACTTTGGAGATTGCACCCCCTGTCCCCCCAAACACCTGGGGTGACAAGCAGACCCCTCATGGGTAGATCCAGATTTCCAAATGGGTGCTCTGGTGTTTCCATGGCAGGGAGGCTAGCACCTATTGCTATTGGGTGCTAGACCACCCATGGAAACACATTGGGTACTTCCCTTAAGGGAAGTACCCATTCCTTAGATCTGGATTTTCTTAGACCCGAATTAAAGGAGCGCGGTGGAAAAACACCCTATAAATGCATTAACAATTACTGGCAAGTTCCCATTACATGCGTTTATGGAATCATACCTCACCTCAACAGCCAAATATGAATAACTTGAACTGTGCAAGATACCTTGTCAATATATTTGCCCTGCTTTTACTCACTTTCATTAAGCTGATCCTCATTCAGAGAAGGAAAACGTGGATGTTCCTCCACAAAACTCTTAGCCTGGCTGTTACAGAATTCCCAACGTTTCACCTGTAGCTGTTGTAACCAGTACATCATGGCCTGTTTGTTCACTGCCTGTTTTTAAATAATGACAAGTTAGATTATCATTATAGCAAGTGATCCTATGGGATGTTCAGACAGAGTTCAGCAGAAAATCCATCCTCCCTGGGGAGGCCAGACTGAATATGGTTTCATCTTAATTACAAGGCCTTCTGTGATGCTACACAACTTTGGTGATGCCATGTGAATGCAGGAAAACATGGGGCAGGCTCAAAATCAAGGCTGAGCACTGGTAGCCAAAGGGGACTACAGGGCTTCCTTCCACATGCTTCTGATCCAGTTAACAGGTCCACGCTGAGGAAACATATCTACGATCAGAGCTATGCCTAACACACTTTATGCTTGAATAATGTCTGGGAGTGGCTTATCCTCAGATCCCATCAAGGAAGCCTGCAGACACTAACATCAAAGCTGCGTCCAGACGCATTTACACTGTGCATTAGGATGCGCAGTCCCAACTGAGCCATCACACAAGACGATCGTTTGATCATTGTGATGTCACATTATACAATCAGGACCACCTTAATGTGGGATTGATGACACTCACTGCACAGTGTAAAGAAAATCTGGAGCTTCAAGCCAATGCAGGCAGGAAGGCGAGAAACAGAGACGAGATGCTGGCAAAGCAGAAAAGGTAGTTTAAATTTTGATTGGCTGCCTCAGCCTGCGTGACAGCGCGTGGCTCCTCAACCCTTGCAGCTCCGATAGGGGAAGTTACGGAGCTGCCTTTCCAGTTGTCACCTTGCAGTAAGTATACTGCACTTTTACATCTAACTGCGGATTTCCGCTAGTCTGGAGGCAACCCAAAATTATAATTGCTTAGGGCTGCATACAACATTTAAAAGTTTATTTTAGTACAGGTTCAAGAGTATCAGATACTGGAAAAGCCAAATGAGACAAGAAGACAGCTCTGTGCTTCTTTTCTGCAAAAAGAGCATGCTGTGGAGGTAGAGAGGAAAACAGTTCTTCCACCCTTTTGGACAAGAGTTCCGTATGTGGGTTATCTGATATCCTCAGGTATGCTACTTTCTGAAGGACTGGAGAAATATGAGATAATTTTAAGACAAATTGACTTGCGGTGCTATATTCTAATCATACCCTGAGGTGTGTCTGGACTAAAACTCCCAGCATTCCTTTGTTACAGTCAAACCCCCATATCCACCGGGATAAGTTCCGGCTCCTACCGTAGTTACCAGAAACCATGGATAATTGTGAACTGGAAGTGCTTTTCTGGCCTCCAGAAGGCCTACTTTGGCCTCTGGAGAGCATTGGAATAGGCTTGCAATGCTACCAGACGTCTCCTGCCTGCCTCCCATGTTCCCCCTTACATTTTGGGATGGGTCACGGGCTCCAATGGTGTCATGCACCTACTTGAATGCTCTACAGAGCCCAAAATAGGCCTTCCAGTTCCAGGTGCTTTTCCCTTATGGTGCCCACGGCGGGTGGGGTGGTGGTGCTGATCCAGTAACCATGGTCAATTGACTGTACATGCAAAAATGTGAAGCCCAGCGACTGGGCTGGCATTACTGTAACATGGAACAAATATTGCAGGTTTATTCCCACCTTTGGCCAGAGCTTGGAAGAGAAACAGAGGTCAAAGTGTTGCTTCAATTTTTTTCAGGTCATCGGTTCGAAATCCATTGTGTGTTCATCCTGAGGCACGCTATCAGCCACAGCATCAATCATATAGCTTGCCCCTACTAAATACCACTGGCTGTATGGCTCACCTACCTTCAGGAGAAAGTCTTTGCTGGATGTCCTGATTTCAAAGACACCCTCATCTGCTCCCGCCTTAATGTCAAAGCTGGCACCAGAAATGTCTATGCTCCCCAAAGGGTTAACATCTTGCGCTGTCCTATAATAGAGCAGATGGCATTTGTTTTCATCATAGATGAACCAACGTGATTTCCAGGCCTTGATCGGTGCTTTGGCAGAAAATTTATTTAAGTAGCCACAGAGCTTTTTCTTGGAGACTCCTTTGACAGATTTCAAACATGCACTTTCCCATTCTTCAGGGCAAGAAGATGCCTCTTCTTTGGTGCAACAGTTTTTACTACTCCCGGCATCCACCACGTTCCCCTCTTCCGATACACTGGATCTAGGTAAAAGGCCACCACTGTTCGCAGAATCTGCTTCCATAATCTCTCCCAAGGCAGATCTTGATTACTGGAATTCAAACGATAAAAGACCAAAATGAAAGAAATCTAATAAACATTTTATTAGGAAAGCCCATGGATGTATGTGACGGGGAAAGCTGATGAAATGTCAGCTACCGAAAATGAATAAGCAGGAAGGACATAACCACAGTGGAAATTGACCCACTGCTTCCTGGTTCCACACTCCACTGTCTATCTGTTCCTATCCAAGTATTACACTCTTGTTTTTCAAGAAGTTAGCACTTCTGTCTCTGTTCTGCCGGCAAATGCTCAGCAGAGGCAGGAACTGGGTTTCAGAGAGCATATAATCACTGACATGGAATGATCACTATCCACACACATCAGTATACTACAGGTAACATAATGGGCTGTGGCCTGATCCAGCAGGGCTTCTTTTCTTACAAGCAAAAGTAAGTTACCCAACCAGGGACAAGACTAAAGATAAAAATACTAAATTAAAACAAAGACTATACCTGCATGGAGTAAAAAAGAAAAGTGGATCAAATGTGGCTTCCGTGCTACACCCTAGGGGTCCCATTCTAGTGCTCGTTCATTTTAAAGGCTGCCATATACTTCTAGACATTGTCCAGTGGGTTTTTATATGTGTGGATACAGTCAAAGAGACCTCAGCACTGGGTGACCAAGACAGCTTTTGCCTCCTCCTATCTCCATACACCTGTGAGAGGCCTTGAAACCATTAAAATGAAACCATTTCTGTTCTCCATGTTCATAGCAGTTCACTTTAAATCTAGGGTTTAAACGTACTCCATTTCCTCTCTGACAAAATTCCCAGTAGTAGGCAGAGATGAAGAGAGGAAAGCTTCTTTTTCAAATCCAGCTCTCATGATTAAGCAGCCGTTTGTGACTGTCACTTACAACACCGCCTCAAAATTCTACAAGCCGTTGGAGACCCTTAGGAAACGGTCCTGACACAAATCTGGTTCTCTTCGTTAAAAACTGGATTTTGGAGAAGAGCAAAGAAAAGTGTTGTGTGTGTGAAGCTAGATGGAACTGGCAGGTCTGTTGATGTCCCAGCACCAATAGTTTCCTTTTGTTTTTCCAGTCCTTTGCAAAATGCCAGTCCTTATGTGTGAAGCATGAAAGATCAGGGGATCCTAAAGCCTCCAATCTAAGTTGTCTCCAATCTAAACCGTGTGTGGTTGTCTTGTATTTTACTATTCCTGGTTGTCTGAAAAGCCCATGCTGTTAGCTGCCTTGAATTTTTTCGAAAAAGAAATATATGAGTAGCAAAATTGTGACTGCATTCATGCCTAAACTTTAATCCAGTTTCAATCTGCTTTCAGAGCGAGAGATCACATCAGGAAAGTGTCAAGCTGTTTTCTTTGTGCATTGTCTAACTCAGAAATGGACTGGTCACATTGCCGAGGTATTATTTCACTCTGAAAGCGGATTGAAACTGGGTAAAAACTTAGGCTTGAACACATGTGACTTTGTTGTCTTTACCTGTGAGCATGCTGTCAGTGTACTAATATTTCTCATTATTACACCATTAATGGAGGATATTTCCATTCTTGCTGTGTTTACTTGCCTTACAGATAAGATATAGCATTCACCTAGGGTTGCAAAATACCTAATGTTAGGATTTTGCAAAAGACCTAATCCCTAAGCCTGCTTCTGGGCTTTTAACTACAACATTACCTGCAGAATGCATAAGGTTACACATTATAACTTTGTCAATAAAATTGCAGTTGAAGGTGCAGAAGTTGGTAAACCAGGCAGGCAAGTTTGTTCAAGGACATTCTTCTTAAATTCCACATGCTTATAGGAATGGGAACACAAATCAGTACTGATTTTCTTTTTTTTTCTTTAAAAAAAAATTAATTTCAATATTAAAAATACACTCAACAACAATGGTACAAATATTTAGAAACTTCACACTTAACATACATTTCCCTATACAAGTTAAAACCATACATACCATAACCTCAACAATTCCAAAATAACAAACTCATAACTTTTAAATTTTGGTTGTGTATATGTCATGCTTTTTCTACTCAGCTATATATATATCTATAAGATTACTGGTTATTGCTATCCTAAATCATAAGACTATATTACAATAAAATTCTATATTATTCATAATTATTCTAACAGAAATTTAATGGCTGTCTCTTATTTATTAAATGCTTCTCGACCGTAAAAAATCAAGAAAAGGTTTCCACACTTCTAGATATCTATATTTCTCTTTTATGCCCAAATATTTATTATGTTGAAATGAGTTCACTAATAGCAAAATCTACAATTTTATCATGCCACGCTTGAACAGTTAAGGTGTCGATCACTTTCCAATTTTTGGCTATTATCTTTTTGCTGGTTAACAATAAAAAAATGTAATAAGATAATTTTGTTTTTTCCTATATTGTCCTTTGGCATTATATCAGTACTGATTTTCAATCTTTCCAGAGGAGAAGTGAGCACCACGCTATCATTTCAGCTAATATTTAAAAATGGTCAGACTGAATTCTTTTCTAAAAAAGCTAAAAAGGGTTAGCTTTCCCCCCAAAATACAGGGAATGTAAAAAATCTATAAGTCTATGATTGAAAAGTATCTACCTGTAACATGATGGGAAGAATCTCTGAGGAGACAACCGAATTACAGGCAAATCTATATATAGCCGCTTCTTAATTTTTCCACTCTGTGGTAGAGCAAACTGCCTGGAAAGGGGAAGATTGCTGGTCTGATCCCCAGCCTCTTCCCAGGAATAGGCAATGGCAAACCATGTCTGTATGTCTGCCAAGAAAACTGCATGCAGGTTGCCCAGCCAATCAACCAGAACTGGATCACAAGAAGTACCCGACAACAGGAACAGCTTCTTACAAAAGCTTTGTAAATTCTGCACTATTCTGAGAGTTCAGCAAGCCGCTTTTCCCTGGCTGTGGTCACATTTAAGGTTTAATCCGGCTTCAGTCCACTTTCGGAGTGAGAGAGTACATCAGCAAAGCGACAAGCTGTTTTCTTTCAGTGTTAAATAACTCAGTATCCTTTTGGATAGATAATGTAGAAACAAAATTACTGGTCACTTTGCTAAGGTGTTCTCTTGCTCCGAAGGTGGACCAAAGCCGGATTAAACCTAAGGTGTAACCACAGTCCCCTGTCTATCAATACCTCTGGATTAGGGTTAGGGAGAAAGAAACAGCATTGACGCGATACTGGACTGCTTCCTGTCTTCACGATCCCCGAAGCAAACGCCCCGTTCAGTAGCCAGGCCGACACGCAAGTGATTCAACACCATCGCAAAGCCAAGTTAGGGTGTTTTTCCACTTAGTACCAAAGGACCCATTAATGGTCCTTCATGGATACTCTAGTGCTCGTGGAAAAAACCCTAGCACTAGAGTACCCATTAAGGACCCGTTAAGGACCCATTAAGGGTCCTTAATGGGTCCTTAAAGGGTACTCTAGTGCTAGTGGAAAAACACCCTTCATTCTGCCAGGGCACCCGCATCGGGGTCTGTCTGTGAACCCCATTGAACTAGCGACGGGGCACTGCGTGGGACCAGGATTCCGGATTAGACGGGCTGTGCCAGGATCCAGCAGGGCTCCTCTTACGTTCGTATGGATCTGTGTTTTTTCTGTCCCGTGCAAAACGGCTGGGATGTGGACACTTACCCTTCCTCCCTCGGTTGTAAGAACAGTTCCTACAGACGCCTGATCGCTTCTGGTCGCGCTGCAAGGGACGGCTGTTTCCTGGACGGCGGGCAGAGGCGGCGCCAGGCGGTCCCGGTACGACGCTCAGCCCATAGCGCTGCCGCTGCTCCCTGCTTGGGCGGAGGGGAGAGAAGCCGCGCCCTTCGCCAGGACACCATCCCGTTGCTTGGCATTCGGTGTCACGCCGAATTTTTTTAAAAAGTCTCGTCTTCTCCTCAGTCAAAAATTCGGAGTTTCCTTTCCGCGTGATCCAACTCATGAAGGCATTATACGCAACGGTCATGAAATGCAGACGCTCAACACCCTAGTTTTAATCTAGTTTCAGTTCACATTCACAGCAAGAGAACACATCAGCAAAGTGACTAATCATGTTCCTTCCACATTACTTTCTGATGCAAAGATGGGTTTTCCCGAGTCAGATCATGCTGAAAGAAAGCAGCCTGACACTTTGCTGATGTATTATTCCGCTCTGAAAGTGGACTGAAGCTGGATTAAAACTTAGTTGTGAATGCAGCCTAATAAATGCACTGCCCCTCAGTGGATTTGCACACATGCGCTCTTTCCCCATCTGTGGATGAGATCCACTCATGGTCCACTTAAAAAGGAGCCAGGAAGAAACTGCCTCTTTGCCATAGGTCCAGATGTATCCACAGCCCATCCATTGCAAGGGCTGCTCAGCTCCTTTGGGCCCCAGAGATCTATGGCAAGCTTGACTGCAGTGTTCTGTTTGTAAGGAGAAATTGCACTGGATCCATTTTTGGGCAAATTGATAATTCTGCTGGCCGCACTAACCTTCATAGGCTTAGGGCAAATGTAACTAAAAATAAATAAATGTATTTTACTATTGCAAGGACAACGTTGCTGCCCGAGTGTCCCTGTTTCCTCCCGCACCATTTTCATTTTGTCTCTTTAGATTGTAAGCCTGAGGGCAGGGACCTGTCTAAGATTAATATAATATTGTAACCTGCCCTGAGACCTTCGGGTATAGGGCGGGATAGAAATGCAAACAAATAAATAATAAACTAAGGCTGTAATCAGACACAGCACAAACAAAGCACCTCTGAGGTGGCTTAGAGACAGCTTCCACACAGGATAGCTCACTGTGCTAGAAAAGGTGGATTAGAGAAGGACCTTTTCTGCACTGAGCCTTATTCTGGATTATATCTCAGAATAAGGACCTGCTATCTGCATGCTGGTGCAGACTACAGCAGGTTCTGGGTAGGGTCTGATGTGGTTTTCATCAGCATGCAGATGGCAGGTCCCTATTCTATGATACAATCCAGAATAAGGCCTAGTGCAGAAAGGGCCAACTACTTTTAAAAGTCTAATTCCTCTAGTGAGAAATCTTAGGCTGTATTCACACCTACGTTTTAATCCAGCTTCAGTCCACTTTCAGAGCGGAAGAACACATCAGCAACATGAACATTCATTTTCTTTTCACATTATTTAACCCCAAAGTAGATTTTTCTGGGTTAGATAATGCAGGAAGAAGTCAGCTTGTCAGGTTGCTGGTGCATTCTCTCACTCTAAAAGTGGTAGAAAGCTGGAGTAAAACTTAGGTGTGAACGCAGCCTTAGCTAATTATTATTATTACTATTATTGTAGTTTATTTCTAAAGCGCTGTACATGTAATTAGATTTTAATTGAAAGCAAATGTCATTACATACATCTGGAGACTGGAAAAATTAATTATTGGAAGCCGTTTGGCACATCCAAATGCAATATTTTGTTTCTTTTAACTATTTAGCTGGTGCTAAAAAATGAAAAATAAAGCTAAGTAAATCCTGTAAACTTGTTATTAAAAATGAAAAGCACGAAATAACGTTAACAACTTCAGAGTTCTGTTTGCTTTCTTATGATAGCTTTTTATTTTGTACAACTTATAAGAAACAGAACTTACAAATAAGAAACTGGGGCTGCGTTCACACTTAAGTTTTAATCCAGCTTCAGTGCACTTTCTGAGTGAGATAATACACCAGCTGTTTTCTTTTTGCATTATCTAGCTTGGAAAAACCATCTTTGGATTAGATAAAGAGGACAGAAAATGGTTATTCACTTTGCTGTTATATTCTCTCACTTGGAAAGTGGTCTCAAACTGGATTAAAACTCAGGTGTGAACGCTACCGGAAATACCACACTTAAAATCCGTATTTGTCTTCCAAGCTTAGAAATGAAAAGGGCACTCAATGCCTGGGACAAAAAGGACGATGATGAACATGCGGTTCAAAGTAGCCTAACATGGATCAGACGTCACACCCTTCATTCACTCACCCTGTCATTGCCCTCCAATATAGTACTGTATACAGTATCCCAACGGAGCATGCGCCTTCTGTCAGCCCAGTTACCCTAACCCTGTTCGGCTTCAAACGAACACTGAGCATATGCAACCGGAAGGCAGCTCCGCCTTAGCTCCCTTGGAGCTTCAAGGTACGACTGAGCATGCTCCGAACTTCGCTTGCCCTTCGTTAACATGGCGGGCGTACATTGTGCGTGTTTACATGTGTAGCGCGCGGCAGGTGAGTTCGTGTCCTGCAGAAAGCTCTCCAAGGTTAGATATCCATGTCGCTTCTCCTAAATATTTTGATTTTTACGGATTCTGCCAGTGTAGATAGCCGGGAGACAAAATGATAGGCCCCCACATTGCAAAGCAACCCCCTTTAGAAGATACCTGGTGGAAAGCAGCCCCCTTAGGGAGTTCCTGTAGGTTGGTGGCAGAGCAAAACTCTCTGGAAAGCAGGAATTGCCTCTCCCAGGAAGCAGGCAATGAATGGCAAAGCATTTGTGTATCTCTGCCAAGAGAATTGCATAGAAAGTGCCCGTGCAATCGACCAGGAATTGGCCACCACTGGATGATACCCAATAATAAGTGCAACCCTCTGCTCACAGAAGGTCAGAGGGGTTAAAACTCGTTCCCAGATCCTGACATTCCTCAGTTATAAATCACATTGGTTCATTCCATCCTTGGCTCTGGCTGGGCAAAGAAGGCATTGCTACCTGTAGATACCTGCTGGAGGTCAGTCAAGATGTTGAGCATGGTGTGTGGATGAGTTATGCAGGTGCTATTAACAGTAGGGATGTTTCATCTCCTTGCTTTGCTTAATCATATTTAAGTATGAAAGCATTAAAGAAAATGCCTAATTCTTGCGTTTGGGTGCACTTGTTTAGGGTTCCTTCAGCTGCGATCTGCTGTGAAGAGAGAAAGTCACTGCCTCCTTTTACAGTTGTGCAAACTGAGGATACCATGAGAAATCTAAAATTATTAAGAACGAGAGAATGCCAGCCAGTCCAGACCGCGGGGACTCCTCAGGGTTTTTCTCTTCGATCAGACCGAGGGACCTTATTAGTTAGTGTGGAACGTGGAATTGTGGAACTGAATCCTGCTACAGAAGAGGTAAGGAACTGCATTTGTTTTCAAAGCTACGAGTTGTCCTGTCCATGGCTTCTTTTCCCCCTCACTCCCAGTAAGCCCTTGATTTTCACAAGGTTGTGGCTGACTATATTTTACTTATTTATTTATTATTTGTATTTCTATCCCCACCCCACCCCCAAAGGAGCTGGTCTCAGTACAGGTAACAACATTTAAAATACTAAAACAGTATATATTAAAACAGTAACCGTGTCTATAAAGTGGGAAGAGAACGTATGTTCCCACTTAACCAAAGGCCAGGGAAGGAGGTGCATCTTCACTGCCCTCCTAAACATATACAGTGAAGGAGCCTGACACACCTCAAGGGGGAGACTATTCCATAGCCTGGGTGCCATCACTGAGAAGGCCGTCTCTCAAGTGCCCACCCCTTTTACTACTGAGGGAGGTGAGACAACCAGGAGGGCCTCCCCTCCAGATCTTAAGGCATGGGCAGGCTGATATGGGAGAAAGTGTTCCTTTAAATATTTGGGGCCCAAGTCATTTAGGGCCTTATAAGTTAACACCTTCAACTGGGCTTGGTAGCGAATCGGCAGCCAATGCAACTCTTTTATTACTGGTGTGATGTGTGTCTGGCCAGCTGTTCCTGTCATCAGTCTAGCAGCTGGATTTTGCACCAGCTACAGCTTCCGAACTGTCTTTAAGAGAAACATTACAATAGACTAGTCTGGAGGTTACCAGAGCATGTGCAAGTAGTCTCTGTCCAGAAGTTGCTTCAACTGGTGCACCAGGCATAGTTGGGAATAGGCACTTTTGGCCATGGCCTCCATCTGAGCTTCAAGCATCATTGTAGAGTCCAGGAGCACCAGTGTTTTGTGGCAGAATGAATTTTAAGGACCAATGATCAGTGTAATCTTTACTAGAAACTTTGTTTGAGTTGTTTACAGTCTTTTGTAGCCATAAAAGGGAATTTATCAATGTAAAATGGAATAGGCAAAGTCTTTCTGACTTCTTGTTTCCAAGAAATAATTTCATTTGCTAAGGAATCATTTTGGTGTGTCTCGTGTATAACCTGTGTTCACCACAAAGGACTCTAGTACATTCTACAACACCCTTTTTGCTCATACAAGGTATGAACTATGGGTGTTATAGCAAAAGTTCATGTATTTTGGACTTCCTTGTGGTTCTTAATTTTAGTTATAAAAAAGTAGTAATGAACTTTTGTTTTTCATTCAATTGCATAAACTGCAGTAATAGTAAATCATGTTTATTCCCTCTCTAAAGTACTCCCAGATGAATTAAAAATGCAGCAAGGATTTCCTTGTCTCAAGGCTAGCAGTAAAAGAACTGTGATCAGCAATGTCTGGAAGCTCATAGTTTGAACTATTCCCACTTCCCATCTGCCTGGGTTTCATGGGAGTCCAGTAACATCTAGAAGACTACAATTTGGCCAGCCATCATCTAACAGAAATGACATGAAAAGTAGCAGATTGAATGGATGAGGGGTAAAAGAAAGCTTGAGTGCTGATACTTTCAGAAGTGTTGCAAAGTATCAATATTCCAAAGAAAGGAGACACCAAAAAGTTCATGGCTTTTCAGCAGGACAAATGTAAAAGGTCCACAATCCTACTTCTTTCTCTTTCCTAGTGCTTGATGTGATTATCTCAAGGAACCCCTGACAGAACTGAGTGATGGTGGTCTCATGACTTTGTGTTTTATCCTTTTTTTAAAAAAGGTCATAAATGAAGTTTCTTTGACAGCAGAGGGCTTTCTCCCAGAAGATGGAAGTGGACGTATCGTTGGCATTGAGGATTTGCCGGATCAAGAATCTGTTTGTGTAGCTACAGCAAGTGGAGATGTGATTCTCTGCAATTTGGGCACGAGTCAGGTACGGCAGAATGAAAGGCAGAGCTGTGAAACTTACAGCACTGCCAAAATGACACAAAGTTCAGCCATTGAGTTTGCACATCCTTGCCTTAATATTTGTATAGTCATTTGTTAGTCTCCTTATTCCATTCTTCTCCCTGAAGGAATCCAGGGTGGTCTAGGCCCTGTCCAGATTAGGGGGAATATAGCGCCATTGTGGTACCACTATGATGGGCTAACCCTCATGTATCTGAGGTGATCCTACCATGGCCCTGCTTGCCCCCTCCAAAAAAACCCCTGTATATGGCTGCTGGAAAACCCAATGCTGGTTGCAGGTTTTCCAGTAAGCATTCATAAGTGATCTTCTGGACAGAGCCTCCATCGTAGCTCCATTCATTGTGTGTGCATGGAGGATGAAACATCTCAAAGCAAAACTACTTGCCTCCAGCAGATCTTACTTAGACTCCACCTATGAATGGATGGGACATGCAGAGGGCTTGTCTTGAGGAAGCTGCTTGAAAATACTGTAGTGCATGATAAAGAGACGCGCAAGAGATTTCAAAGGAGCTGAAAAGGCTGCTTTTCTGGACCGGTTTGAAGCAGTTCAAGGATACTTATATGTGCCTCAAACTATACGATCTTCCAAAGGTGTGCATTAGGGATGTGTACAAATTTTTTTTTTAATTTGATTCATATCAAATCAAATGCAATAAAATTTGTTTTCATTCAAATAAATCCGTTTCCAATATGGTAGGATTTGAATTCAATATGTTTGATATGAATTTGAAACAAATGTTTGATACAAATCCACCTTGAATCCACTTTGAATCTGCTCTCATTCCACTTCAGATCCACTCTGGATCCATTACAGATGTGACTGGGCAGCCACTTTACCCAGGTTCACGAATGCAATGAATATTTGTACAAATCTGAAGCATTCGAAATTTGAATTTGAATGTCAATCTTCAAATGTGCCAACATTCAAGTTGAATTCAAATCTCTGAATTCGGCCAAATTTGTATGAATTTCTAATGTTATGGATATTTGTTCACATCCCTAGTGTGCATATAGGCTACTCTGTTACTGGGAAATTTCTTCTCATGGGATTTCCCTTTGCTCTGTAGGAGGGCAACATCATTTGCTACTTTCTTCAGCACTTTATGGGGTGGACACTCTCATATTATTTGGAAATCCTTACCTGTTGTTTTCTTCTGAAAATAATAGACAGAAGGAGGGATGGAAGTGGCCTCTTCTGCCTTCACCAACAGCTTACATTCATTCCAGATGGGGTAAATGTTATGTTGGATTATGCAAGTGATGGAACTGCACCATTTCTCTTGCACTGCTTTTTAGCACCTCTGGGTAGATGTCTCTTTAATTTCCTGCTCTAGCATTAGTCAAAACATTTCAATCTTTTACAGCTGGAATGTGTTGGGAGTGTTGACAGTGGTCTAATTGGAATGAGCTGGAGCCCTGATCAAGAGCTCATTCTCCTTGCTACAGGTATGGAGCATATTGACAAAACAGACACTGTCATTTTTATTCATTGTCTTTTCACCCAACACAGGTGTGCTGCTCAGTATTGACCCTAATATGTAAAACTCTTAAATAACCCTTGAAGTACTTTCTTTACTTTAAATATGAACTAATGTCACAGATGCACAAATATCTTGTTTGCTGTAGGTAAATTGCTGATTTCCAGACACTTGAAGCAATATGATTCTTTAAATGTTCACAGCTTGTGCAATACAATATAGAACTATTCCATAAATGAAATGATCAAATTAGGGTGAGCGAACAAGGTAGCATTTTCAAAGTAGTATTTGATGTCACTTAATTTGATGAGACTTAACTGTGAGTCAGTTTGGTCTTGTGCTTAGAGTGCCAGACTCCCATCTCGTAGTTGCTGGGTTTGGTGCTGTACTCCTCCATGAAGCCAGCTGGTTGACCTTGGGCTAGTCACAGCCCCACCTGCCTCACAGGGTTTTTGTTTGGGGGAGAAAAACAGAAAGCTTTGTCAGTCACTTTGGCCACGGTTACACCTTACCATTTTAATCCGGATCAGGAAGGCAGTCGTATCCAAACCCTTTTCAGTCTAGAATGGCTTGGTTACACCTTCCCGCTGCTGTAGCTGGTAATCCTCAGCTGGTGAGGGGGTGGGGGAAATGCTCTTCTTGATAAGGAGGCATTCTGGGAGGGTAAGGGGGCAAAGTGACAGATGGGGGTGGGAGGAGGGAGATCAGAGCGGGGACAGTGGCGATGGATGGGAAGAGAAAGTCATGACAAGAGGGTGGAGGGAGATCATTGTGATGGCAGTGGCGACAGTGAAAGGAAATCAAGGCAGGAGGGGGCAGGGGAGGGACATTGCGACGACTGGGCAGAGGAAGGACTGTCATGGCAAGGGGGAAGGGCAAGAATCAGAGCAGAGGCTTGCATAGGTATCATTTTCTGGGCAGCAGGGGAGGCAGAATGGTGGCCTCCTGGAAGGGGATTAAAACTTTAATGCTGTGTTGGCCCAAATGAAGGAAAACCCAAATAGAGGGATGAAACGCCACCAAAAAACGGTTTAGCATTTAAATATGTTACCAAACAGGCTGGAATTTGGGCTGAAGGAGGAATAAAGTAAAGGTGTACCTGCAGCCTTCGAGTCCCCTTAAATGGGTGAGAAAAGCATAGTATAAAAGCCAACTCTTCATCATCATCATCTTAATTTAGGGCCATGTTTTTAATCTGTAATAGGTGAAGCCTGCCAAGCTTCCTATTCAGATTTAAAGGTGAATAGTTGCCATTCCAGTGCATTTAATGCTTCTTTGGGTTCAAAGCAAGGATCCTCTGTTTCTCTCCTTTTTGTTCTATCCCTGGAACCCATAATAATTGCTTTACATTACAACATTAAAAGGGTAAGGGAAGCAGGCTTCGTAAGGACATACTGATGAGCAGGGAAGAAATTTCAGCCAAGACTTGGTTTTTGAAAATCTCTGCTTTGCTTTGGTGCCTCCCCCCCCCCTTAGTGATAGAAGCTCAGCTGTCTATATTACTTTGGAGGAGGGTTGCACCACTTCCACACCCCTAGATTTCACTGGAAATATCACTAATCTTTTAATTAGATGCACCTCATTACTCTGGCCTTTGACTGAGGAGCAGCATTCCCTCTCAGTACGAGCACTGTCATCATTTTAATTAACTTATTTTATCTCTTTTTATATGACCCATCTTGCGATCTTCCAGTATAGGACATGATAGAAATATTAAAAAAAACTCTTTAGTGTACTAAGCGCTGAAGATTGCAGAAGTTAAAATTCTGTATGGAAATGGATACTGTACTACTTTAGTTGAGCAGGAAAGCCACAGTGGCAGAATTTTCTTCTGTGTTTACTCCTAACAGGTCAGCAAACTCTAATTCTGATGACAAGGGACTTTGAACCCATTACGGAAAGCCAGATTCACCAAGATGACTTTGGTGAAGGTGAGCTGGTGCTGCAGATACCTAAAGTACATGATTGAAACTTTGCAGGAGTGAATGGAATGCATTGTTAAAACTGAGTGATTACTGGATAAGCTCTACTAAAAGATTGACTCTGAATTTTTTTTTGTTAGTGTTACTATAAGGTGGTAGTCCAGTACTATGTTCAGGGTGCATACATAGTATAACTGCTGCAGCATCCATGCCAGATTTGTTTAAATAGAGCCTATGAAGGAGAGGCTGCTCAAAGTTGTTGATGGAGCAGCTTTGTGAAAATGAGCAATTGTTGGGGTGACTGCACTTTCAATCTCCAGACATTAAGGAACCACAATTCCACCTCTTTTTAGCGTTCACTGCACTTTTTGAAGCTCATGGGGATGATAGTTCAGCAACGTTTGGAGGCCTGCCATTTGTCTTGGCCTGGAATAGATGGGTTTGAACAATCTGGTAGATCGACCTTACATGAGTGTTCTTAGATGTAAACTGCAATCACTTCAATAGGACCTCAGTAGATTTATGTAGGAGCACCATAGAACATAATTAAAAGAAAGTGGTAACACAGAGGAGTAGATAAATGATTTTGTAAAATTTTAATCAAATGTTGTTCATTTACTTCTAGAAAAGTTTATTACTGTTGGTTGGGGGAAGAAGGAGACACAGTTCCATGGATCAGAAGGAAAGCAGGCGGCTAAAGCCAAACTAGTGGTATTATATCTATTGTAAATGTTTTTGTGTGTCCTTTTCCATCACCCATGTAGATTTGTGTAAATATTACCCAAGTGCTTAAAGAATATTGTACTATAGCAATATGGCAGCTGTAAGACAGCTGCACCCTTATTGTATTTGTGCTAGAAGAGGACAATATGGTGCCATTCCAATATTTCTAGCTTCCCTTGTCTTTTCTTTCTGGTCATTCTGAAACTGAGGGAAGCTGAAATCTGACATGAGGATGCTATATTGGGTAACTTTGGTGGACACAAGTAAGGTCCAGGTTTATACACTCAGCCATGAGAAAGTCACTAGATATATTCAGGCATTCAACCTGGAAGGTGAAAGGGGCAAGTGTTTAAATGTGTGAGCACAAAGGCTAAGTATGCTTTGCTCTTTTCCAGCTTTCCCACATGAGTGGGAAGCTCTGAAGGAGATTTGTAACTCTCATTGAACACATTTGCTTTGACTTACCACTGGATCTTTCCAGACGTTTTCTGTTCTCTGTCTTGTGTTTAGCTATTTTATTAATGTATTACAATGTGAATTTGTCATATGGTAAATAAAAACAATCTTGTAGTCTAGGACTGTGCACACAGCTTCTTAATGGTGTTGACCTTAAACGTGTTTGTGCAAATAAAATGAGATTGGATAGAAGAACCACATTGTCACTCCCAAGAAATGGTGGAGAATCCACCCACTACGCTCCTCTGATAACATAGGGCTTTTCTCCACGAGCATTAGAGTACTCATTAAGGACCCTTAATGGGTCCTTAATGGGTACTCTAGTGCTAAGTGGAAAAACACAGGTTCTGAATATACTTCTAGACAAGGAGACATATTCAGACTTGGAGATTTTAGTCCTTACTCAAAGCTTTTTATGCCTCAGAAGTAGCAGAATTGGGGTGCCTCTAGAGAAAAGCATTCAGGTACTCCCTCCTTAAAAGTGCCACAATTTCAGGCTCAATCTCCCGTATAGAATGGCCTCTAGAAAGCTAAACTTTCTGATGTGAATAGTTGGAGAGTGGCAGCATACTTGCAGAAAAATTAAAAATAAAGAGCTTGATAGGAGTACTGTCTTATTACTCTTGTTTTACAAGCAGTGGTAGCCCTAACTTGCTTCTCAGCCAGAGAAATGTATGGCAGCTGGCACCTGTCAAACTATCCTTTCTTCAGCTAAAACAAGAAATGTGTGTTGTGTTTCCCCAGGAAGTTCCGCCTGCTTTGTCATGGGATGACCATAGACCTCGGATAACCTGGAGAGGAGACGGACAATATTTTGCAGTTAGTGCTATATGCCCGCAAACAGGTCAGTAAGAATTTAATATATGTATGTGTATATATATAGAGAGAGAGAGATTAGGGATGTGTCAAACCTGTGCTTGACGAACATGGGTCAGAGGTCAAGGACTGTGAGGTACTTTCTCTAACAGTCCTGCCTCTGTTCTGCTCCAAGAGACTTGGCTTGGCTAAAGTTACAGTAGAGTCATATCTTCCAAAAGAAACTTGACCAAAAGATACTGATCTTCAGATTAATTTCTGGAAGGTGATCAGCACTTCTAATGAGTGTTTTCTTTGTGTGTGTGCCCCCTACTTTTTCAAAAAAATTCAGGTGCTCGAAAGGTCCGAGTGTGGAGCAGGGAGCTTGTATTGCAAACTACTAGTGAGCCTGTCCCAGGACTAGAGCAGGCCCTGGCTTGGAAGTGAGTAAGAAATGCTTGTGGACTTTAAGAAGTTTTCTGTCTTATTATATCACCAGCCTTGTATCTTTGAATAATTACTTTTGTGGTGCAACTGAGGCCCTTTCTGCACTTAACATTTCATTTGGAACTAGAGCCTTCTCATCCACATGTTAATGTGGATCAAGAAAGCCACCCCCCGCCCCTCTTAGTCTGGCTTCATCTGGATTAAGAGGCCCTCAGGCCAAGTTCCCACTCAGCAGTTTAATCCAGTTTTAAACCATTTTTTAAAATTAGCAAGAAGATCTTTTTGTGTTTTTTTTGCATTCCCACTGTTACTTTATAAGGCAGACTCCATTCTTGTGCCCAGCAGGGGAGAACCCCCCTCCCCTCTCTCCTCCCTTCACCAAATGGCCTCCCCATGGAGTCAGCAATTGGACACTATCATACCCTGACTTCACTGGGGTGGGCAATTCAAACCCCACCCTCTCTATAAACCTGACCCCGCACCAGATCATAGAGTCCTTTGGCAGCAGTTTATGTTCACTGCTTCTTCCCCCCCCCCTCTATTTTGTATCCACCATGGCACAACTTTTTTTTCATGGTAACAATGTAGTAGAACATTAAAGATCACTTTTCCTTTTTTCTTATAATGGTGTTTTGCACTAGATTGGTATAGCACAGCAGCGTGAAATAGCAGGGAGTGAGGCAATAGGCATGGATGGCAGAGGGGATTGAGGAAGGAGGGAGCAGGCAGGTTTTTACGCAAAGCCAACACACTTTGATTTCTGCCAGCGAGTCCCTCTTACTTGAATCAGAAACTTTCACTCATTCCCATCCCTGCTACATTGTCTGATCTTGTTACATTGTGTGTGCCTGAGCTACTCTGTTCATTCTTCAGCTCCTTTCCCTTTCAAACAGTGCTAGATTTCCTTAGCCCAGAATGAAAAACCTGAGGAAGATGGGACTATGGCAGAGGAAATCATGGCTTCTCATTGGATATGGGGAAACTGAGGAGAACGCCCCTAAAACATGGTTCCCTCCCCCCCAAAACAGCTTGCGTTCCCATTTTGCCAAATAAAACAATATTTCTAAATGTAGCAGTGAGATCTCTTTTGAACTGAATACATATAATCCATGTTTCAGGACCTTTAATCCTCAGAAACTGCAGATTCTTTTAGAACTTTGGGAACAGTGAACACTCAAAATGGTCTCACAGCTCGTTATATTCTGTTTAGGAATGCACCCTCAAATGCATGCCTAACCCATTTAATTGGGTCTACAAATTGACTTAAGGGCCTCATTCTGGATCATGGAAGACATGCAGATGGCATGCCTTTGGGATCAAGAACGATCAGGATGTGATTTTTCAGCAGCATGCCATAGCACACACTCAAAAAGCACTCGCCCAACTCCAAGGCACTGATGTGTAATCCAGTATCCAGATTTACTGATGGTAAGTGCAGAAAAGGCCTGACTTAGTACCAATCTAGCTGTTCTTCTTTCAGTCCTTAGTGGTCTGTAAGGAGTGGAAATACTGCAGGAGGATGCTTTTTGTACTATATGGATATATTTGACATATAGGATGTGTAAGAACCACACCTGGATTCCATCTTTTCATGGCATTCTGTCATGTGTAGGGAATAATAAGCGCGTATGGAAAGCTTGATATTTTCAGTATCTTTCACTGTGTGCGAAATCTGCAAACTTTCAAAACCAGTGGCTTCTTTCTTGTCTCTTCTCCTGTCTCACTACTTGTTATAAAAAAACTTGTTTTCTCTTCCTTAAAAAAAATGTTTTCAGACCCTCTGGAAGCTTGATTGCATCATCGCAAGATAAAGCGAACAAACATGATATCGTGTTTTTTGAGAAAAATGGACTCCTTCATGGTGAATTCACACTTCCCTTCAAAAAAGGCCAAGTCAAGGTAAAATTGTTTTGCAATGACCAGTAAACCGAACCATATTTTGCCCTATGGTCTCTGTTCTCGTGCATGTTTGTCTTAAACTATTTTTTGCAGCATTCATTGCCAGGCAGTAAACAGGATTACATGTCCGTAGTCATCTTCAAAACAAGTAGCAAGCTATTTGCACTCCTTTGACCTGTTTTGTCCCTCAGAGCTCCTCAGAAAACCAAATGGCAACTTGGGTTCTGCACTGTTGGAGAGGACACTCAAGAGCAGTGGTTCTCAACCTTCCTAATGCCGCGGCCCCTTAATGGAGTTCCTTATGTTGTGGAGACCCCCAACCACGGAGGCGGAGCAGCTGGGAGGTGGGAGGGAAGGGCGGTGGGAGACTCGTCGCGACCCCTCTGAAAGGGTAGTTTGACCCCCAAAGCGGTCCCGACCACCAGGTTGAGAACCGCTGCTCAAGAGCAATAGTGGCAGTGGCCTATCATGTCTCATTATTCCATAAGTTTACAAGGGCCTTGACAGAATCACTAACTCTGGCTTTTGGAAATTCCTCCAGAGCACTCAGGAATCCATCAGATTCCATAGTTTTTCAGAAACAGATGGTCTTAATAAGTACCCCATTCTTGCAAGCAGGAGATGTTGGTTTAATACCAAACTTCACCAGATGGTACTCTGACCATAACACTGCAATAACTTAATGCCCTCCCTCACTGGTATCTAGGCTGCACCTTCTCATAGCCTGAAGCAGCAAGCTGGGGCCTATATGCACTTAGGCCTCTAGTATGCAATTACATACCAGAGGCCTAAGTGTGAATAGACCCCAGATCAAGAGTGTAACCTATCCCATGCGTAGGCCCTGTAACCAGGTAAGACTATTCCATGAATGCTATAAAATCCCAAACTAGTCCTGAGGAAACCCTCTCAGGATGAATGTTGAAGACTCCCAAAACAACTGTTCTGGGGTTCTCCAGCACCATATCAGAGATAATCTCTGCCAGCTCAATCGGAGAGGTTACCTGGACAGCACGGTGTCCCCAACCTGTCTGAAGGGTTTTCTGGTGAGAAGAATAATATTTTTATAAGCCACAGCCACCATCCAACCTAGAGTGATGCTGCACTGAAAGGTCTGGTAGGCACTGGTGTGTTAGATCTTCCCCAACCATATCCTACATCCAAATTTCAGTAACACATGCCATGATAACATTCCTCTTCCTCCAGGGTGCATTCCTCACGCACACATACACACACCCTGTACAACAGGGGAATTAATTAAAATGTTAACAAGATATCCCATACACCCTCTAAACCTGGAATGAGAATACAGAGAAAAACCTAGAGTCATGAGGCAGAATAGTCCTTGCACTTTCCCTCTCAAAGTGCCTCCCCAGAATGGTGATCTTTGGTGTCACCCAACTGGTGGTATGCCCACACCAAAAAGCACTAAGCTTATATAGGCCAGTAGAGCCAGACAAGTTTGAGCCAGACAAGAGGATGATATATTCAGGGGGGGGGGGGCGTAATTAAAAATGTGTTTCTAATGCCATACCCAAATCTGCTCTCCTTTAGGTAAATGAGCTGCTCTGGAATTTAGACTCTACAGTACTGGCTGTGTGGTTGGAAGAACTGCAAAGTGAAAACAAGACTCAACCAAAGATGTATGGTAAGAAAACAGAGCAGTGACTTTGCTCTTAGGATACTTGAACATTTTTGCCTCCAGGCTAAATCTACTATACCCTGCTTAATTTTAAACAAAAAGAATATGGATCAAGGAGCATGTATGTCCCCAAAATAGGCAGTCTTTTTTATTATTATTATTAAATGGCTGAACATTTTATCTATTGCTATTTGGGGGATCTTTTTTAGAGGTATGTGTAATTACTGAGTGTTTAAAGTGGACATCAGCCCTAAGACAAATGATAATGCAAGACAATTTTTGTCCACCTGATTTTCTCCCAGTAGTCTTGATGTCACACCGATGGGCTCAAAAAGGATTCTAGCACGTTCGACTGATTCATAGCTTAGGGTCTGTATAACTGCTTTTTGGTTTTAACATGCAACTTGTGTTCTGTGCATAGTTCAGCTGTGGACAACAGGAAACTACCATTGGTACCTGAAGCAAAGCCTACATTTTGGGGTCTCAGAAGGCAGCCAGCGGCTTGTGTCCCTGGCGTGGGACCGTGAGATTCCCTGTCGTCTCCATATTCTCTGTCAACGGTGGCTTTATCTCTCCTATGATTGGCAGTGGAGTACTGACCGCAGCATTGGAGAGGGGTCAAGTGACTTAGCTAGCGTGGCGGTCATTGATGGAGGTATGTCTCCAAAGGCAATTCAGTAAGTTTTTCATCTGAATGTGTTTCCTTGACAACGTACAGACACTCTATATACTGTCTGTTTACTTTTATGGCATCTAAATGTTTTATTTATGGAATTATGGCTAGCTGTTGGCACATACATTTTTTTAATCTCAGAGTATTCATGGCGAAGAAGAAGAAGAAGAAGAGTTGGCTTTTCTACTCTGTTTTCTTACCCATTTAAGGGAACTCAAAGTGGTTGATGAAGCTTTAAATTCTTCTCCCCACAACAGACACCTTGTGAGGTGGGTAGGGCTGTGAGAGCTCAGAAGAGAGCTGCGACTAGCCCAAGGTCACCCAGCTGGCTTTGTAGAGAAACGTGGAATTAACCCGGTATTCCCAGATAAGAGTCCAGCTCCTTAACCACTACACCAAACTGGCTCACAGGGGCAAAGAAGTCTGTAATTCTTCAGAGAAAAGTGAACTCTGGGCACATCATGAGGATGTTGGGCACAACTTGTATCACATTTGGGTCCTGTGACACTTTTAGGATTTCTATTTCATACTGCTGGGTATCACCAGGAAGTATTTTTAAGGTCACATTTGCTACCTGTGCAGCCTTTATTCCAACAGTATTGAGGTCACTTTTAAGTGATGCAAATGTTTTGTAAAAGTTCAGCACACAATATAAAGACACGGTCCAAAGGATGACATGCTGTATGCTGACCTCCTGGGAAACTGGTAGGACCCTATTCTAATTGCATCCATTTTGAGAATTTTCCCTTATGATTTAAAAAAAATAAGTGTGTACTGATCATAATACCTGGCATTTATACTGGAGGTTAATGGATTGTAGGTGAGTGATGGAGCATCTCCTTTACTTGCAAAATGTCCTAGGATCAGTTCCTGGTATTTCATAGAATCATAGAGTTGGAAGGGACCTCTAGGGTCGAGTCCACCCCCCCTGCTCTAGGTCCAGCCTCTGCTTGAAGACGTCCAGTGAAGGAGAATTCACTACCTCCCGTGGCAACCTATTCCACTGACTGATTGTCCTCACTGTCAGGAAGTTTTTCCTAATACCTAATCTGTATTGACTCCCTTGAAGTTTCATACCATTGTTTCTAGTCGTACCATCTTGTGCAAATGAGAATAGGGACGATCCCTCTGCACTGTGATAGCCCTTCAGATACTTGGAGACCACAATCATGTCTCCTCTCATCCTTCTCTTCTGTAAGCTGAACATTCTTAGATCCTTCAACCTTTCCTCATAGGACACGGTTTCCAGACCCCTAACCATTTTGGTAGCCCTCCTTTGCACTTGTTCTAGCTCTAAAGGGAGGGGAAGACTAATTTGTGTAAAGCTGCTCGGTCAATAGAAGTGGGACTTGAAATGTGACTAGGCGCAAAAGCCACGTGATTAATATTTACTTCATAACTAGCGACTCTGGATGTGTTTATAGAATCCACTGAAAAATACATCTGATTTTTATTTGAAGTAGACTGCACATTGAATTGGGCCTTAATCACAACCCTGTATTACATCTTACTCAAGAGAAGGGGAAATGAGTTACAAAATAATTTGTTTCAGGTCATTCTTGTATCTTATTTAAAACTTGTTTCTTCCAACCTGTTAATGTCAAGATGTTTTGGATCACGATTTCTTACCAATCCCAGACATTTACTGGGCACCAGGCTAGTAAAATGCATTAAAATGCTGTCTTAAGTGAATATTATCAGAATGCTTCCTGTTATCGTCCTGTATTGCATAACTGACATGGATATACTGCAAAGGGTTTGTGGTTCCTGGTTGACCAATTATTCCTTCCTGTCTTGATGCATTTTTAATTTGCTTTGAAGGGAGGTGAAAACTAAGTGTAAACCTTGCAGCACATCATTCAGACAAGGTTGCCTCCCTCGGCTCTCCAACCTGCAGTTCTTGTAATAGCTGTAGAATGGTGTCAAAAGGGCATCTGGCAGGTCTAGCCTGTCTTCTCTGACACAACTATGATTGGGGGCCGCAGAATGGGAGCAGGGAGGGAGCCCAAGATTATAAAAACTACCATGAAATGCTACAAGTCTCTTTTGGAGCAAGGAAACAAGGAGGGATGCTTTGGCTGTTCAGCTCATTCTTTCTTAACCTGAGATGCACTGCTTTGCTTTTGCTTCTTTTCATTTTAAAATCTGAACAGCTGGGGCTAGAGGTTAGTGGGCAGCCAGTATTTTTTGGGACCAACAGTGCCAATCGTAAAAGCACCAATCAGTTTGTTTTTACTTAACCCCTTCATTTATTTTGAACACAGCTTAGTTGAGTTGTGTTATCAATGGCTACTAGAATGGATGCCTAAGTACATCTTTCAGGCTGTGGGGACAAGCAGGATGCTTCTAAGGCCATTTGCTGGGATTGGAGAGCAGGAGAAGGTTTGCCCTTGTCTCTGCTTGAGATGCCCATGGGTAATTGGTGGGTCACTGTATGGGGCAGGATGCTGGACTAGATGGGCTGTGGCCTGATCCAGCAGGTCTTTCTCTCTTTCTTTCTCTCTTTCTTTCTCTCTTTCTCTTTCTTTCTCTTTCTTTCTCTACCCTACCCTACCCTACCCTACCCTAAGGTCTCTGGGTGGGCAAAAGCATTTTAAAACAGATATATTTAAAATAGAACTATACACATAAAACAGTATAAAACAATATGTTCTTATCAGCGTTTGCCACTTGTGTGCTCTGTTTTTAGATCCCCCTTACTTTGTGGGGTTTCTTGTCATTGATTGCTTTTTGTAAAAATGTTTCAGCTTTCCTTTACTGATTTTGCAACCCCTGTAATTGGTTATATAGTCAGGATATTTGAGAGGTAGTTTTTGCCAGTAATAATTGAATTCCTTTGCGTGGGTGTGCTTCTTGCTGTGAGTTCTGATTTCTTTTCCGTTTTACATGCTATGGCTCTACTTTCAGAAGTTCAGTGATGAGTAACCACTTGATAGACAGCTAAGAGTAATCTACATATTTAAAGTGCTCTGCCTGTTTTTTTCCTGGTCCTTACAGCTCAAATTTCACTGCTTGGCCTCCTCTTAGGATCAGGGTGTTTTTTTAAAAAACTGTTTTATTAAAATGTTTGCATTGGACTTCTTAAATTCTAATTATGGAAAGTTGGAAGAAATATCTATACAATGAAGTCTAAGTTACTTTTCTTTTTGTTTCTTGTTTGAAAGGCAAGGTGTTGTTAACTGCCTTCCGACATGCTGTGGTCCCACCACCTCTTTGTATGTATGAGCTCCAGCTCCCTTGTTCTATCAATCAAGTTGCCTTCCTTATGGAGCCTTCTAGAAGTGGGGATCTTGCTATCCTGGATTCTAATAACAGCATTTCCATTTATAGAATGGGTAGGTGAACTGAACCTGGCTTCTGTTTGGTGCGTGCATATTTTTGGCCAGAGTGTCCCATATCATGAACATTCTAATTAGAGCAGGAGTCCACTGTATAGAATCCCTGGATCTGCACCTTATTTTACAGAGAAGTAGCTGGTTGCTGTTAGAAACTTTAAAGAAGAAGAAAAGAATTGATCTCATATGCAGGAGAACTTCTTAGCAATCCAGTCTCATACTAATTGGAGCAATCTTCTTTTGATAGCCCAGCAATTAAGTGCTGATTAGTTCCATGACTTACTGTATTTCCTACCTTCTTGACAGATGGCCATACAGGAACAGACTCCACAGTTAAAATTGGCGTGGCTGGTCAGAGTAAAAGCAAAGTCCCTGTTGCAACCCCTTGGTTGGAAAAGTCGTACAGGTATTGAAGGATAAACTTATTGCAGAATACTTTGCTATGATTTTTGAAAATAATGTAAGACTAATATCTTCATTGCCTTTCAGAATAAGTTTGGGCTGGGATAAGGTCATGGAGAACCTCTTTTTACTAGTGTAGCTTTTCTGCTTGTTGCTTTTTTTTACAAACTTTCACTCGATAAAGCTGATTAGAAGAGGAGTTAGGGCTGGCAAGGGAAAGAATTTTTTCACCCAGAGGATCATTAGTCTATGGAATTTACTACCAGAAGAGGTGGTGCCAGCAATCAGCCTCAATAATGTTAAAGGATTAGATAAACTAGATAAATTCGGTAGCTACTAGTATGGATACCTGGGTACCGCCTTCAGGTAGGAGAGACAGTCAGGATGCCTCTCAAGGCCATTTGCAGGTTGTTGAAAGCAGGTGAAGGTTTTGCGCTTGTCTTTTGTTTGAGAAGGTTCAAGAACAACTGGTGGGCCACTGTGTTGGACTAGATGGGCTTTGACTGATCCAGTAGGGCTCCTATTACCTTCTTATGTGTCTTCCTCCTCTGGCCCTTAGGCTGTAGGTGATAATTTCTGGTGTTCTGTGCTGTGCTTGTCCATTTCACCATTCTGTGTTATGGACAATTTTTGAGCAAAAAGATTTCAGCTCCCTGAATCAGGATCATTCTTGTCTATTTGATGCTTTTAAGACAAATCATGACCTTTTCTTCACACGTAAAGGGCATAGTGGCTTAATGTATGTCTATTTGTCAGAATATTTAACCAGTTAAAGCACCATATATATATCCAGGCATTATAATATGTGAAAAGAGACTTTGGGTTTGATTCATATAAGTAAACATAGGTGGGTCTTCGTCTGATTTGTTAGTTCTACTTAGTAGTAGGTATTTATTACAGTTATGAACTTGATAGCAACAACCAACAAATGAGAAGTGTGCAAAGCTTTAACAAAAATAAATTCCTGCCATGTCCTACAGATAATGTAACAGAATTTAGCAACATTCAAGAGGTTGTTAGGTAGATATTTTGTAATATGTACTGCAGAAACTTTATTGATCAAATAATTGCCGTTGGTTGAAAAGCAGGAGTTAGAACAAAAGTGAGTTAGATGAGGGAAGTTACATTTTTACCGCTGGTGCAATAGGATGCCAAAAAAATCCGTGTTATACAAGGGAAACTAGACTCAGTTTACTTGCATACTAGGTAACTAGGAATGTTATGTAAACTGGCTTGATGTAAAAGCTGTTACCTGATAAATTGCTATATTAATTATTTTCTTTTTTTTACTGTCACAGAATTGACCTTAGTGATGACAGAGATGGAAGAAATCCATTGGGGCTTCGCCTTATCACCTGGTTGCAGGAAGATCTGTTTTTAGCTGCGACCCAGGGGCACCTTCCAGGACATACTCTCATTCTACACCTGAATCTATCCTTGTCAGCTGAGGAAGGATTGGTGGATATATGGTAGTGGACTGGGTTTTGCTTGGAATTGGTGCTATTGATTTTTCTAAGTCTGCCTTCAGTCTTAACATTTTTATGTGGAGCAACTGACTATAGTATGGCTGATGCAGGAGATCTTGCAGTCATGAACTCCTAGCCCTTCCTTTTGGTTCTCACAGTTTGTGAGCCAGTTCGGTCTAGTGCTTAGGGATCTGGACTCTTCTGGAAATGCCAGGTTTGATTCCACTGTCCTTTATGAAGCCAGCTGGGTGACCGTGCTCTTCTGAGTTCTCACGGCCCCACCTACCACACAGGGTGTTCTGTTGTGGGGAGAATAGAAAGCTTTGTCAGCCACTTTGAGTTCCCTTAAATGGGTAAGAAAAGTGGGGTAGAAAAGCCAACTCTTCTCCTCCTCCACCACCACTGTCACTTATTAGCATGTTAGAAAGAGCGACACTGATGCAGAACAATGTTATAAAATGTATTTCTGGTGGGTGTCGGGAAACCCTTAGATAAGACTCCTTGTGAGTTTCAATCTGTTTGTCCCTTTTGTTAGTAACCCTGGCTTATAATTTACTGGTGTATGCATAATTGGGATGTTCTGCTTTAATTTTGGGCAACACCCCTTGCATTCAGGGTAACATGTGAAAAACCAAGTTCAACATTCCTGTCAAAATTTACAGTTTACTAGTCGTCATTCATTATAGGCTAATAAAGTTTATTGCAGCATGGAAGCCTATCCTAACTTCTGATAAGCTGACAGTGTTTACCTTTCTAACTTCTGGTCTTCTTGTAAGTTTTGAGCCTGGAAGATAATTTTTTAGCAACTATTTCATTATTATAGCTTCTATTTTATTATCATTTTTGTTCAGTTTTTTTTTAATGAAATAATTCACAGTAATCTCCCCCTTTGGTTTACTCTTTTGCAGTTCACCCGTGTCTGTGGAAGGAGATGTAATCAGCCTGTGTTGCAATCCAAAAACCAAAGGGGTGGCATTGCAACTCTCTGATGGTCAAATCATGAAATACTTCTGGGGTATGTATGATCACTGATATTCTTGTGAGTCAGTTGTGCTGAAATTCCTACTCTGGTGAAGGGATGTAGATTGATGGGTTACAGTTTAACTTCAGTTGGATGTTCTATTTGGTTAAGATGGCAAACATAGTTCTCTCACCCTTTCCTCAACTCTATTTTAACCACTTGTCAGATCAGTTGGGATAAGAGGTAATAACTGGTCTAAGAACATCTGTGAACTTTCTGGAGACTTCCATGGGGAATTAGACCCTGGTCTTCCAACATCTATTCTGGTACAATCAGAATTACAGCATCCTGAACTGATTACATGGTTTGCTTAGAAGATGAATGCCCTGGGTTCTGGTTATATATTTGGAAGAACCCTCTGCCTGAGATCCTGAAGGTCTGTTGCAATAGGTCTAGGTCAGTGATGGCAAACCTTTTGAGCTCGGTGTGTCAAAATTCACAAGAAAACGTAGCTTAACTCGGGTGCTGTGTCGCATCTAGAAATATTAATAATTTTGTGATATTTGTAGTTCTAGTAAAAAGTTATATTTTGACATATGTATTTTATTAAAAGCAAAAACAAATAACTCTTTACATTAGTGCCTTTTGTTGCTAAATTTTCAATTGAAAGTTGGTATTTCATACACTTCAAGAACAAGCAAGAATACACGTCCAGTTGCCAGGATGACCATGTGTGTCACTCAAAAGGGCTTGGTGTGTCACCTGTGACACGCGTGTCATAGGTTGGCCATCACCGGTCTAGATGAACCATTGTTCAGGCTCAGGGAAAAGCAAAAGATTTATACATCCGAGTTGAGCAAAAAGACTCAAAAAACATTTTATCATGTTCAAATGAGAACAGTTGAATTGATTTGCTATTTACAAACATCTGTATGCGCCTAGATAACAGTTCGTATAACTGCACATTCCAAATGCAGATGTACATGATCTATTATGTTTCATACAACAACTGGACTGTAAAACTGTCAGGCAGAGAAAGGGTAGAGGTGCTGAATCTTAGGTCTTAGCTAGGGTTTGGAACCCACTTTTGGCAACTCAGCACATTGTGATTTCCATGGAGAAAGCATTGTAATTTATGGGTGTTTATGAAGGGGCCTTTGGGACTTCCTTTAATTCTATTCTAAAACAAGTGGCATCTTCATCTAGTAAGCCCTGTATGTATATCTGTCTAATCTACCTAGATAATTCTTAACTTTATGAATTAGAACTGATTTATCTTTTCCATCACACCTTAGGAGCTGAAACGCCCACTGTTACCCCTTGGCTGAACAGCACTGGTTCCGCTGTTCAGTTTGCCTCTCCGTGTGTGCAGACTGCACTGGCTGAGATTGGTGGTGAAGTAAGTGGTACAGTAAGGATGAAAACACAGACTAGTTTAGTAATCACCCCACTGTGGCCTTGGCCTCTCCCCTATGTGAACACTGCTTATAGGAAACCTTTGTTGGTTGTTTCTGTTTACCATTGATATTTGGAGAGCAGGCACACTTCACACTGAGATCAGGAAGGGCAAAAATTTTGCCTTTGCTCTGAAAGAAATTCAGTTGTCAGTTTTAAAGAGCTCAGCATAAAAGTAGTTCTATTGGCCCATTAACAGATACTTTCAATATGGAAATTAAAATATCACCAAATAGCATGTGAGCTCACATAGCCCAGATGATGATATTATGGCTAATAAACGTACTTTAAATGAGTTTTAATATTATTCTGGCCCTTATGGCTGTAATTATGTTCTTTGCCCTGTATACATAGTGTTTTTTGAACTGAGGAAGATTTCTAGTCATTAGACTGGTCCACATCATAATAGCTAGAGAAGAACAGAGTTTTAAAATTCGTTTCTACAGTTTACATGTATTGGATATTTCACTGGTAGTATTTGCAGTGCCTTGTTCACAGTTTTGATTTTTGATACACAATCCTTAGACAATAATGCTTGCTATAGTCTTTTTAATTCTGTGCTGTATCCTGTTTTTGTCTTAGGAAACTATCTTTGGCCTGAGTGATCGATGCCGCTTTTTTATGAATGAAGTTGAGGTACCAACTGCTCTAATGGTTCTCTTCTGTTTGTTTTCTAACACTAGCAGTCATATAATATTTTCTGCCATAACTTACTACGGGGCTTTCTTTGGTGCTTTCCATAGGTTGCTTCAAATGTCACATCCTTTGCAATCCATGATGAGTTTTTGTTGTTGACCACACATTCTCATACTTGCCAATGTCTGTCTCTAAGGGACACATCCTTGAAAGGTAAATATACCAATATGCCCAGTAATAAGGGATGCCCTTTTTGGTTGGTTGTTTCTTTGATGATCTCCTTCACACGTTGCTCTTTATTTTCTCCAGAATGATAAGTGATCTTCCTTTTCTATAGAAGTGCACACTTCTTTTTTTCTTTTTTTTTAAGTTTTATTTATATAATAACATCAACACAAAAAGAACAATAACATTGTGAATATACATACACATAGGTCCTTTCACCTTCCCTGCCTGCGCTCAGTTGATAACATTATATTGTTTTTCTCCTTTACCTCTTGATAGAAGTGCACACTTCTAGTTCACGTTACTATAAAGGACAGAGCTTGCTCCAGGCTTTATTGCCAAAAATACCAGTTAAGATTTCTGAAAGCATGTTTACCTGTCTGTGCTCTTTGCCCAGTTGCTCCTGAAAATAGACATTTGCAGTGAATTCTCTCAAAAGCAAAATAAATTTTCTACTTCCTATGTCACTTGTTTTTTGCGGATTATGAGCACATGCTAATGTATTAGGCACTTTCTCTGTTAGAGAAAGTCAAGGAAACAGGAAGTTCTGATCTGAGGGGTACATTTTAACATTTTTTTCACTTGTGGAATCTTTCAGCATTGCGGACAGCTTTAAGCAGCCCTTCTGGCCCCAATAGTGAAATGTTGCGTAAGGCTGAAAGAGGATCCCGGATAGTCACAGTTGTGCCTCAGGATTCAAAGTTAATATTACAGGTCAGTGCCTTCCATTAGACCAGTGGTTCTCAACTTGTGGGTCGCGACGCCATTGGGGGTCGATCTCCTCTTTCACAGGAGTCGTCATGAAGTAGCAACGAAAATAATTTTAGGGTTGGGGGTTAGGGTTAGGTTGGGGGTCACCACAACATGAGGAACTGTATTAAGGGGTCGTAGAATTAGGAAGGTTGTGAACCACACCATTAGACTCATGGCTCAACAGCATCTTGTTTCAGCATGATCTTATTTATCAAATGGAGTTAAACGAAATAACTAGGTTCCTGAGACAGGACAGTCATACTGGGTAATTAGTATTTGAACAAGTGGGGTCGTTCCTAAAAAATATTTCCCTGGAACTGTAAGAAAAAGATTCTACTTTCTCTTCTCTCATATGTCAGTATTCTGTACAGTATATAAAAGGTGTGTGTGGGGGGGAAGCAGTGAATTCAAAAGTGCTGGCTCTAGTCACCATAAGAACATAAGAGGAACCCTGCTGGATCAGACCACAGCGCATCTAGTCCAGCATTCTGTTTCACACAGTGGCCCACCAATTGGTTCTGGGCATCTCAAGCAGAAGGCAAAAGCAAAAATTAATCTTACTCTTGCTTCCCCACAAATGGTGTTTAGAGGTATCCTGCCTGTCCCTCCGGCCCAGAGGCAGTATCTAGGCATCCATTCTAGTAGCCATTGATACACCTGTCCTCCATGAATTTATCTAATCATTTTGTATAGCTATCCAGGCTGGTTGCTGTCACAATCTTTTCTGGTAATCTAAGATAATCCATGAGGTGAAAGATTTTGCTTGATTTTTGTTCCGAAAGTTGTGTGCCTTAATTAGCAGATATCTTATCAAATTTGGTGTTAAGGTATTTTAATTCTTTTAAATTTGCACTGATGCTTTAAAGGTGGCTAAAGCAAAAAAAAGAAAAAGAAAAAAGCATACCATGAAGCAGTTCTGGTAAAACCATCGAAAACTGAGATCTCCTTATTCTGTGAGCATTGTCACATGACTGCAGTCAGTGTGTTCATTGGCAGAGCTGTCCATTTCTCCTCAGTTTGTAACTAGCAGAAGATAATTATGATGCTATTACCTTGGTTCTTTCCATAGATGCCAAGGGGAAACTTGGAAACCATTCACCATCGCGCACTTGTTTTGGCCCAGATTCGCAAGTGGCTAGACTGGTGAGTTGAACCAGGATTTGGATTTTATTAGCCTGTAGCTCCTTAAGTAATATCGGATGCCAATTTCTGTCAGCTCCATCTAGTAGGGCGGTGCACAGATATTCAAAGCACTCAAAATTTGATCAGATTCGGATCTTCACATTTGAATCGAATGTGTATATATTTGAATTTAACATTCTGATGAATTTTTGAATCATTTGTATGAATTATTTGGACATTTGTATGTGTACGGATA
Source organism: Aspidoscelis marmoratus (assembly GCA_014337955.1). NCBI lineage: Eukaryota > Metazoa > Chordata > Lepidosauria > Squamata > Teiidae > Aspidoscelis > Aspidoscelis marmoratus. The sequence goes on from MTQE01000390.1 coordinate 311,233, forward strand.
CGTAACGGATACGTATGCATTACATACGTATCCATACACATCTTATTCTTATCTGTACGCATTTTTATGGATACATATGGGACAAAAACAGGATGCGTATGGACACATTTGAATGTTGTCAACATTTGTATCTTCAAATATGAATCAAATTCGTACGAATAGATTTGAATGTGAGTACATTTTATACATTAAAATCTTCAGATATTAGAATTGAATCCCTAAAATTGCATTCATGCACACCCCTACCATCTAGGAATGCTGGAAGGTGGGATTTAATTGTTTTGGGTGGCTAGATGCTAATTACTCTAAGATGCATCTGGACTAGAACTGATCAGCTTTATGCCTCTTCTCTTAGCCTCCAGTTTAAAGAAGCATTTGAATGTATGAGAAAGCTACGCATCAATCTCAACCTTATTTATGACCACAATCCTAAGGCAAGTTTGACAGAGCCTGTTTTCGTTTTATTCAGATGTCATCTTAACAGAGACAGAGTAGGGGGTGCTAGATACTGAGAGTGAAATTGGCCTGATTGACACATGATGTATTGATTACCATGAGGACTGTCAGTCAGATTCAAGAACTATGTAGTAGTTAATCAGATGAGTTTTAGGATATTTATCTTCCTATTTAAATTTTCATAAGGGTGAAATAATTACCCTGAATAAAGTGGCATTCTCCTTTTTTCATAGGTTTCTTTTCCAACATAAGCCTGCTTCTCTTCCAATAGATGTCAATGTGGTTTCATTTTTGTGCATTAAAAACAGCTGCATTGAAGGAAAATGTAAAAAACCCAAGTTTGTTTCTTTGTTTGATCTTCTCCTTCATGTGTTGCTGTCTTTCCAGGTTTTCCTGGAAAATGTGGAGGCATTCATAAAACAGATTGATTCTGCTAACTACATCAACTTGTTTCTCACAGAACTGAAGTGAGTGTTGCATCATTGCTGTTCACTTTGTTTTGAGCAACTAAGGAGATATACAAACAGCTTTTTCAAATAGTCGTGAAATACAATGTAACACATCGTCAGATGGGGGAAAATAAAAGCAGCCCAGGATAAAGCGCAACAGTCTGCTTTGGTTTGCTTGTGGTTTGGTTTGAAAGAGCAAGAGATTATGTGTATCTCTTACACATAGGCGCTGCTTTGGAAAATTCAAAGCAGTTTTAAAATGTAATCAGTAATTCTCCTCCAGCTCCTAAGTCGGAAAAGAGAGGGCTGTTGCTGCTCCTCCTTTCTACTAGTCAACTACTAGGTAGCAGAGTTTTCTGCCTGTATCTATAGATGCCTTTGCCACGTGGTCACCAGTTTTCGCTCGGTTGCTCCTGTTTGTTATTTTTCTGTTTCAGATCTTTCTCTGAGAAAATTTCTTACTCGTAAGATAAGAAAAATGGTTTCATCCTAAAGTTTTTCTTTCCCCACAGTTATACCCAGGGGAAATTCTTGTTCAGATCTTTGGAGTCTTGAGAAGATAAATAACAAGATCTCAGCATGAAGGGTGTTTTTCCACTGTTACTAAAAGTACCCATTAAGTACCCATGAATGGGTACTTAATGGATACTTCTAGTGACAGTGGAAAAACACCCAAAGTCTACCTATTAAAGTGAAATGAAGAGAGATCATTGGTCTGTCTATAGGGAATCAGTACTGAAAATAAGAAATTGATTAGCCCTGTATATGTTGTGATATAATTTAGTTTGTGAGGACTAGCTAAGGAAGCAGCCCTTTACAGTAGGAAATGCTATTGACATAAGTGTACTGGTGCTATTGTTGAGAAATCCACATCTTTCAGCCTGCAAACGTTGTACACTTTTTGTAATCTGCATTTTATATAGCTGTCTTAGCATTTATGCAACATGTAGCTTGTCTCAAGGTGGTTCAGTGAACTATATAGGAATCACTATGGAGATCTTGAATTCTATACCCAGTGCTGCATTTCATACTTCGAGGAAAACTGGAAGATACAGCTCAGACTTTTTTTTGTTAGTGCTGTGACATGCTGTTTTTATGGCTGTACTGAGTCCTAAGACATCTGTTAAATGTTCCTTTCTAGAGAAGAAGACTTCACAAAGACAATGTACCCACGTCTAGATGCTGCTGTTACCCAAGAGCAGAACAATTCAGGTGTTAGAAAAGTTGATCTCATTTGTGATGTTATGAGAGAAGCCATGGAGAACATCAGTCCTCCTAAGTATGCAATACGTTCTGTCATTTCAACGACTTGTATTACTCTGGTTGCGTAAGCACAGTACAGAACCCAGGAAAATGCAAGTGGGAAAAGGCTTGGTTTTTCAAGCAGTGAATGTTAACCTCATCTCTAGAGATGTGGAGAAGGAAAAAATACTTTATCTTACCTTGTGCCTACCCAGAATGCATGGAGCTTATTCAGGGGTTAGGAGGGGAGAGGACGCAATATAATTTCTGGATGAAGACAGCATTCCTGGCCTCCTTTTTCAGGCATCAGTCAAGCTCCAGGATTTTAGACATGTTAATCCAGCCCTACTAGAAATTGGCAGTTTGAATCTGGGGTGTTTTTGCATCCTAAACTTGTGCTTCCCTTAGGGCAGACTTCCCCTTGCCTTTCCCCATAAGACCTAGAATCTTAAAAGAGAACAGAAGATCATAATTTCATTGTTTGAAAAGATATACTGTACCATATTCCTCAGTGTTTATCAGAATGTTCTAGGTTTCCCTCAAAATCCCTTAGTACTTAGTTTGAATACTGGATGCGGAGGAACAATCAGTATCTTGACCTCTGCAATACCTGATCATCTTGTCCAAATGTTTATTTGGTTTCCTTCATAATCTCTTGAACCCCAACTCATTACGGGTTTTTTGCTTTAGATTATAAGTGGACCCCACTTCCACTGCTTTTCTCCTGCTGTTCTCTCTTTTTTAAAATTAGATGATCAACCCATGTGTGAAACTGGATGATGTTCACCTTCAGACCTCTCCAAAGTTGCTGCCTTTTTGCCCCTAAGCCACACAGCCTTCAAAACTCCATTTGTTCATTCTCTTCCTATAATCCCTCAACCCTTCAAACCTCTGCTTTTTCCCAGAATGCATTCTGGTTAATGACTGATAATGACTGGGTTTTTTTTTCTTTTAGATACTGTTTGTCTATTCTGACTTCTCATGTGAAGAAGAGCCCCCCAGAACTGGAAACTGCACTGCAAAAAATCCGTGAACTTCGAGGTCAGCACTGGTTTGAATCAATCAGGAGTTATGGGGATTTAAAGTTAACTTTGGGTGAGGGGTCTTCTTTAGTCTCAGATATTTCCACAGAAGGTTTCAGTACAGTGTGAAATACAGTGGTACCTCGACATACAAGTGCCCTGACATACAAGTGTTTTGAGATACAAGCCACCGAGCGAGTGATATTTTGCTTTGAGATGAGAGCAAGATTTGAGATACGAGTATGTAAATACAGTACAGTACATAACAAAAACAACTGAGGTGGTGTTTTGGGAGCTGGAATGGATTAATGGGAAAATTGCTTTGAGATATGAGTGATTTGACATAAGAGCAAGGTTACGGAACAAATTAAACTCGTATGTCAAGGTACCACTGATATGGGAAAAAATATTTTCTAAAAATAAAAGGCAGGGGATTACCCTGTAGCTGCTGCACTTGTAAAGGACTAATGTCAAGGTTTCTAGCACAGGCTGTTCTTAAATAGCCAAAAAGGTCCTAGGAAAGAGAGGAAGAGGAGGGCAGAGCAACAGCAGGGTCCGCTGAGCCTCTCCCAACCGTTTTATTCTGATGGTTAGCAGATGCCAGTATTATTGGTAGAAAGGTTGGAGGCCTATCAAAGTAACAATAAAAAATAGTTACAAAACTCTCTTGGTTCTAGTTGTAAATTCTTCCTATTTAGGGTTGGGATAACAAACTACTCCATGAGAGAACATCTGGCTTTCCTTGTAATCCAGGCACCTATGGCCTGGTGGCCCCTTAACCATTTCCCTACTGGAACAGTTCTGTAGGGTTCCCTGGTGGTGTATCATGTTCTTTATAATTAATGGAAGGGAGGTATATTACCACTGCTTTTTGATACCTTTTTAAATAGCATCCTTCTAGTAAGACCTAAAACTTCCTTTCCGATCCCATGCCTTCCAGGTAGAGGTAATTTGGAGTTGCAGGCCGAAACAGTTGAAAGATCTGCAAAGGTGGTTTTAAAGCTGTTGTGCCTTAAATCTGAGGAAGTGATTACTTGTTATACGTATATTTCTGCAAATCTTTACTACATGGTTGTCTTGCTCAGCACTCATCCAAATATGCTTTTTGTATATTAAGATTGATTTGAAAAATATATTTTTAAACTGCAGAGCAAAGTTCTGCAACTGATGAATCCATCAGTGCAGAAGAAGCCCTGAAGTACCTGCTGTACTTGGTGGATGTCAATGAATTGTATGATCATTCATTGGGAACGTACGATTTTGATCTAGTCATCATGGTTGCTGAAAAATCTCAAAAGGTATTTTCAAATATATATTGCATTATATTTCTCAGTTATGATGTTTTTGACCGATCTTCTTCAACAAAGTACATGGAGATGGACTTCTGGTTTTAGGTGCCAATTGAAGATCTGTGTTTTTACTCAGAGCTTTCCAGAGTGACCTTATGGTAAAGAGTTGATGATAAATTCCAGTAAATAAATGCATTCAAGTGTATTTTCACAACTCATTGAGTCAGACAGCAGTGTGAGAGAACAAGGCTGAGGACAATGGAGACAAAAAAGAGGAAAGGAAATTGAGAAGACCAATTTTTTTACTCAATATTTCCACAAACAAGTAAAATTAAAGCAGATACTTTCAGTTCAGAGAGTCAGTTTTTTGGACAACATTTTTGATGTAAAAGTATAGAGGCTATTTTGTTTCCCAGTTCTTTGTCATTGTGGCTCATATACTTAAACTAATTTTTGTACATTTCTCCTTTTCCCTCCCTACTTTTGGCAGGATCCAAAGGAATATCTCCCATTTCTAAACAAACTTAAGAAAATGGAAAGCAACTACCAGCGATATTCTATAGATAAATATTTGAAGAGGTATCCAAAGGCTCTTTTCCACTTGAGTAAATGTGGTAGGTACTTGGGGCAAAAATCACTACAAGTAATAAAATCTGGAAGACTATTTAGGTAAAACTGTAAAGGGCACCGGGGAAGGATGGTAACCCGGAAATGTGGAGCCCAGATTTAGTGCAATCTAGCATCAGCAGGAAATGCTTTTACCTGTTTCCACTTTGGTTTGGCTCTGGTTAGGACTGTCCCTAGAAGCTAGGAAGCCTGGGATAATCTATGAAGATTCACTCCTCTTGCACAATCCTTGCCCTTGAGAGGTAAGGATGACACCCAGTAGAAGACCTGTATTTGTTTTATAGTGGGAACAATTTATATTATATCTGTACTGAAATCGTAGCTAAGATGCAAACAGCTTACTCATCTAGATACATTCAAACATAAGACTAAATGTAATTTGGACTGATCTCAGAACTAGGATCATCTCGCAGACTGAAACTTGCAAGGAGCTACTAGAATATCAACCTATAATTTCAAGCTAGTAGCAAGCCACAGTTTCTTACTAGGATTTGCTCTTAAGTCTAAACTCAGAGACCACTGATCATCCCTAGTTAATTCCTCTGCTCCAACATGAAAGTAGAGTGAACTATGAAGCTGTGCTCCAAACACAAGGAAAACAGAAGCTTACGAGTGGCAAAACACTGTGCGTATATATCATCAGAATTTTCCCGTTCCTTGTTAAATATTTCCTATTTGAATGCGCATTTGAAACCCTTCTGAAAGTCCTTGCCTTTGCAGTCCTCTTGCGACAGAAAATAATCTTTACTGTGGTAGCATCTCAGTTATTAAATTACCTTCTTTTGCGGAGGAATATATTGGTACTGTTGTTCTGCTAACAATTTTGGGTGCTGGTAGATCTGTATTGTGAATGAAGTCCGGAATAGCTGGGGTGGTGCAGAAAAAGCCTCATTTCAGATGGAGTTTTTATTTCTGTAAGTTCTTCAAGTGCATGGTGAGGGCACCCATGTAGCATAAGGTCCATAGTTCAAAGCTATGTGTTCTTGTGTGTATGTGGTCCTGCTGCACACATTTTCAGAGTAATGTTGGTAAAAATATAAGGGGTTCATATCAAGGGTTTTTCAGAAGTTGGCAGTTAGAAGCTTCCCAATTTGGATAAAGTGTGAAACTACTTAATTGGAGGCTTCATAGTCTATCTGCAGAAACTGACAATGGGCAAAATGTTCAGACATACCTTGATTTAGCAAGTCAGGATATGAATGTCTGAATCCAACAACCACCATTTTTCTTACTGATCATTCTCAAGGTCTGTAACTGGTGAACTGAGCTACAGACCTTGGAATAACTGAGGCCTTTTCCTTCCTATCTGAGACTGTTATGCTTCCTGATAGGTCAGCTTAAGCATTGTTCTTATGTGTCATTTTCCTCACAGGACCTGAACACTTCTCAGAGTTTCTGAATTTGGTAGTGGATCAGAGCTTATATAATGAAGCACTGAAGTTGTATTTGCCAGAAACACAGGAATATAAGGTATGCGTAGGGCTTTTCCTTGAGAAGAACACTTTCCCAGCACATTTGACCTGTGCTCAAGCAGTTTCTAGTTATTGGTGAAAACCTCAAAAGCAGGATAAATTATGTAGTTTCTCTTGTAATTTCACATCTGATTTTAAATTTTCTATTGGTCTTATTTCTTTATATTCTTCTCAGTTGAGTCTTTGGATTGCAGTAAGTTTGAATTTGAAACCTTAAGTAAAATAGACACATTCACAGAGTCTAATGCTCCTTGGCTTGGACAAAAACAGCATCCTTGCTTTCCTTAATTGATTATATTTTTATCCTGAAGCACCTTACAAAATGTAGTATTTGACAAGCAGCCTTCTATCGAAAAAGACCCAATATGAGAGGAAAAGGGGGGCTTTCTGTCTGGGAAGATGGGAAGGCCCACTAGTCCCAGACACACTCCCTCCACTGCAGCTGTGGTGGAATAACCTTCCTTTGAAACTGCTGTATCTTTCAGACTGTCAGCTATGCCTATGGGGAATACTTAATTCAGAAACATCTCCCTGAGCAAGCAGGATTGATCTTCTTCCGTTGTGGTGCATTTGAGAAAGCACTAGATGCCTTCCTGATCAGTGGTAACTGGCAGCAGGTCTTGTGTGCAGCAGCAGAGCTTCACTATACTGAAGATAAGCTGGCCAACCTGGCAAGGAGCGTAGCAGGTGAGCTTTCTCAGTCAAATCCTCATCTAAATAAGAGGAGCCCTGCTAAATCAGGCCACAGCCCATCTAGTCCAGCATCCTGTCTCATCAGTTGCTTCTGGGGATGTGGGTTGTAAAGCAGAAAACACCTGCTCTCAGGTCTCTTCAAATGGCCTTGAGAGGCATCATGCCTGTCTTTCCAATCCATTCTAGTAGCCATTGATATACCTGTCCTCCGTGAATTTAGCTAATCCTTTCTTAAAGCTGTTCAGACTAGTTTCTGTCATCACCTCATTTGGTAGTAAATCACCTTTGGGATATAGATACTGTGGAACGAAAATTACTGGTCATTTTGTTGATGTGTTCTCTTGCTCTGCGCTGAAGTTGGATTAAATCTGAGGTAACACTGTGAATGATAGGTTGAGCCATGAGTGTGGAGCCCAGAATGCAGATTTGAGTCACTGGTATAAAAACTAGCCCTGCCTGCTATGTCTGCTATGTCTATCTCCAGTCTTCTCTCTGGGAAGAAATTGGGACTAAACTGGATCTTTGTATTCCCATCTTTTTCTCTTTCCTACCACCTCCCTATGAACAGAACAGAGAATCTCCTGCTTGTTACTTTGATTCAGGGCAGAAATAGACAGAGGGTAATTTAAGGGCCATTCCTAGTCTTGCCCCACTTACAATAGCGGAACAAGTCTCACTTCAACAGACCGTTGGAAAACAAGGATAGTTTGGGCATGGAGCCGAAGACAGGGCTTGAGTGCTCTGTGCATGGCTCACATTCTTTCACTGATTATTGCTGTCTGCATTCCTTCCCTTCTTTGTCATTTTCAGTTTCCACCAGGGTTTTTTTCCTTGTTGAAGAACTTGAATCCTGACTCACACAGATTATATCTGCACAATGAATTAATCTGCATAACTTCCTGCAAAGTGTGTGCTGTTGCCATAGTGAAGACTTTATATACCTAGGTAGAGGCCACACTTAGCCCGAGTTGCAGCTTGTGTTGGATTTTGTCAGGCACTAAGAATATTTAGGGACAGATGCCCCTGCTAAGTAGCTAGATCTTGCCTCAGTGCTGGCTTTATAGTCAGAGGTGGGAAGCGTCTATCAGATAGGAAACAGAGAAGTCAGATTTTATTTCATCAGATGCAAGCTTGTTTGTTCTTAAAACAGTTCCTTTCTTTCAGGAAAATTTGGTGAAAAAAGAAAGCATGCAGAGGCAGCAGTTCTCCTGGAACAATATGCCAAGGTACAGTCCTCTTTTGCTCCCTGAAAGCAAGAGGTAGCCAAGATCAACTAATGATGGTTAGGCTTCATTTTGCCCTTGCCCTCAGAAGACCTACTGAGTTCCAGTCGCACTGTGGAAAAAGAATTCCCTGCAGTTGCTTTCATCATAATGCGCTCTACATGGGGCTGCCCTTGAAGACGGTCCGGAAGTTGCAGTTAGTGCAAAATGCAGCAGCTAGAGTGCTGACTGGTACAACTAACTGGACACACATTACTCCAGTATTAAAAGAATTGCACTGGCTGCCAATTTACCACCGGGCCCAATTCAAGGTGTTAACTTTAACTTATAAAGCCCTAAATGACTTGGGCCCCAAATATCTAAATGAACGCCTTCTCCCATACCGACCTGCCCGTGCCTTAAGATCCAATAATGAGGCCCTCCTGGTTGTCCCACCACCTTCAGTAGTGAGGCTGGTGGGCACCCGGGAGCAAGCTTTTTCTGCAGTGGCCCCAAGATTGTGGAATGGCCTCCCCCTCGGGGTGCGCCATACCCCCTCCTTATATTTATTTAGGAGGGCCTTAAAGACACACCTGTTTACCTCGGCCTTTGTTTAATGATTTATCTTCCCTCCCCAGCTATAATGGCATCATTTTAATGCACTACGGAGTGCATGGTTTTAAATTTGTTGAATCTTAAGATGTTTTTAAGTGTGCATCTTGTTTTATTTGTATTTCATTTTAATCTGTATTTGCTCTCAATTTGTATCTTGTTTTAATTCATTTTTACCTGTTGTAACCCGCCCAGAGACCTTCAGGTATGGGCGGGATAGAAATGTGAATAAATAAATCTTCTGATTTGAACGCATAAAGAAACAGTATACTTTCACTACACAGTGTTTCTCAGGTGTAGCACTAGCCTTTGCCTTGCAATTGCTTTTTTGATTCTAAACAGATCCGTCTAGCTGGCATTGATTTTAGTATGCGACCTGTCTTTCCATAAGGTGATATTTGTTTATGTGGCCTGACAGACTACTGACTGTACCTGAACTGTAGAGATGTGTCAACTTGCTGGCTTGAATGGCACTGTAGTTGAGGTGTCCTCAAATGATACCACCTTGTACTGGATGATGAGATGAAAATGACCTTTGATGTCATGGGAAAATGGCCTTTGAGGGCAAATGAGAAATGGGCTCCTCAAGCAACCAACCCTTAAGGTGCCACTGCTCATTCTTTTCCAGGGTGACTTGCAAAAAATTATGATTATTGTAAGAATTGAAGGATGACAGTATGAAATAGCTGTATGAGGAGGCATAATTGCTCCTTTTAAACATGTGACATTCATAGTAGGTTGTGACCCTGTGTTTAGACTTGTTGTCCAGACACAACATATGAATGTCAGGTAGAGTTCACACTGCCGCCAGAAGAGGTGGTGACAGCTACCAGTCTAGATGGCTTTAAGGTAGGGTTAGACAAATTTATGGACAACAGATGTATCAATGGCTACTAGAATGAATGCCTAGACACATCTTTCAGGCTGGGGTGGGGGGGAACTGAGGCGCTTCTAAGGCCATCTGCTGGGACTCGAGAGCAG